>JANJXV010001121.1:0-2500 GCA_024803745.1 Megascapheus bottae
AACACTAAACCAAAGCCTAACCCTAACATTAACCCTTACCTTAACCCTAACCCTAACCCTAACCCTAAACCTTACCCTTATCCTAAACCTAATCCTAACCCTAACTCTTACCTAAACCCTAACCCTAACTCTAACCCTAACCCTAACCCTAAACCTAACCCTAAGCCGAACCCTAACGCTAAACCTTACCCTTAACCTAACCCTATCCCAAACCCTAACCCTTACCCTTACCCTTACACTAACCCTAACCCTAACCCTTACCCTAACCCTAACCCTAACCCTAACCCTTACCCTAATTCTAACCATTACCCTTACCCTAACCCTAACCCTAACCCTAACCCCTAACCCTAACCCTAACCCTAACCCTTACCCTAACTCTAACCATTACCCTTACCCTAACCCTTACCCTTACCCTGACACTAAACCTAACCCTAACCCTTACCATAACCCTAACACTTATCCTTACCCAAACCCTAAACCGAACCCTAACCATAAGGCTAACCCTAACCCTAACCCTTAACCTTACCCTAACCCTAAGCCTAACCCTAAACCTAACCCTTACCCTAACCCTAACACTAACCCTAACCCCTAACCCTAACCCTAACCCTTACCCTTACCCAAACCCTAAACCTAACCCTACCCAAACCCTAACCCTAACCTAACCCTAATCCTAAACCTTACCCTTAACCTAACCCTAAGTCTAAGCCTAACCCTTACCCTAACCTAACCCTAGCCCTTACCCTAACGCTAAGTCTAACCTAACCCCTAACCCTAAATCTAACCCTTACCCTTACTCTTACCCTAAACCTAACCCTAACCCTTACCCTTACCCTAACCCGAAACCTAACCCGAACCCAAACCCTAACCTAAGCCTAACCCTAACCCTTACCCTAACCCTAACTCTAACCCTAATCCTTACCCTTACCCTAAACCTAACCCTAACCTTAACCCTAACCCTAACTCTAACCCTAACCCTTACCCTTACCCTAACCCTAAAACTAACCCTAACCCAAACCCTAATCTTAACCCTAAGCCTAACCCTTACCCTTACCCTAACAACGACCGTAAACCTAACCCTAAACCTAGCCGTAACCCTTACCCTTACCCTAACCCTAACCCTAACCTTAACCCTAACCCTCACCCTAACCCTAACCCCTACCCTTACCTAACCCTAACTTAACCCTAACCCTAACCCTTACCCTTACCCTAAACCTAAACTTAAACCTAACCCTAATCCTAACCCTAAACTTAACCCTAACCCAAACCCTAACCCTAGCCCTAACCCTAAACCTTACCCTTACCCTAACCCTAACCCTAACCCAAACACTTCCTCTAACCCTAACCTTAACACTAACCCTAACCCTAACGCTAACCTTAACCCTTACCTTAACCCTAACCCTAACCCTTACCCTTACCCTAACCCTAAACCTAATCCTAACCCAAATGCTAACAGTAACCCAACCCTAACCCTAAAGCTTACCCTTACCCTAACCCTAACTCTAACCCTAACCCTTATTCTTACCCTAACCCTAATCCTAACCTTAACCCTAAGCCTAACCCTAAACCTAACCCTAACCCTTACCATTAACCTAACCATAAGCCTAACCCTAACCCTAACCCTAACCCTAACCCTTACCCTTACTCTAACCCTAATCCTAACCCTAACCCTAACTCTAAACCTAACCCTAACCCTAACCCTAACCGTTACCCTTATCCTAACCCTACACTAACCTTAACGCTAACCCTAACCCTAACCCTAACCCTTACCCTTACTCTAACCCTAACCGTAATCCTAACCCTTACCCTAACCCTAACCCTAACGCTAACTTTAACCCTAACGCTTACCCTAATCCTAAGCCTAACTCTAACCCAAAGCCTAACCCTAACCCTAACCCTAACACTAACCCTACCCCTAACCCTACCCCTACCCCTACCCCTAAACCTAACCCTTACCCTTATCCTAACCTTAACTCTAACCTTAACCCTAACCCTAAGCCCAACCTTAAACTTAATCCTAACCCTAACCCCAACCCTCAACCTAACCCCAACACTTACCCTTACCCTAACCCTAACCCTAACCCTAAACCTTACCCTTACCCTAACCCTAACCCTAACCCTAATCCTAACCCTTACCCAGCCCTAACCCTAATGCTAACCTTAACCCTAATGCTTACCCTAATCCTCAGCCTAACTCTAACCCAAAGCCTAACCCTAACCCTAACCCTAACACTAACCCTACCCCTAAACCTAAACCTTACCCTTATCCTAACCCTAACTCTAACCTTAACCCTAACCCTAACCCTAACCTTAAACTTAACCCTAACCCTAACCCCAACCCTCAACCTAACCCCAACACTTACCCTTACCCTAACCCTAACACTAACCCAAACCCTAATCTTAACCCTAACCCTAAACCTTACCCTTACCCTAACCCTAACCCTGACCCTAACCCTTACCCTTACACTAACCCTAACCCTTACCCTAACCCTAACCCTAACCC
>JANJXV010001121.1:12500-17500 GCA_024803745.1 Megascapheus bottae
AGCCTTACGCTTACCCTAACCCTAACCCTAACCCTAACCCTTACACTAACCCTAACCCTAAACCTAAACCTAACCCTAACCCTAACCCTTATCCTAAACCTAACCCTAAGCCTAACCCTAAACCTTACCCTAACCCTAACCCTAACCCTAACCCTTACCCTTTCCCTAACCCTAAACCTAACCCTAACCCAAACCCTCAACCTTAACCCAACCCTAAACCTAACCCTTACCCTTACCTAACCCTACCCTAACTTTAACCCTAACCCTAACCCTAACCCTAACCCTAAACCTTACCCTTACCCTAACCCTAAACCTTACTCTTACCCTAACCCTAACCGTAACCCTTACCCTTACCCTAACCCTAAACCTAACTGTTACCCTTACCCCAACCACAACCCTAACCTTAAAGCTTACCCTAACCCTAACCCTAACCATAACCCTAATCCTTACCCTTACCCTAACCCTAAACCTTACTCTTACCCTAACCCTAACCCTAACCCTTACCCTTTCCCTAACCCTAACCCTAACTGTTACCCTTACCCTAACCACAACCCTAACCTTAACGCTTACCCTAACCCTAACCCTAACCCTTACTCTTACCCTAACCGTAACCCTAACAGTTACCCTAACATTAACCCTAACCTTAACTCTAACCCTAAGCCTAACCCTAACTCTAACCCTAAGCCTAACCCTAAGCCTTACCCTTTCCCTAACCCGTACCGTAACCTTAACCCTAACCCTAACCATAACCCTAACCCTTACCCTTACCCTAACCCTAAACCTATCCCTAACCCAAACCCTAACCCTAACCCTAAGCCGAACCCTAACCCTTACCCTTACCCTAACCCTAACCGTAACCCTAACCCTAACCCTAACCCTATCCCTTACCCTTACTCTAACCCTAAACCTAACCTTAACCCTAACCCTGACCCTAAACCTAACCCTAATCCTTAGCCTTAACCTAACCCTAAACCTTACTCTTACCCTAACCCTAACCCTAACCCTTACCCTTACCTTAACCCTAAACCTAACTGTTACCCTTACCCTAACCACAACCCTAACCTTAACGCTTACCCTAACCCTAACCCTAACCCTAACCCTAATCCTTACTCTTACCCTAACCCTAAACCTTACTCTTACCCTAACCCTAACGCTTACCCTTACACTAATCCTAACCCTAACTGTTACCCTTACCCTAACCACAACCCTAACCTTAACGCTTACCCTAACCCTAACCCTAACCCTTACCCTTACCCTAACCGGAACCCTAACCGTTACCCTAAACTTAACCCTAACCTTAACCCTAACCCTAACCCTTACCCCAAACCTAACCCTAACTCTAACCCTTACCATTAACTTATCCCTAAACCTAACCTTAACCCTAACCCTAACCCTAACCCTAATCCATACCCTTACCCTAACCCTAATCCTGACCCTTACCCTTACCCTAACTCTAACCCTAAACCTAAACCTAACCCTATCCCTTACCCTAACCCAAACCCAAACCCTAACCAAACCTTAAACCAAACCCTTACCCTTACCCTAACCCTAACCCGAACCCTAACTTTTACCCTTACCCTAACTCTAACCCTAACCCATAACCTAAACCTAACCCTTACCCTTACGCTTACCCTAATCCTAACCCTACCCTTACCCCAACCCTAACCCTAACCTTCACCGTAACACTAACCCTAACCCTAACCCTTACGCTTACCCTTACCTTTACCCTAACCCTAACCTTAACCCTAACCCTAACCCTAACCCTAATCCTTATCCTACCCTAACCCTAAACCTAAACCTAAACCTAACCCTAACCCTAAGCCTTACCCTAACCCCAACCCTTACCCTAACCCTAACCCTAACGTTACCCTTACCCCAACCGTAACCCTAACCTTCACCGTAACACTAACCCTAACCCTAACGCTTACGCTTACCCTTACCTTTATCCTAACCCTAAACTTAACCCAAACCCTATCCCTAACCCTAACCCTAATCCTTACCCTAACCCTAACCCTAACCCTAAACCTAAACCTAACCCTAACCCTAAGCCTTACCCTAACCCCAACCCTTACCCTAACCCTAACCCTAACCCTAACGTTACCCTTACCCTAACCCTAACCCTAAACCTAACCCTAGCCCTAACCCTAACCTTAACCCTAAACCCAACCTTAAGCCTAACCCTAACCCTTAACCTAAGCCTAACCCTAACCCTAACCCTAACCTTAACCCTAAACCTAACCCTAAGCCTAACCCTAACCCTAACCCTTAACCTAAACCTAACCCTAACCCAAACCCTAACCCTAACCCTTAGCCTTACCCTAACAGTAACCCTAAACCTAACCCTAACCCTAACCCTAACGCTATCCCTAAACTTAACCCCAACCCTTACGCAAACCCTAACCATAAGGTAAGGGTAAGGGTTAGGGTTAGGGTAAGGATTAGTGTTAGGGTTAGGGTTAGGGTTAGGGTAAGGAAAAGGGTTAGGGTTAGGGTTAGGATTAGGTTTAGAGTTAGGGTTAGGGTTAGGTTTAGGGTAAGAGTAAAGGTTATGGTTAGGTTTAGGGTTAGGGTTAGGGTAAGGGTAAGGGTTAGGGTTAAGGTTAGGGTTAGGGTTAGGGTTAGGGTTAGGGTTAAGGTTTGGGTTAGTGTGAGGTTTAGGGTTAGGGTAAGTGTAATGGTTAGGGTTAGGGTTAGTGTTAGGGTGAAGGTTAGGGTTAGGGTTAGTGTAAGGGTAAGGGTTAGGGTTAGGGTTAGGGGTTAGGGTTAGGGTTAGGGTTAGGGTAAGGGTTAGGTTTAGTGTTAGGGTTAGGGTTAGGTTTAGGGTTTGAGTTAGGGTAAGGGTAAGGGTTAGGGTTAGGGAAGGGGTAGGGTTAGGGTTAGGGTTAGGGTAAGGGTAAAGTTTAGGGTTAGGGTTAGGGTTAGGGTTAGAGTAAGGTTTAGGGTTAGGGTTAGTGTAAGGGTAAGGGTTAGGGTTAGGGTTAGGATTAGGTTTAGGGCTAGGGTTAGGGTTAGGTTAAGGGTAAGAGTAAGGTTAGGGTTAGGTTAGGGTTAGGGTTAGGGTTAGGCTTTAGGGTTAGGGTTAGGGTTAGGGTAAGGGTTAAGGTTAGTGTTAGGGTTAGTGTAAGGGTAAGGGTTAGGGTTAGGGTTAGGGTTAGGGTTAGGGTAAGGGTTAAGGTTAGTGTTAGGGTTAGGGTTAGGGTTAGGGTTAGGGTTAGCGTTAAGGTTAGTGTAGGGTTAGGATAAGGGTAACGGTTAGGGTTAGGGTTAGGGTAAGGGTTAAGGTTAGTGTTAGGGTTAGGGTTAGGGTTAGGGTAAGGTAAGGGTTAGGGTTAGTGTTAGGGTTAGGGTTTGGGTTAGGTTTAGGGTTAGGTTTAGGGTAAGGGTAAGGGTTAGGGTTAGGGAAGGGTTAGGGTTAGGGTTAGGGTTAGGGTAAAGTTTAGGGTTAGGGTTAGTGTTAGGGTTAGGGTAAGGGTTAGGGTTAGGGTTAGTGTAAGGGTAAGGGTTACGGTTAGGGTTTGGGTTAGGGCTAGGGTAAGGGTAAGGATTAGGTTTAGGGTTAGGGTTAGGGTTAGTGTCAGGGTTAAGGTTAGGGTTAGGGTTAGGGTAAGGTTAAGTGTTAGGGTTAGGGTAAGGATAAGGTTTAGGGTTAGGGTTAGGGTTTGTCTTAAGGTTAGGTTTAGGGTTAGCGTAGGGGTAAGGGTTAGGGTTAGGGTGAGGGTTAGGTTTAGGGTTAGGGTTAGGGTAAGGGTAAGGGTTAGGGTTAGGGTTAGTGTTAGGTTTAGGGTTAGGGTTAGGTTCAGGGTAAGGGTTAGGGTTAGGGTTAGGTTTAGGTTTAGGGTAAGGGTAAGGGTTAGGGTTAGGTTAGGGGTTGGGTTAGGGTTAAGGTTAGGTTTAGGTTTAGGGTAAGGGTAAGGGTTAGGATTTGGTTTAGGGTTAGGGGTTAGGGTTAGGGTTAGGGTAACGGTTAGGGTTAGGGTTAGAGTTAGGGTTAGGGTTAGGGTTAGCGTTAGGTTTAGGGTTAGGGTTAGGGTTAAGGTTAGGGTTAGGGTTCGGGTAAGGGTTGAGGTTACGGTTAGGGTTAGGACAAAGGTAAGGTTTAGGGTTAGGGTTAGCCTTAGGTTAAGGGTTAGGGTTAGGGTTAAGGTTAGGGTAGGATTAGGGTTGGGGTAAGCGTAAAGATTAGGGTTAGGTTTAGGGTAAGTGTTAGGGTTAGGGTTAGGGGTTAGGGTTAGGGTTAGGGTTAGGTTTACGGTTAGGGTAAGGGTAAGGCTTAGGGTTAGGGTTAGGGTTAGGGTTAGGGTTAGCTTTAGGGTAAGTGTTAGTTTTAGGGTTAGGGTTAGGGGTTGTGGTTAGGGTTAGGGTTAGGGTTAGGGTTAGATTAAGGTTTAGAGTTAGGGTTAGGTTTAGGTTTAGAGTTAGGGTTAGGGGTGGTGGTTAGGGTTAGGGTTAGGTTAAAGGTAAAGGTTAGGGTTAGGGTTAGGGTTAGAGTAAGGGTTAGGGTTAGGGTAAGGATTAGTGTTAGGGTTAGGGTTAGAGTTAGGGTAAGGAAAAGGGTTAGGGTTAGGGTTAGGGTTAGGATTAGGTTTAGGGTTAGGGTTAGGGTTAGGTTTAGGGTAAGAGTAAAGGTTAGGGTTAGGTTTAGGGTTAGGGTTAGGGTAAGGGTAAGGGTTAGGGTTAAGGTTAGGGTTAGAGTTAGGGTTAGGGTAAGGGTTAAGGTTTGGGTTAGGGTTAGGTTTAGGGTTAGGGTAAGTGCAAGGGTTAGGGTTAGGGTTAGTGTTAGGGTGAAGGTTAGGGTTAGGGTTAGTGTAATGGTAAGGGTTAGGGTTAGGTTTAGGGGTTAGGTTTAGGGTTAGGGTTAGGGTAAGTGTTAGGGTTAGTGTTAGGGTTAGGTTTAGGGTTTGGGTTAGGGTAAGGGTAAGGGTTAGGTTTAGGGAAGGGTTAGGGTTAGGATTAGGGTTAGGGTAAGGGTAAAGTTTAGGGTTAGGATTAGGGTTAGGGTT
>JANJXV010001121.1:22500-35000 GCA_024803745.1 Megascapheus bottae
CTTCGAGGATTTCATTCAGTGTAATTGGTACTGGATTTTGCCGTTGAGCTTCCTACGGAATTGCTCGATCTGCGAAGATCGTTTTTGTCCAAGCGGGGTATTATATTTCCACCTCCTGCGCCTTCAGTGTATCTGCTTCAGTGTACCTGGTTTTATATCTGCCTGGTCTCTGAGCAAGTACAATGGGGACCCTACTGCCACCGACAATGCCCTATCTGCTAGGAGTTGTTTGGTTAACGTGGTCGTTCATTGTCCCCTAAGCAGCTTCAAGGTGTCTGCTTTTACTTCTTGGAAGATTTCATCCTGGGTAATGGATACTGTATTTTGCCGTTGAACTTCCTACGGCATTACTCTTTCTGCTGAGGACCCTCTTGTCTAATCGGGTTATTTTATTCTTCCTCGTTCAACTTCAGTGTACCTGCTTTTATTTCTGCGTGGTGCTTCATCAAGTACAACGGAGACTGAACTACCATTGACATTGCTCTATCTAGTATCATTTGTTCTGTGTAAACCTGGGCATTTCTGCTACCCCAAGTAACTTCAATGTATCTCGTTTCACTTCCTGGAGGTTTTCATAGAGTGTCATGGATTTTGCTGTTGCACTCCCTACGGCATTGCTCTTTCTGCTAACAACCTTCTTCTCTAAGCGGGGTATTTTATTCTCCCTCTTTCAACTTCAGTGTACCTGCTTGTATTTCGTCGTGGTGTCTGAACATGTACAACGAACAGTCTACTCCCTATCTGGTAGGAGTTGTTCGGTTAAAGTGGCGGTTCATTGTCCCCTAAGCAGCTTCAAGGTGTCTGCTTTTACTTCTTGGAAGATTTCATCCTGGGTAATGGATTCTGTATTTTGCCGTTGAACCTCCTACGGCATTACTCTTTCTTCTGAGGACCCTCTTGTCTAATCGGGTTATTTTATTTTTCCTCGTTCAACTTCAGTGTACCTGCTTTTATTTCTGCGTGGTGCTTCATCAAGTACAACGGAGACTGAACTACCATTGACATTGCTGTATCTTGTATCATTTGTTCCGTGTAAACCTGGGCATTTCTGCTACCCCAAGTAACTTCAATGTATCTCGTTTCACTTCCTGGAGGTTTTCATAGAGTGTCATGCATTTTGCTGTTGCACTTCCTACGGCATTGCTCTTTCTGCTGATCAACCTCTTGTCTAATCGGGATATTTCATCCTTCCTCGTTCAACTTCAGTGCACCTGCTTTTATTTCTGCGTGGTGCTTCATCCACTACAACCGAGACAGTGCCACCACTCTTATAGCTCTTTCTGCTAAGAGTTGTTCTGTGTATGCGTGGTCATTTCTTCTACCACAAGCAACTTCAATGTATCTGGTGTTAGTTCTTGGACGTTTTCATCCAGTGTAATGCTTACCGGATTTTGCCATTCAAATTTCTACGGCATTGTTCTTTCTGCTAAGCGGGGTATTATATGCTTCCTCGTAAACTTCAGTGTACCAGCTTTTATTTCGTCGTGGTCTCTGAGCAGGTACAAGGGAGACTGTACTTCCACCGAGTTCGCTCTATCTCCTAGAGTTGTTCTTGTGAACGTGCTCATTTCTTTGACCACAAGCAACTTCAATGTATCTCGTGTTACTTTTTCGAGGATTTCACCCAGTGTAATTGGTACTGGATTTTGCCCGTTGAACTTCCTAATGAATCGTTCGATCTGCTAAGATCGTTTTTGTCTAAGCGAGGTATTTTATTTTTCCCCCTGTACCTTCAGTGTATCTGCTTTTATTTCAGCGTGGTGCTTCATCTTCTACAGCGGAGACGGAGCTATCATTGACATTGCTCTATCTGGTATGATTTGTTCTGTGTAAACCTGGTCATTTCTTCCACCCCTAGTAACTTTAATGTATCTCGTTTCACTTCATAGTGTCATGGATACTGGATTTTGCCATTGCACTCCCTATGGCATTGTTCTTTCTGCTAAGAGCCTTCTTGTTTAAGCGGTGTATTATATTCTTCCCCGTTCAACTTCAGTGTACCAAGCTTTTATTTCGTCGGGGTCTCAGGGCAGGTACAAGGGAGACTGTACTTCCACCGAGATTGCAGTAGCTCCTAGAGTTGTTCTTGTGAACGTGGTCATTTCTTTGACCACCAGCAACTTCAATGTATCTCGTGTTACTTTTTCGAGGATTTCACCCAGTGTAATTGATAGTGGATTTTGCCGTTGAGCTTCCTACGGGGTTGTTCGAACTGTTAAGATCGTTTTTCTCTAAGCGGGTTATGTATTTCCCCCCGTGCCCCTTCAGTGTATCTGCTTCGGTGTACCTGGTTTTATATCTGCCTGGTCTCTGAGCAAGTACAATGGGGACCCTACTGCCACCGACAATGCTCTATCTGCTAGGAGATGCTCTGTTAACGTAGTCGTTCCTTGTCCCCTAATCAGCTCTGCTTTTACTTCTTGGAAGATTTCATCCTGGGTAATGGATACTGTATTTTGCCGTTGAACCTCCTACGGCATTACTCTTACTGCTGAGGACCCTCTTGTCTAATCGGGTTATTTTATTTTTCCTCTTTCAACTTCAGTGTACCTGCTTTTATTTCTGCGTGGTGCTTCATCAAATCTAACGGTGACTGAACTACCATTGACATTGCTCTATCTAGTATGATTTGTTCTGTGTAAATCTGGGCATTTCTGCTACCCCAAGTAACTTCAATGTATCTCGTTTCACTTCCTGGAGGTTTTCATAGAGTGTCATGCATTTTGCTGTTGCACTCCCTACGGCATTGCTCTTTCTGCTGATTAACCTCTTGTCTAATCGGGATATTTCATCCTTCCTCGTTCAACTTCAGTGCACCTGCTTTTATTTCTGCGTGGTGCTTCATCCACTACAACCGAGACAGTGCCACCACTCTTATAGCTCTTTCTGCTAAGAGTTGTTCTGTGTATGCGTGGTCATTTCTTCTACCACAAGCAACTTCAATGTATCTGGTGTTAGTTCTTGGACGTTTTCATCCAGTGTAATGCTTACCGGATTTTGCCGTTCAAATTTCTACGGCATTGTTCTTTCTGATATGCGGGGTATTATATGCTTCCTCGTAAACTTCAGTGTACCAGCTTTTATTTCGTCATGGTCTCTGAGCAGGTACAAGGGAGACTGTACTTCCACCGAGTTCGCTCTATCTCTTAGAGTTGTTCTTGTGAACGTGCTCATTTCTTTGACCACAAGCAACTTCAATGTATCTCGTGTTACTTTTTCGAGGATTTCACCCAGTGTAATTGGTACTGGATTTTGCCGTTGAACTTCCTACGGAATCGTTCGATCTGCTAAGATCGTTTTTGTCTAAGCGGGGTATTTTATTTTTCCCCCTGTACCTGCAGTGTATCTGCTTTTATTTCAGCGTGGTGCTTCATCTTCTACAGCGGAGACGGAGCTATCATTGACATTGCTCTATTTGGTATGATTTTTTCTGTGTAAACCTGGTCATTACTTCTACCCCAAGTAACTTCAATATATCTCGTTTCACTTCCTGGAGGTTTTCATAGAGTGTCATGGATTTTGCTGTTGCACTCCCTATGGCATTGCTCTTTCTCCTAACAACCTTCTTGTCTAAGCGGGGTATTATATTCTTCCCCGTTCATCTTCAGTGTACCAGCTTTTATTTCGTCGGGGTCTCTGAGCAGGTACAAGGGAGACTGTACTTCCACCGAGATTGCAGTAGCTCCTAGAGTTGTTCTTGTGAACGTGGTCATTTCTTTGATCACCAGCAACTTCAATGTATCTCGTGTTACTTCTTCGAGGATTTCATTCAGTGTAATTGGTACTGGATTTTGCCGGTGAGCTTCCTACGGAATTGTTTGATCTGCTAAGATCGTTTTTCTCTAAGCGGGGTATTATATTCCCCCCCCTGCACCTTCAGTGTATCTGCTTCAGTGTACCTGGTTTTATATCTGCCTGGTCTCTGAGCACGCACAATGGGGAGTCTACTGCCACCGACAATGCTCTATCTGCTAGGAGATGCTCGGTTAACGTGGTCGTTCATTGTCCCCTAAGCAGCTTCAAGGTGTCCGCTTTTACTTCTTGGAAGATTTCATCCTGGGTAATGGATACTGTATTGTGCCGTTGAACCTCCTACGGCATTACTCTTTCTGCTGAGGACCCTCTTGTCTAATCGGGTTATTTTATTTTTCCTCGTTCAACTTCAGTGTACCTGCTTTTATTTCTGCGTGGTGCTTCATCAAGTACAACGGAGACTGAACTACCATTGACATTGCTCTATCTAGTATGATTTGTTCTGTGTAAACCTGGGCATTTCTGCTACCCCAAGTAACTTCAATGTATCTCGTTTCACTTCTTGGAAGATTTCATCCTGGGTAATGGATACTGTATTTTGCCGTTGCACCTCCTACCGCATTGCTCTTTCTGCTGAGGAACCTCTTGTCTAATAGAATTGTTTTATCTTTCCTCGTTCAAATTCAGTGTACCTGCTTCATCCATTACAACCGAGTGTACCAGCTTTTATTTCGTCGCGGTCTCTGAGCAGGTACAAGGGAGACTCTACTTCCACCGAGATTGCAGTAACTCCTAGAGTTGTTCTTGTGAACGTGGTCATTTCTTTGACCACCAGCAACTTCAATGTATCTCGTGTTACTGCTTCGAGGATTTCATTCAGTGTAATATGTACTGGTTTTTGCCGTTGAGCTTCCTACGGAATTGTTCTATCTGCTAAGATCCTTTTTGTCTTCACGCGCATTATATTCCCCCCCCCCCGCACCTTCAGTGTATCTGCTTTTATTTCAGCGTGCGGCTTCATCTTGTACAACGGAGACGGAGCTACCATTGACATTGCTCTATCTAGTATGATTTGTTCTGTGTAAACCTGGTCATATCCTCTACCACAAGTAACTTCAATGTATCTTGTTTCACTTCCTGGAGGTTTTCATAGAGTGTCATGGATACTGGATTTTGCCGTTGCACTCCCTACAGCATTGCTCTTTCTGCTAAGAACCTTCTTGTCCAAGCGGGGTATTTAATCTTCCTCGTTCAAATTAAGTGTACCAGCTTTTCTTTCCTCGTGGTGTCTGAGCACGTACAACGAACAGTCTACTCCCCCAAGGACATTGCTCTATCTGCTAGGAGTTGTTCGGTTAACGTGGTCGTTTATGGTTCCCCAAGCAACTTAAACGTATTCTTGGAAGATTTCATCCTTTCTAATGGATATTGTATGTTGCCGTTGAACCTCCTACAACAAGCAACTTCAATGTATCTGGTTTTATTTCTTGGACGTTTTCCTCTAGTGTAATGCTTACTGGATTTTGCCGTCCAAATTTCTAAGGCATTGCTCTTTCTGCTAAGAGGGGTATTATATGCTTCCTCGTTCAACTTCAGTGTACCAGCTTTTATTTCATCGTGATCTCTGAGCAGGTACAAGGGAGACTGCTCTACCTCCTAGAGTTGTTCTTGTGAACGTGGTGATTTCTTTGACCACAAGCAACTTCAATGTATCTCGTGTTACTTCTTCGAGGATTTCATCCAGTGTAATTGGTACTGGATTTTGCCGGTGAGTTTCCTACGGAATTGTTCGATATGCTAAGATCGTTTTTGTCTAAGCGGGGTATTTTATTTTTCCCCCTGCACCTTCAGTGTATCTGCTTTTATTTCAGTGTGGTGCTTCACCTTGTACAACTTAGACCGAGCTACCATTGACATTGCTCTATCTAGTATGATTTGATCTGTGTAATCCTGGTCATTTCCTCTACCACAAGTAACTTCAATGTATGTCGTTTCACTTCCTGGAGGTTTTCATAGCGTGTAATGGATACTGGATTTTGCCGGTGTAGTCAATACGGCATTGCTCTTTCTGCTAGGAACCTTCTTGTCTTAGCGGGGAATTTTCTTCTTCCTCGTGTACCTGGTTTTATTTCTTCGTGGTGTCTGAGCACGTACAACGAACAGTCTACTCCCACAACGACATTGCTCTATCTGCTAGGAGTTGTTCGGTTAACGTGGTCATTTATGCTTCCACAAGCAACTTAAACGTATCTGGTTTTACTTCTTGGAAGATTTCATCCTGTGTAATGGATATGTATTTTGCCGTTGAACCTCCTACAACAAGCAACTTCAATGTGTCTGGTTTTAGTTCTTGGACGTTTTCATCCAGTGGATTTTGCCGTTCAAATTTCTACGGCATTGCTCTTTCTGGTAAGAACCTTGCTTAGCGGGGTATTATATGCTTCCTGGTTCAACTTCAGTGTACCAGCTTTTATTTCGTCGTGGTCTCTGAGCAGGTAGAAGAGAGACTGTACTTCCACCGAGATTGCTCTATCTCCTATGGCATTGTTTGATCTGCTATGATCGTTTTTGTCTAAGGGGGTATTTTATTTTCCCTCCTGCACCTTCAGTGTATCTGCTTTTATTTCAGCGTGGTGCGTCATCTTGTACAACGGGGACTGAACTGCCATTGACATTGCTCTATCTAGTATGATTTGTCCTCTGTAAACGTGGTCATTTCTTCTACCACAAGTAACTTCAATGTATCTCGTTTCACCTCCTGGAGGTTTTCATAGAGTGTCATGGATACTGGAATTTGACATTGCACTCCCTACGGCATTGCTCTTTCTGCTAAGAACCTTCTTGTCTAAGCGGGGTATTTTATTCTTCTTTCAACTTCAGATTACCTGCTTTTATTTCGTCGTGGTGTCTGCGCACGTTCAACGAACAGTCTGCTCCCACCACGACATTGCTCTATCTGCTAGGAGTTGTTCGGTTAACGTGGTCATTTATGCTTCCACAAGCAACTTAAACGTATCTGGTTTTACTTCTTGGAAGATTTCATCCTGTATTTTGCCTTTGAACCTCCTACGGCACTGCTCTTTCTGCGGAGGACCATCTTGTCTAAGCGGGCTATTTTATCCTTCCTCGTTCAACTTCAGTGTACCTGCTTTTATTTCTGCGTGGTGCTTCAATCCAGTACAACCCAGACAGTACTTCCACTCATATAGCTCTATCTACTAAGAGTTGTTCTGTGTAGGCGTGGTCATTTCTTCTACCACAAGCATCTTCAATGTAGCTGGTTTCAGTTCTTGGACGTTTTCTTTCAGTGTAATGCTTATTGGATTTTGCCATTCAAATTTCTACGGCATTGCTCTTTCTGCTAAGAACCTTCTTGCTAAGCGGGTTATTATATGTTTCCTCGTTGAACATAAGTGCGCCAGCCTTTATTTCATCGTGGTCTCTGAGCAGGTACAAGGGAGACTGTACTTCCACCGAGATTGCTCTATCTCCTAGAGTTGTTCTTGTGAACGTGGTCATTTCTTTGACCACAAGCAACTTCAATGTATCTTGTGTTACTTCGAGGATTTCATCCAGTGTAATTGATACTGGATTTTGCTATTGAACTTCCTACGGCATTGTTCCATCTGCTATGATTGCCATTGTCTAAGCGGGGTATTTTATTTTTCCCCCTGCACCTTCAGAGTATCTGCTTTTATTTCAGCGTCGTTCTTCATCTTGTACAACGGAGACGGAGTTATCATTGACATTGCTCTATTTAGTATGATTTGTTCTGTGTAAACCTGGTCATTTCTTCTACCACAAGTAACCAATGTATCTCGTTTCACTTCTTGGAGGTTTTCATCCAGTGTAATGGAGAGGAGATTTTGCCTTTCAAGTTCCTAGTGCATTGCTCTTTCTGCTGAGGACCCTCTTGTCTAAGCGGGGTATTTTATTCCTCATTCAAATTCAGCGTACCTGCTTTTATTTTGTTGTGGTGTCTGAGCAGGTACAATGGAGACTGTACTTCCACCGACATTGCTCTATCTGCTAAGAGTTGTTCGGTTAACGTGGTCGTTTTTTGTCCCCTAAGTAGCTTCAAGGTGTCTGCTTTTTTTTATTGTAAGCTACAGAGCTAACCACTCAAATGGAAATCAAGGAGCTAAAGAAATCCATACATGATCTAAAAGAAGAGATGCAAGGCATCAAAAATGAGCAATTAGAAGCAAGGGAGATGAAAAATAAAGTAGATAGCTTTGATAGCAGGTTAGACAATGCAGAGGAGAGAATTTCCGGGGCTGAAGATAATTTAGTTATTATAGAGAAAGAACAGAAAATGAGTCAATCCAAATCTAGGAAAAATGAGAGAGTGCTTCAGGAGGTCCAACATACAATTAGGAAGCCTAATTTAAGGCTAATTGGTGTTGAGGAGGGTCTGGAGAAAGAGGTCAATGGTATTGGAAATATACTCAGGGAATCATCTCAGAGAATTTCCCAAATATCCAGAAGGGCAGTCCCATCCAGATACAAGAAGCTTTTAGAACCCCAAACAGACCTGACCAGAAAAGAACATCTCACCACCACATCGTAATCCGAACTGGATCAGTAGAAACCAAACAAAGGATCCTAAAGGCAGCCAGGGAAAAGGGTTCAGTAACCTATAAAGGAAAACCAATCAGAATAACCCCAGATTACTCAGCAGAGACCATGCAAGCAAGAAGTGACTGGAAGCATATATGTCATGCCCTTAAGTCTAATAACTACCAACCAAGAATACTGTACCCAGCTAAGCTCTCATTCATAACTGAGGGAACATTAAAAACATTCCATTCCAGGGAAAAGCTGCAACAATATGTTGCAACAAAACCAACACTACAGAGAATTCGCAAAGATCTTCTATACATAGAAACCAAAATAAATGCAATATAGGGAAAGAAATGGCACCTAAACAGCATACCATCTAAGGACCACAAGAACTGTCAAGACACAGGCCCTAATAAAAGCTTTTAAAAATGGTAGGACCTAATAAATATCTCTCAGTCCTAACTCTCAATATCAATGGACTCAACTCTCCAATTAAACGGCATGGGCTGTCTAGTTGGATCAAAAAGCAAGAGCCATCGTTCTGCTGTCTTCAAGAGACACATCTTACTCAAAAAAACAAGCATGTTTTGAAAGTGAGAGGTTGGAATAAACTCTATCAAGCTAACGGACCCCATAAACAGGCTGGAGTTGCCATCCTCATATCAGATAGACTTCAAACCAAAATTAGTAAGAAAAGAGAAAGAAGGTTACTTCCCTCCAGGAAGACATAACGATCCTAAATATTTACACACCCAATCCCGGAGCTCCAAACTTCATCAAGCAAACTTTACTTACACTGAAACCATACATAGATCGAAATACAGTGATTGTCGGTGACTTTAACACACCACTCTCACCTATGGACAGATCAACAAGGCAAAAACTCAACAGAGAAACCTTAGAACTGAACAACTATATAGACCAGCTAGATCTAACAGACATCTGCAGAATATTCCACCGAGCAACAAGACAATATACGTTTTTCTCAGCAGCACATGGAACATTTTCCAAAATAGATCACATCTTAGGCCATAAAACAAACCTGGACAGATTCAGAAACACTGAAATTATTCCATGCACACTCTCAGACCACAAAGGCATCAAACTGGAACTGAACACACATCTCTACCAACGAAAACCCTGTAACTCATGGAGACTGAACAACACATTGTTGAATCACCAAACGGTCATCGAAGAGATCAGAACAGAAATCCAACAGTTTATGAAATTTAACAGTAAGGAGCACACAAAATACCAACTCCTTTGGGACACAGCAAAGGCAGTACTCAGAGGAAAATTTATAGCGCCGAGTGCCTACAACAACAAGTTGGAAAAATAGCAAACAAGCAAGTTAATGTCTCACCTTAAGCTACTGGAAAAAGAGCAACAAACCAACCCTAATCCCAGTAGAAGAAAGCAAATAATTAACATCAAAAGAGAATTAAATGATTTGGAATCCAAAAAAAACTATAGAAAGAATCAACAAAACAAGGAGTTGGTTCTTTGAAAGAATTAACAAAATTGACAAGCCCGTAGCAAACCTTACAAAAAAAAGAAGACAACATATCGAAATAAACACAATCGTATATGAAAATGATAATATCACGACAAGAATTACCCTAACCCTAAACCTAACCCTAAACCTAACCCTAACCCTAACCTAAACCTAATCCTAACCCCTAAACCTAAACCTAACACATACCCTTACTCTAACCCTAACCCTAGCCTTAACCTAACCTTAACCCTAACCCTAACAATTTCCCTGACCCTAACCCTACCCCTAACCCTAACCCTTAACTTTACCCTAACCCTAACCCTAACACATACCCTAACCCTAACCCTAACCTAACCCTTACCATTACCCTAACCCTAACCCTAAACCCCAAACTTAAACCTAAACCTAAACCTTACCCTTACCCTTACCCTAACCCTAACCTTAAAACTAAACCTAACCCTAACCATAACCCTAACCCTTACACTTATCCAAACCCTAACTCTAACACTAACCCTAACCCTAACCCTAACCTAAACTTAATCCTAACCCTAACCCTTACGTAACCCTAACCTTAACCCTAACCCTAACCCTAAACCTAACCCTAACCCTAACACTTACCCTTACCATAACCCTAAACCTAACCCTAACCCAAACCCTAACCCTAACTTAACCCTAACCCTAACCCTAAGCCTTACGCTTACGCTAACCCTAACCCTAACCCTAACCGTAAGGCTAACAATAACCCTAACCCTTAACCTTACCCTAACCCTAACCCTAACCCTAAACCTAACCCTAACCCTAACCCTAACCCTAAACCTAACCCTAACCCATAACCCTAACCCTAACCCTAACCCTAAGCCTTACCCTTACACTAACCCTAACGCTAACCAACCCCTAACCCTAACCCTAACACTTACTCTTACCCTAGCCCTAACCCTAACCCTAACCCTAAACATAACCCTAACCTTAACCCTAACCCTTACCCTTACAGTAACCCTAACCCTAAACCTAACCCTAAACCTAACACTAACACTTACCCTTACAACAACCCTAACCCTAACCCTAACCCTAAACCTTACCCTAACCCTAACCCTAACCCAAACCCAAACCCTCACCCTAACCTAACCCTAACCCTAATACTTACCCTTACCCTAACCATAACCCCTAACCCTAAACCAAACCCTTACCCTTACCCTAACCCTAACCCTAACCCTAACCTTACCCTAAGCCTAACCCTAACCATAAAACCTAACCCTTACCCAAACCCTTACCCTTACCCTTACCCTAACCCTAACACTTACCCTTACCATAACGCTAAACCTAATCCTAACTCAAACCCTAACCTAAGCTTAACCCTAACCCTAATCCTTACCCTTACCCTAACCCTAAACGGAACCTTAACTCTAACCCTAACCTTTACACTTACCCTAACCCTACCCTAACCTTAACCCTAAACATAACCCTAACCCTTACCCTAATACTTACCCTTACCCTAACCCTAACCCTAACGTTAACCTAATCCTAACCCTAACCCTAACGCTAAACATAACCCTAACCTTAACCCTAACCCTTACCCTTACAGTAACCCTAACCCTAAACCTAACCCTAAACCTAACACTAAACCTTACCCTAACCCTAACCCTAACACTAACCCTAACCCTTACACCAACCCTAACCCTAACCCTAACCCTAAACCTTACCCTAACCCTAACCCTAAACCTAACCCTAACCCTAAGGATAACAATAACCCTAACCCTTAACCTTAGCCTAACCCTTACCCTAACCCTAACCCTAACCCTAACCCCTTACCCTAACACTAAGACTTACCCTTACCGTACCCCTAACCCTAACCCTAACCCTAAACCTAACCCTAACCGTAAGGCAAACAATAACCCTAACCCTTAACCTTACCCTAACCCTAACCCTAAACCTAACCCTTACCCTAACCCTAACCCTAAACCTAACCCTAACCCCTAACCCTAAACCTAACCCTAAGCCTTACCCTTACCCTAACCCTAATCCTAACCCTAACACTAAACCTAACCCTAACCCTAACTCTTACCCTTACCCTAACCCTAAACCTAACCCTAACCCAAACCCTAACCCTAACCTAACCCTAACCCTAAACCTTACCCTTACCTTAACCCTAACTCTAAACCTAATCCTTACCCTTACCCTAAACCTAACCCTAACCTTAACCCTAACACTAACTCTAACCCTAACCCTAACCCTTACCCTTACCCTAACACTAAACCTAAACCTAACGCAAACCCTAACCCTAACCCTAACCCTTACCCTTACCCTAACCGTAACCATAATCCAAACCCTAAACCTAGCCATAACCCTTACCCTTACCCTAACCCTAACCCTAACCCTAACCCTTACCCTAACCCTAACCCAACTTTAACCCTAACCCTTACCTTTACTCTAACCCTAACCCTAACCCTACCCCTAAACCTAACCCAAACCCTAACCCTTAACGTTACCCTAACTCTAAACCTAACCCTAACCCTAACCCTATCCCTAAACCTTACCTTTACCCTAACCCTCACCCTAATCCTAAACCTAACCCCAACCCTTACCCTTACACTAGCCCTAACCCTTACCCTAACCCTAACCCTAACCCTAATCCTTACCCTTACACTAACCGTAACACTAACCCTAACCCTAAACCTTACCCTAACCCTAA
>JANJXV010001121.1:42500-50000 GCA_024803745.1 Megascapheus bottae
CCTAACCCTAACTCTTCCCCTTCCCCTAACCCTAACCCTAACCTTAACCCTAACCCTAAACCTAACCCTACAATTAACCCTAACCCTAACCCTAACCCTCACCCAAACCCTAACACTTACCCTAAACCTAACCCTCACCCTAACCCTTACCCTTACCCTAAACTTAAACCTAACCCTAACCCAAAACCTAACCCTAAAGCTAGCCCTAACCCTAACCCTTACCCTTACCCTAACCCTAACCCTAACCCTAACCCTAACCCTTACCCTTACTCTAACCCTAACCCTAACCTTAATCCTAACCCTAACACTACCCCTAACCCTAACCGATACCCTTACCCTAACCCTAACCCTAAACCTAACCCTAATCCTAACACTAACCCTTACCCTAACCCTAACCCTAAAACTAATCCTAACCCTAACCCTAACCCTAACCCTTACCCTTATTCTAACCCTGACCCTAACCTTAATCCTAACCCTAACACTACCCCTAACCCTAACCGTTACCCTTACCCTAACCCTAAACCTAAACCTAACCCTAACCCTAACACTAACCCTTACCCTAACCCTAACCCTAAAACTAATCCTAACCCTAACCCTAACCCTAACCCTAACTCTCAACCTAAACCTAACCCCAACCCTTACCTTAACCCAAAACCTAACCCTAGCCCTAACCCTAACCATTACCCTTACCCTAACCCTAACCCCAGCCTTAACCCTAACGCAACCCTAACCCTAACCCTGACCCTATCCCTTAATCCTAACCCTAATCCTAACCCTTACCCTTACCCTAACCCTAACCCTAAACTTAACACTAACCCTAACCCTAACCCTAACCTTAACCCTAACCCTAACCCTAACCTTAAACCTAACACTAACCCTAACCCTCACACTACCCCTAACACTTACCCTAACCCTAACCCTAACCCTAACCCTAACCCTTACCCTTACCCTAACCCTAACCCTAAACCTAACCCTAACCCTCACCCTAACCCTAACCCTAACCCTTAACATTACCCTAACCCTAACCCTAACTTTAACCCTAACCCTAACCCTAAACTTAACCCTAACGCTAACCCTAACCCTCACCCTCACCCTACCTCTAACACTTACACTAACCCTAAACCTAACCCTTACCCTAACCCTAACCCTTACCCTTACCCTAACCCTAACCCTAAACCTAACCCTAACCCTAAGGATAACAATAGCCCTAACCCTTAACCTTAGCCTAACCCTAACCCTAACCCTAAACCTAACCTTACCCTAACCCTAACCCTAACCCTAACCCCTAACCCTAACCCTAAGCCTAACCCTAAGCCTTACCCTTACCCTAACCCTAACCCTAACCCTAATCCTAAACCTAACCCTAACCGTAAGGCTAACAATAACCCGAACCCTTAACCTTACCCTAACCCTAACCCTAACCCTAAACCTAACCCTTACCCTAACCCTAACCCTAAACCTAACCCTAACCCCTAACCCTAACCCTAACCCTAAGCCTTACCCTTACCCTAACCCTAACCCTAACCCTAACACTAAACCTAACCCTAACCCTAACCCTTACCCTTACACTAACCCTAACCCTAACCCTTAACCTTAGCCTAACCCTAACCCTAACCCTAACCTTAACCCTTACCCTAACCCTAACCCTCACCCTAACCCTAACCCTGACCCTTACCATTACCCTAACCCTAACCCTAACCTTAACCCTAACCCTAACCCTAACCTTAACCCTAACGCTAACCCTAACCCTCACCCTACCCCTAACACTTACACTAACCCAAACCCTAACCCTTACCCTAACCCTAACCCTTACCCTTACCCTAACCCTAATCCTAACCCTAAACCTCACCCTAACCCTAAGGATACCAATAACCCTAATCCTTAACCTTAGCCTAACCCTAACCCTAATCCTAAACCTAATCTTACCCTAACCCTAACCCTATCCCTAACCCTAACCCTAACCCTAACCCTAACCCTAAGACTTACCCTTTCCCTAACCCTAACCCTAACCCTAACCCTAACCGTAAGGCTAACAATAACCCTAACCCTTAACCTTACCCTAACCCTAACCCTAAACCTAACACTTACCCTAACCCTAACCCTAAACCTAACCTTAACCCATAACCCTAACCCTAACCCTAAGCCTTACCTTACACTAACCCTAACGCTAACCCTAACCCCTAATCATAACCCTAACCCTTACTCTTACCCTAGCCCTAACCCTAACCCTAACCCTAAACATAACCCTAACCTTAACCCTAACCCTTACCCTTACATTAACCCTTACCCTAAACCTAACCCTAAACGTAACACTAACACTTACCCTAACCCTAACCCTAACACTAACCCTAACCTTTACACCAATCCTAACCCTAACCCTAACCCTAAACCTTACCCTAACCCTAACCCTAACCCAAACCCTAACCCTAACCTGACCCTAACCCTAAACCTTACCCTTACCCTAACCATAACCCCTAACACTAACCCAAACCCTTACCCTTACCCTAACCCTAACCCTAACCTTACCCTAACCCTAACCATTACCATAACACCTAACCCTTACCCAAACCCTTACCCTTACCCTTACCATAACCCTAACTCTTACCCTTACCATAACGCTACACCTAATCCTAACTCAAACCCTAACCTAAGCCTAACCCTAACCCTAACCGTTACCCTTACCCTAACCGTAAATGGAACCTTAATTCTAACCCTAACCTTTACACTTACCCTAACCCTACCCTAACCTTAACCCTAACCATAACCCTAACCCTTACCCTAATACTAGCCCTTACCCTAACCCTAACGTTAACCCTAATCCTAACCCTAACCCTAACCCTAAACATAACCCTAACCTTAACCCTAACCCTTACCCTTACAGTAACCCTAACCCTAAACCTAACCCTAAACCTAACCCTAAACCTAACACTAACCCTTACCCTAACCCTAACCCTAACACTAACCCTAACACTTACACCAACCTTAACATTAACCCTAACCCTAAAACTTACCCTAACCCTAACCCTAACCCTAAACCTAACCCTAACCCTAAGGATAACAATAACCATAAGCCTTAACCTTAGCCTAACCCTTACCATAACCCTAACCCTAACCCTAACCCCTAACCCTAACCCTAAGACTTACCCTTACCCTAACCCTAACCCTAACCCTAACCCTAACCCTAAACCTAACCCTAACTGTAAGGCTAACAATAACCCTAACCCTTAACCTTACCCTAACCCTAACCCTAACCCTAAACTTAACCCTTACCCTAACCCTAACCCTAAACCTAACCCTAACCGCTAACCCTAACCCTAACCCTAAGCCTTACCCTTACCCTAACCCTAACCCTAACCCTAACACTAAACCTAACCCTAACCCTAACCCTTACCCTTACCCTAACCCTAAACCTAACCCTAACTCAAACCCTAACCCTAACCTAACCCTAACCCTAAACCTTATCCTTACCTTAACCCTAACTCTAAATCTAACCCTTACGCTAACCGTAACCCTACCCCTTACCCTAACCCTAACCTTAACCCTAACCCCTAACTCTAAACCAAACCCTTACCCATACCCCAACCCTAAACCTATCCCTAACCCAAACCCTAACCTAAGCCTAACCCTAACCCTTACCTTAACCCTAATCCCAAGTCTAAACCTAATCCTTACCCTTATCCTAAACCTAACCCTAACCTTAACCCTAACCCTAACTCTAACCCTAACCCTAACCGTTACACTTACCCTAACCCTAACCCTAACCCTAACCCTAACCCTAACCCTAACCCTACCCTAACCTTAACCCTAACCATAACCCTAACCCTTACCCTAATACTAGCCCTTACCCTAACCCTAACGTTAACCCTAATCCTAACCCTAACCCTAACCCTAAACATAACCCTAACCTTAACCCTAACCCTTACCCTTACAGTAACCCTAACCCTAAACCTAACCCTAAACCTAACCCTAAACCTAACACTAACCCTTACCCTAACCCTAACCCTAACACTAACCCTAACACTTACACCAACCTTAACATTAACCCTAACCCTAAACCTTACCCTAACCCTAACCCTAACCCTAAACCTAACCCTAACCCTAAGGATAACAATAACCATAAGCCTTAACCTTAGCCTAACCCTTACCATAACCCTAACCCTAACCCTAACCCCTAACCCTAACCCTAAGACTTACCCTTACCCTAACCCTAACCCTAACCCTAACCCTAAACCTAACCCTAACCGCTAACCCTAACCCTAACCCTAAGCCTTACCCTTACCCTAACCCTAACCCTAACCCTAACACTAAACCTAACCCTAACCCTAACCCTTACCCTTACCCTAACCCTAAACCTAACCCTAACTCAAACCCTAACCCTAACCTAACCCTAACCCTAAACCTTATCCTTACCTTAACCCTAACTCTAAATCTAACCCTTACGCTAACCGTAACCCTACCCCTTACCCTAACCCTAACCTTAACCCTAACCCCTAACTCTAAACCAAACCCTTACCCTTACCCCAACCCTAAACCTATCCCTAACCCAAACCCTAACCTAAGCCTAACCCTAACCCTTACCTTAACCCTAACCCCAAGTCTAAACCTAATCCTTACCCTTATCCTAAACCTAACCCTAACCTTAACCCTAACCCTAACTCTAACCCTAACCCTAACCGTTACACTTACCCTAACCCTAAACCTAAACCTAATGCAAACCCTAACCCTAACCCTAACCCTAACCCTTACGCTTACCCTAACCGTAACCATAATCCAAACCCTAAACCTAGCCGTAACCCTTACCCTTACCTTAACCCTAACCCTAACCCTAAAACTTACCCTAACCCTATCCCTACCTTAACCCTAACCCTAACCCTAACCCTCAACCTAACCCTAACCCTAACCCTTACCCTTACCGTAACCCTAACCCTAACCCTACCCCTAAACCTAACCCTAACCCTAACCCTATCCCTAAACCTTACCTTTACCCTAACCCTAACCCTAACCCTAAACCTAACCTTAACCCTTACCCTTACACTAACCCTAACCCTTACCCTAACCCTAACCCTAACCCTAATCCTTACCCTTACACTAACCCTAACACTAACCCTAACACTAAACCTTACCCTAACCCTAACCCTTACCCTTACCCTAACCCTAAACCTAACCCTAACCCTAACGCTAACACTAACCCTAACCATTGCCCTTACCCTAACCCTAACCCTAACCCTAAACCTAACCCTTACCCTAACCCTAACTCTAAACCTAACCCCTAACCCTAACCCTAACCCTTACTCTTACCCTTACACTAACCCTAACCCTTACCCTAACCCTAACCCTAACCCTAATCCTTACCCTTACACTAACCCTAACACTAACCCTAACCCTAAACCTTACCCTAACCCTAACCCTTACCCTTACCCAAACCCTAAACCTAACCCTAACCCTAATGCTAACACTAACCCTAACCATTACCCTTACCCTAACCCTAACCCTAAACCTAACCCTTACCCTAACCCTTACCCTAGCCCTAACCCTAACCCTAAACCTAAACATAACCATAACCTTAACCCTAACCCTTACACTTGCAGTAACCCTAACCCTAAACCTAACCGTAAACCTATCCCTAAACCTAACACTAACACTTACCCTAACCCTAACCCTAACCCTAACCCTAACCACAACCCCTATCCCTAACCCAAACCCATACCCTTACCCTAACCCTAACCCTAACCCTAACCCTAACCTTACCCTAACCCTAACCATAACCATAACACCTAACTCTTACCCAAACCCTTACCCTTACCCTTACCCTAACCCTAACCCTAACCCTAAGAGTTACCCTTACCCTAACCATAAACGGAACCTTAACTCTAACCCTAACCTTTACACTTACCCTAACCCTACCCTAACCTTAACCCTAACCATAACCCTAACCCTAACCCTAATACGTACACTTGCCCTAACCCTAACCCTAACGTTAACCCTAATCCTAACCCTAACCTTAAACCTAACCCTTACCCTTACCATAATCCTAACCCTAACCCTAACCCTAACCCTTACACTAACCCTAACCCTACCTTAACCTTAACCCTAACCCTAAACCTCAACCTAACCCTAAACCTAACCTTACCCTTACCCTAACCCTAACCCTAACCCTTACCCTTAACCTAACCCTACCACTACACCTAAACCTTACCGTTACCCTAACCCTAACTCTAACCTTAAACCTAAACCTAACCCTAACCCTAACCTAACCCTAAATCAAACCCTAACCCTAACCCTAACCCTAACCCTAAGCCTTACCCTAACCCTAACCATAACCCTAACCCTAACCCTAACCCTTACCCTAACTCTAAAACTAATCCTAACCCTAACCCTAACCCTAACCTAACCCTAACCCTAACCCTACCCTAACCTTAACCCTAACCCTAACCCTAACCCTAACCCTAATCCTAATCCTTACCCTTACCCTAACCCTTACCCTAACCCTAACCCTTACCCTTACCCTAACCCTAACCCTAATCCTAACCCTAACCCTTAACCCTAATACTAACCTTAACCCTTACCCTTAACATCACCCTAACCCTAACCCTAACCCTAACCCTAACCCTTACCCTAACCCTAACCCTTACCCTTACCCTAACCCTAACCCTAACCCCTAACCCTAAACCTAACCCTAACCCTTACCCTTACCCTAACCCTAAACCTAACCCTAACCCAAAACCCTAACCTAAGCCTAACGCTAACCTTAACCCTTACCCTTACCCTAACCCTAAACCTAACCCTAACCCTAAACATAACCCTAACCTTAACCCTAACCCTTACACTTACAGTAACCCTAACCCTAAACCTAACCGTAAACCTAACCCTAAAACTAACACTAACACTTACCCTAACCCTAACCCTAACACTAACCCTAACCAAAACCCCTAACCCTAACCCTAACCCTAACCCTTACCCTTACCCTAACCCTAAACCTAACCCTAACCCAAACCCTAACCCTAACCTAACCCTAACCCTAAACCTTACCCTTACCTTAACCCTAACTCTAAACCTAATCCTTACCCTTACCCTAACCGTAACCATAATCCAAACCCTAACCTTGCCATAACCCTTACACTTACCCTAACCCTAACCCTAACCCTAACCCTTACCCTAACCCTAACCAAACTTTAACCCTAACCCTTACCTTTACTCTAACCCTAACCCTAACCCTACCCCTAAACCTAACCCAAACCCTAACCCTTAACGTTACCCTAACTCTAAACCTAACCCTAACCCTAACCCTATCCCTAAACCTTACCTTTACCCTAACCCTCACCCTAATCCTAAACCTAACCCCAACCCTTACCCTTACACTAGCCCTAACCCTTACCCTAACCCTAACCCTAACCCTAATCCTTACCCTTACACTAACCGTAACACTAACCCTAACCCTAAACCTTACCCTAACCCTAATCCTTACATTTACCCTAACCCTAAACCTAACCCTAACCCTAA
>JANJXV010001121.1:55000-75000 GCA_024803745.1 Megascapheus bottae
ACCCTAACCCCAAACCTAACCCTAACTCAAACCCTAACCTAAGCCTAACCCTAACCCTTACCCTAACCCTAACCCTAACTCTAACCCTAATCCTTACCATTACCCTAAACCTAACCCTAACCTTAACCCTAACCCTAACTCTAACCCTACTCCTAACCCTTCCCCTTAACCTAACCCTAAACCTAACCCTAACCCAAACCCTAAACCTAACCCTTACCCTAACCATAACCATAAACCTAACCCTAAACCTAGCCGTAACCCTTACCCTTACCCTAACCCTAACCCTAACCCTAACCTTATCCTTACCGTAAGCCTAACCCTAACCCTTACTCGTACCCTAACCCTAAAACTAAACCTAACCCTAATCCTAACCCTAAACTTTTCCCTAACCCAAACCCTAACCCTAGCCCTAAACCCAAACCTTACCCTTACCTTAACCCTAACCCTAACCCTAACACTTACCCTAACCCTAACACTAACCCTTAACTCTAACCCTAATCTTTAACCCTTAACCTTACCCTAACCCTCACCCTAACCCTAACCCTTACACAAACCTTAACCCTTACCCTTACCCTAACCCTAAACCTAACACTAACTCTAACTCTAACACTAACCCTAACCTTTACCATTGCCATAACCCTTACCCTAACCCTAACCCTTAGCCTAACCCTAACCTTAACACTAACCCTAACCCCTAACCCTCTCCCTAACCCTCACCCTAACCCTAACCCTACCCTAACCCAAACCCTAACCCTAACCCTAAAGCTTACCCTTACACTAACCCTTACCCTAAACCTAACCCTAAACCTAAGCCTAACCCTAACACTAACCCTAACCCTAACCCTAACCCTAACCTTAACCCAAACCCTAACCTTAACCCCTACCCTAACCCTAACACTAACCGTAAGCCAAAACCTTACACTAACCCTAACCCTAACCCTAATCCTAACCTAACCCTAACCCTAACCCTAACCCTAAACCTAACCCTAACCCTAACCCTCACCATTACCCTAACCCTAACCCTAACCCTTACCCTTATCATAACCCTAACCCTAACCCTAACCCTAACCCTTACCCTTTCCCTAAACCTTACCCTAACCCTAACCCTAACCTTAACCCTAACCCTAACCCTAACCCTTAGCCTTTCCCTAACCCTAACCCTAACCATAACCCTAACCCTAAACCTAACCCTAACCCTAAACCTTACCCTTCCCTAACCCTAACCCTAACCCTTACCCTTTCCCTAACCCTAACCAAAACCTTTACCTTAACCCTAACACTAACACTAACCCTTACCCTTACCCTAACCCTAAAGCTAACCCTAACGCAAACCTAACCCTAACCCTAACCCTTACCCTAACCCTAACTGTAACCCTAACCCTAACCCTTACCATAACCCTACCCTAACCCATACCTAACCCTAACCTAACCCTAACCCTAAACCTTACCCTTACCCTAACCCTAACCCTAACTCTTCCCCTTCCCCTAACCCTAACCCTAACCTTAACCCTAACCCTAAACCTAACCCTACAATTAACCCTAACCCTAACCCTAACCCTCACCCAAACCCTAACACTTACCCTAAACCTAACCCTCACCCTAACCCTTACCCTTACCCTAAACTTAAACCTAACCCTAACCCAAAACCTAACCCTAAAGCTAGCCCTAACCCTAACCCTTACCCTTACCCTAACCCTAACCGTAACCCTAACCCTAACCCTAACCCTAACCCTTACCCTTACTCTAACCCCAACCCTAAACTTAATCCTAACCCTAACACTACCCCTAACCCTAACCGATACCCTTACCCTAACCCTAACCCTAAACCTAACCCTAATCCTAACACTAACCCTTACCCTAACCCTAACCCTAAAACTAATCCTAACCCTAACCCTAACCCTAACCCTTACCCTTATTCTAACCCTGACCCTAACCTTAATCCTAACCCTAACACTACCCCTAACCCTAACCGTTACCCTTACCCTAACCCTAAACCTAAACCTAACCCTAACCCTAACACTAACCCTTACCCTAACCCTAACCCTAAAACTAATCCTAACCCTAACCCTAACCCTAACCCTAACTCTCAACCTAAACCTAACCCCAACCCTTACCTTAACCCAAAACCTAACCCTAGCCCTAACCCTAACCATTACCCTTACCCTAACCCTAACCCCAGCCTTAACCCTAACGCAACCCTAACCCTAACCCTGACCCTATCCCTTAATCCTAACCCTAATCCTAACCCTTACCCTTACCCTAACCCTAACCCTAAACTTAACACTAACAATAACCCTAACCCTAACCTTAACCCTAACCCTAACCCTAACCTTAAACCTAACACTAACCCTAACCCTCACACTACCCCTAACACTTGCACTAACCCTAACCCTAACCCTAACCCTTACCCTTACCCTAACCCTAACCCTAAACCTAACCCTTACCCTCACCCTAACCCTAACCCTAACCCTTAACATTACCCTAACCCTAACCCTAACTTTAACCGTAACCCTAACCCTAAACTTAACCCTAACGCTAACCCTAACCCTCACCCTCACCCTACCTCTAACACTTACACTAACCCTAAACCTAACCCTTACCCTAACCCTAACCCTTACCCTTACCCTAACCCTAACCCTAAACCTAACCCTAACCCTAAGGATAACAATAGCCCTAACCCTTAACCTTAGCCTAACCCTAACCCTAACCCTAAACCTAACCTTACCCTAACCCTAACCCTAACCCTAACCCCTAACCCTAACCCTAAGCCTAACCCTAAGCCTTACCCTTACCCTAACCCTAACCCTAACCCTAATCCTAAACCTAAACCTAACCGTAAGGCTAACAATAACCCGAACCCTTAACCTTACCCTAACCCTAACCCTAACCCTAAACCTAACCCTTACCCTAACCCTTACCCTAAACCTAATTCTAACCCTTAACCCTAACCCTAACCCTAAGCCTTACCCTTACCCTAACCCTAACCCTAACCCTAACACTAAACCTAACCCTAACCCTAACCCTTACCCTTACACTAACCCTAACCCTAACCCTTAACCTTAGCCTAACCCTAACCCTAACCCTAACCTTAACCCTTACCCTAACCCTAACCCTCACCCTAACCCTAACCCTGACCCTTACCATTACCCTAACCCTAACCCTAACCTTAACCCTAACCCTAACCCTAACCTTAACCCTAACGCTAACCCTAACCCTCACCCTACCCCTAACACTTACACTAACCCAAACCCTAACCCTTACCCTAACCCTAACCCTTACCCTTAACCTAACCCTAATCCTAACCCTAAACCTCACCCTAACCCTAAGGATACCAATAACCCTAATCCTTAACCTTAGCCTAACCCTAACCCTAATCCTAAACCTAACCTTACCCTAACCCAAACCCTAACCCTAACCCCTAACCCTAACCCTAACCCTAACCCTAAGACTTACCCTTTCCCTAACCCTAACCCTAACCCTAACCCTAACCGTAAGGCTAACAATAACCCTAACCCTTAACCTTACCCTAACCCTAACCCTAAACCTAACACTTACCCTAACCCTAACCCTAAACCTAACCTTAACCCATAACCCTAACCCTAACCCTAAGCCTTACCCTTACACTAACCCTAACGCTAACCCTAACCCCTAATCATAACCCTAACCCTTACTCTTACCCTAGCCCTAACCCTAACCCTAACCCTAAACATAACCCTAACCTTAACCCTAACCCTTACCCTTACATTAACCCTTACCCTAAACCTAACCCTAAACGTAACACTAACACTTACCCTAACCCTAACCCTAACACTAACCCTAACCTTTACACCAATCCTAACCCTAACCCTAACCCTAAACCTTACCCTAACCCTAACCCTAACCCAAACCCTAACCCTAACCTGACCCTAACCCTAAACCTTACCCTTACCCTAACCATAACCCCTAACACTAACCCAAACCCTTACCCTTACCCTAACCCTAACCCTAACCTTACCCTAACCCTAACCATAACCATAACACCTAACCCTTACCCAAACCCTTACCCTTACCCTTACCATAACCCTAACTCTTACCCTTACCATAACGCTACACCTAATCCTAACTCAAACCCTAACCTAAGCCTAACCCTAACCCTAACCGTTACCCTTACCCTAACCGTAAATGGAACCTTAATTCTAACCCTAACCTTTACACTTACCCTAACCCTACCCTAACCTTAACCCTAACCATAACCCTAACCCTTACCCTAATACTAGCCCTTACCCTAACCCTAACGTTAACCCTAATCCTAACCCTAACCCTAACCCTAAACATAACCCTAACCTTAACCCTAACCCTTACCCTTACAGTAACCCTAACCCTAAACCTAACCCTAAACCTAACCCTAAACCTAACACTAACCCTTACCCTAACCCTAACCCTAACACTAACCCTAACACTTACACCAACCTTAACATTAACCCTAACCCTAAACCTTACCCTAACCCTAACCCTAACCCTAAACCTAACCCTAACCCTAAGGATAACAATAACCATAAGCCTTAACCTTAGCCTAACCCTTACCATAACCCTAACCCTAACCCTAACCCCTAAACCTAACCCTAAGACTTACCCTTACCCTAACCCTAACCCTAACCCTAACCCTAAACCTAACCCTAACTGTAAGGCTAACAATAACCCTAACCCTTAACCTTACCCTAACCCTAACCCTAACCCTAAACTTAACCCTTACCCTAACCCTAACCCTAAACCTAACCCTAACCGCTAACCCTAACCCTAACCCTAAGCCTTACCCTTACCCTAACCCTAACCCTAACCCTAACACTAAACCTAACCCTAACCCTAACCCTTACCCTTACCCTAACCCTAAACCTAACCCTAACTCAAACCCTAACCCTAACCTAACCCTAACCCTAAACCTTATCCTTACCTTAACCCTAACTCTAAATCTAACCCTTACGCTAACCGTAACCCTACCCCTTACCCTAACCCTAACCTTAACCCTAACCCCTAACTCTAAACCAAACCCTTACCCTTACCCCAACCCTAAACCTATCCCTAACCCAAACCCTAACCTAAGCCTAACCCTAACCCTTACCCTAACCCTAACCCCAAGTCTAAACCTAATCCTTACCCTTATCCTAAACCTAACCCTAACCTTAACCCTAACCCTAACTCTAACCCTAACCCTAACCGTTACACTTACCCTAACCCTAAACCTAAACCTAATGCAAACCCTAACCCTAACCCTAACCCTTACGCTTACCCTAACCGTAACCATAATCCAAACCCTAAACCTAGCCGTAACCCTTACCCTTACCTTAACCCTAACCCTAACCCTAAAACTTACCCTAACCCTAACCCTACCTTAACCCTAACCCTAACCCTAACCCTCAACCTAACCCTAACCCTAACCCTTACCCTTACCGTAACCCTAACCCTAACCCTACCCCTAAACCTAACCCTAACCCTAACCCTATCCCTAAACCTTACCTTTACCCTAACCCTAACCCTAACCCTAAACCTAACCTTAAACCTTACCCTTACACTAACCCTAACCCTTACCCTAACCCTAACCCTAACCCTAATCCTTACCCTTACACTAACCCTAACACTAACCCTAACACTAAACCTTACCCTAACCCTAACCCTTACCCTTACCCTAACCCTAAACCTAACCCTAACCCTAACGCTAACACTAACCCTAACCATTGCCCTTACCCTAACCCTAACCCTAACCCTAAACCTAACCCTTACCCTAACCCTAACTCTAAACCTAACCCCTAACCCTAACCCTAACCCTTACTCTTACCCTTACACTAACCCTAACCCTTACCCTAACCCTAACCCTAACCCTAATCCTTACCCTTACACTAACCCTAACACTAACCCTAACCCTAAACCTTACCCTAACCCTAAATCTTACCCTTACCCAAACCCTAAACCTAACCCTAACCCTAACGCTAACACTAACCCTAACCATTACCCTTACCCTAACCCTAACCCTAAACCTAACCCTTACCCTAACCCTTACCCTAGCCCTAACCCTAACCCTAAACCTAAACATAACCATAACCTTAACCCTAACCCTTACACTTGCAGTAACCCTAACCCTAAACCTAACCGTAAACCTATCCCTAAACCTAACACTAACACTTACCCTAACCCTAACCCTAACCCTAACCCTAACCACAACCCCTATCCCTAACCCAAACCCATACCCTTACCCTAACCCTAACCCTAACCCTAACCCTAACCTTACCCTAACCCTAACCATAACCATAACACCTAACTCTTACCCAAACCCTTACCCTTACCCTTACCCTAACCCTAACCCTAACCCTAAGAGTTACCCTTACCCTAACCATAAACGGAACCTTAACTCTAACCCTAACCTTTACACTTACCCTAACCCTACCCTAACCTTAACCCTAACCATAACCCTAACCCTAACCCTAATACGTACACTTGCCCTAACCCTAACCCTAACGTTAACCCTAATCCTAACCCTAACCTTAAACCTAACCCTTACCCTTACCATAATCCTAACCCTAACCCTAACCCTAACCCTTACCCTAACCCTAACCCTACCTTAACCTTAACCCTAATCCTAACCCTCAACCTAACCCTAGCCCTAACCTTACCCTTACCCTAACCCTAACCCTAACCCTTACCCTTAACCTAACCCTACCACTACACCTAAACCTTACCGTTACCCTAACCCTAACTCTAACCTTAACCCTAAACCTAACCCTAACCCTAACCTAACCCTAAATCAAACCCTAACCCTAACCCTAACCCTAACCCTAAGCCTTACCCTAACCCTAACCATAACCCTAACCCTAACCCTAACCCTTACCCTAACTCTAAAACTAATCCTAACCCTAACCCTAACCCTAACCTAACCCTAACCCTAACCCTAACCTAACCTTAACCCTAACCCTAACCCTAACCCTAACCCTAATCCTAATCCTTACCCTTACCCTAACCCTTACCCTAACCCTAACCCTTACCCTTACCCTAACCCTAACCCTAATCCTAACCCTAACCCTTAACCCTAATACTAACCTTAACCCTTACCCTTAACATCACCCTAACCCTAACCCTAACCCTAACCCTAACCCTTACCCTAACCCTAACCCTTACCCTAACCCTAACCCTAACCCTAACCCCTAACCCTAAACCTAACCCTAACCCTTACCCTTACCCTAACCCTAAACCTAACCCTAACCCAAAACCCTAACCTAAGCCTAACGCTAACCGTAACCCTTACCCTTACCCTAACCCTAACCCTAACCCTAACCCTAAACATAACCCTAACCTTAACCCTAACCCTTACACTTACAGTAACCCTAACCCTAAACCTAACCGTAAACCTAACCCTAAAACTAACACTAACACTTACCCTAACCCTAACCCTAACCCTAACCCTAACCACAACGCCTAACCCTAACCCAAACCCTTACCCTTACCCTTACCCTAACCCTAACCCTAACCCTAACACTTACCCTTACCCTAACTGAAAACGGAATCTTAACTCTAACCCTAACCTTTACACTTACCCTAACCATACCCTAACCTTAACCCTAACCATAACCCTAACCCTAACCCTAATACTTACCCTTGCCCTAACCCTAACCCTAACGTTAACCCTAATCCTAACCCTAACCTTAAACCTATCCCTTACCCTTACCCTAACCCTAACCCTAATCCTAACCCTAACCCTCATCCCATCCTAACCCTAACCCTAACCCTAACCCTTACCCTAACCCTAACCCTACCTTAACCCTAACCCTAACCCTAACCCTCAACCTAACCCTAACCCTAACCCTTACCCTTACCCTAACCCTAACCCTAACCCTTACCCTTAACCTAACCCTACCCCTAAACCTAACCCTTACCGTTACCCTAACCCTAACTCTAACCTTAACCCTAAACCTAACCCTAACTCTAACACTTACCCTTAACCTAACCCTAACTCAAACCCTAAACCTAACCCTAACCCTAACCCTAAGCCTTACCCTTACCCTAACCCTAACCATAACCCTAACCCTCACCCTAACCCTAACCCTTACCCTAACTCTAAAACTAATCCTAACCCTAACCCTAACCCTAACCCTAACTTAACCCTAACCCTAACCCTACCCTAACCTTAACCCTAACCCTAACCCTAACCTTAACCCTAATCCTAATCCTTACCCTTACCCTAACCCTTACCCTAACCCTAACCCTTACCCTTACCCTAACCCTAACCCTAAACCTAACCCTAACCCTAACCCTTACCCTAACCCTAACACTTACCCTAACCCTAACCCTAATCCTAACCCCTAACCCTAAACCTAACCCTAACGCTAACCTTACCCTAACCCTAACCCTAACCCTAAACCCTAACCCTAAACCTAACCCTAACCCTTACCCTTACCCTAACCCTAAACCTAACCCTAACCCAAAACCCTAACCTAAGCCTAACCCTAACTGTAACCCTTCCCCTTACCCTAACACTAACCCTAACCCTAACCCTTACCCTAACTCTAACCCTTACCATTACCTTATACCTAACCCTAACCTTAACCCTAACCCTAACCCTAATCCCTACCCTTACCCTAACCCTAACCCTAACCCTTACCCTTACCCTAACTCTAACCCTAAACCTAAACCTAAACCTAAGCCTATCCCTTACCCTAACCCAAACCCAAACCCTAAACAAACCTTAACCCAAACCCTTACCCTTACCCTAACCCTAACTCGAACCCTAATTTTACCCTTACCCTAACCCTAACCCTAACCCATACCCTAAACCTAACCCTTACCCTTACGCTTACCCTAACCCTAACCCTAACCCTAACCGTAACCCTAACCCTTACGCTTACCCTTACCTTTACCCTAACCCTAACCTTAACCCTAACCCTAACCCTAACCCAAACCCTAATCCTTACCCTTACCCTAACTCTAAACCTAACCCTAACCCTAAGCCTTACCTAACCCTAACCCTTACCCTAACCCTAACCCTAACCCTAACCCTTACCCTAACCCTAACCCTAACCCTAAACCTAACACTAACCTTAACCCTAAATCTAACCCTAAGCCTAACCCTAACCCTAACCCTTAACCTAAACCTAACCCTAACCCTAACCCTAACCCTAACCATAACCCTTCCCCTAACCCTAACCCTAACCCTAACCCTTAGCCTTACCCTAACAGTAACCCTAAACCTAACCCTAACCCTAACCCTAACACTAAGCTTAACCCTTACCCTTAACCTAATCCTAAGCCTAACCTTCACCCTAACACTAAACCTAACCCTAACCCTAACGCTATCCCTAAACTTAACCCCAACCCTTACGCAAACCCTAACCATAGGGTAAGGGTAAGGGTTAGGGTTCAGGTTAGGGTTAGGGTTAGCGTTAGGGTTAGGGTAAGTGTTAGGATTAGGGTTAGGGTAAGGGTTAAGTTTTGGGTTAAGGTTAGGTTTAGGGTTACGGTAAGGGTAAGGGTTAGGGTTAGGGTTAGGGGTTAGGGTTAGGATTAGGGTTAGGGTAAGGGTTAGGGTTAGAGTTAGGGTTAGGGTTAGGGTAAGGGTAAGGGTTAGGGTTAGGGCAAGGGTTAGGGTTAGGGTTAGGGTTAGGGTAAGGGTTAGGGTTAGGGTTAAAGTTAGGGTTAGGTTTTGTCTTAGGGTTAGGTTTAGGGTTAGGGTAAGGATAGGGGTTAGGGTCAGGGTTAGGGTAAGGGTAAGGGTTAGGGTTATGGAAGGGTTAGGGTTAGGGTTAGGGTTAGGGTTAGGGTAAGGGTAAAGTTTAGGGTTAGGGTTAGGGTTAGGGTTAGGTTTAGTGTAAGGGTAATGGTTAGGGTTAGAGTTAAGTTAGGGTTAGGGTTTGTCTTAGGGTTAGGTTTAGGGTTAGGGTTAGGTTTAGGGTAAGGGTTAGGGTTATTGTTAGGTTTAGGTTTAGGGTAAGGGTAAGAGTTAGGGTTAGGTTTAGGGTTAGGGTTGAGGTTAGGGTTAGGGTTAGGGTAAAGGTAAGGGTTAGGGTTAGGGTTAGGCTTAGGTTAAGGGTTAGGGTTAGGTTTAGGGGTTAGGGTTTGGGTTAGGGTTAGGTTTACGGTTAGGGTAAGGGTAAGGCTTAGGGTTAGGTTTAGGGTTAGGTTTAGGGTTAGCGTAAGGGTAAGTGTTAGGTTTAGGGTTAGGGGTTGTGGTTAGGGTTAGGGTTAGGGTAAAGGTAAAGGTTAGGGTTAGGTTTAGGGTTAGCGTTAGGGTTAGGGTAAGGAAAAGGGTTAGGGTTAGGTTTAGGATTAGGGTTAAGGTTAGGGTTAGGGTAAGGATTAGTGTTAGGGTTATGGTTAGGGTTAGGGTAAGAATTAGTGGTAGGTTTAGGGTTAGGGCTAGGGTAAGGAAAAGGGTTAGGGTTAGGGTTAGGATTAGGTTTAGGGTTAGGGTTAGGGTTAGGTTTAGGGTAAGAGTAAAGGTTAGGGTTAGGTTTAGGGTTAGGGTGAGGGTAAGGGTAAGGTTAGGGTTAAGGTGAGGGTTAGGGTTAGGGTTAGGGTTAGGGTAAGGGTTAGGATTAGGGTTAGGTTAAGGGTTAAGGTTTGGGTTAGGGTTAGTGTTAGGGTGAAGGTTAGGGTTAGGGTTAGTGTAAGGGTAAGGTTAGGTTTAGGGTTAGGGTTTGGGTTAGGGTAAGGGTATGTGTTAGGGTTAGGGTTAGTGTAAGGGTAAGTGTTAGGGTTAGGGTTTGGGTTAGGGCTAGGGTAAGGGTAAGGTTTAGGTTTAGGGTTAGGGTTAGTGTTAGGGTTAAGGTTAGGGTTAGGGTTAGGGTAAGGGTAAGTGTTAGAGTTAGGGTTAGGGTAAGGATAAGGTTTAGGGTTAGAGTTAGGGTTTGTCTTAGGGTTAGGTTTAGGGTTAGCGTAAGGGTAAAGGTTAGGGTTAGGGTGAGGGTTAGGTTTAGGGTTAGGGTTAGGGTAAGGTTAAGGGTTAGGGTTAGGTTTAGGGTTAGGGTTAGGTTAGGGTAAGGGTTAGGGTGAGGGTTAGGTTTAGGTTTAGGGTAAGGGTAAGGGTTAGGGTTAGGTTAGGGGTTGGGTTAGGGTTAGGGTTAGGGTTAGGGTTAGGGTTAGGGTTAGGGTTAGGTTTAGGTTTAGGGGTTAGGGTATCGGTTAGAGTTAGGGTTAGGGTTAGGTTAAGGGTTGGGGTTACGTTTAGGGATAGCGTTAGGGTTAGGGTAAGGGTTAGGGTTAGGGTTAGCGTTAGGTTTAGAGTTAGGTTTAGGGTTAAGGTTAGGGTTAGGGTTCGGGTAAGGGTTAGGGTTAGGGTCACAGTTAGGGTTGAGGTTAGGGTTAGGGTTAGGGTAAAGGTAAGGGTTAGGGTTAGGGTTAGGCTTAGGTTAAGGGTTAGGGTTAGGGGTTAGGGTTAGGGTTAGGGTTAGGTTTATGGTTAGGGTAGGGTAAGGTTTAGGGTTAGGGTTAGGGTTAGGGTTAGCGTAAGGGTAAGTGTTAGGTTTAGGGTTAGGGTTAGGGGTTGTGGATAGGGTTGGGGTTATTGTAAAGGTAAAGGTTAGGGTTAGGTTTATGGTTAGGGTTAGGGTTAGGGTAAGGAAAAGGGTTAGGGTTAGGGTTAGGATTAGGGTTAGGGTTAGGGTTAGGGTAAGGATTAGTGTTAGGGTTAGGGTTAGGGTTAGGGTAAGAATTAGTGTTCGTGTTAGGGTTAGGGTTAGGGTAAGGAAAAGGGTTAGGGTTAGGGTTGGGATTAGGTTTAGGGTTAGGGTTAGTGTTAGGTTTAGGGTAAGAGTAAAGATTAGGGTTAGGTTTAGGGTTAGGGTTAGGGTAAGGGTAAGGGTTAGGGTTAAGGTTAGGGTTAGGGTTAGGGTTAGGGTTAGGGTAAGGGTTAGGATTAGGGTTTGGGTAAGGGTTAAGGTTTGGGTTAGGGTTAGGGTTAGGGTTAGTGTTAGGGTGAAGTTTAGGGTTAGGGTTAGTGTAAGGGTAAGGGTTAGGGTTAGGGTTAGGGGTTAGGGTTAGGGTTAGGGTTAGGTTAAGTGTTAGGGTTAGGGTTAGGTTTAGGGTAAGGTAAGGGTTAGGGTTAGTGTTAGTGTTAGTGTTAGGGTTAGGGTTAGTTTATGGTTTGGGTTAGGGTAAGGGTAAGGGTTAGTGTTAGGGAAGGGTTAGGGTTAGGGTTAGGGTTAGGGTAAGGGTAAAGTTTAGGGGTAGGGTTAGGTTTAGGGTTAGGGTAAGGTTTAGGGTTAGGGTTAGTGTAAGGGTAAGGGTTAGGGTTAGCGTTTGGTTTAGGGCTAGGGTAAGGGTAAGGTTTAGGTTTAGGGTTAGGGTTAGGGTTAAGGTTAGGGTTAGGGTTAGGGTAAGGGTAAGTGTTAGAGTTAGGGTTAGGGTAAGGATAAGCTTTAGGGTTAGGGATAGTTTAGGGTTAGGGTTTGTCTTAGGGTTAGGTTTAGGGTTAGCGTAAGGGTAAGGGTTAGGGTGAGGGTTAGGGTTAGGTTTAGGGTTAGGGTTAGGGTAAGGATAAGGGTTAGGGTTAGGGGTAGGGTTAGGTTTAGGGTTAGCGTTAGGTTTAGAGTAAGGGTTAGGGTTAGGATTAGGTTTAGGGTTAAGGTTAGGGTTAGTGTTAAGGTAAGGGTAAGGGTTAGGGTTAGGGTTAGGGTTACGGTTAGGGTTAGGGTTAGGGTTAGGGTTAGGGGTAGGGTTAGGTTTAGGGTTAGCGGTAGGTTTAGAGTAAGGGTTAGGGTTAGGATTAGGTTTAGGGTTAAGGTTAGGGTTAGTGTTAAGGTAAGGGTACGAGTTAGGGTTAGGGTTAGGTTTAGGGTTAGGGTGAGGGTAAGGTTAGGTTTTGGTTTAGGGTTAGGGTTAGGGTAAGGGTAAGGGTTAGGGCTAGGTGAGCGTTAGGAGTTAGGGTTAGTGTTAGAGTTAGGGTTAGGGAAAGGGTAAGGGTTAGGGTTAGGGTGAGGGTTAGGGTTAAGGTAAGGGTTAAGGTTATGGTAAGGGTAAGGGTTAAGGTTAGGTTTAGGTTAGGGTTAGGGTTTGGGTTAGGGTTAGGTTTAGGTTTAGGGTAAGGGTAAGGGTTAGGGTTAGGGTTAGGGTGGGGTGAGGTTAGGGTTAGGGTTAGGGTTAGGGTTAGGGTAAGGGTTAGGGTTAGGTTTAGGGTTAGGGTTAGGTTTAGAGTTAGGGTTAGTTTAAGGGTTAGGGTTAGGGTTAGGGTTAGGGTTAGGGTTAGGGTTAGGTTTAGGGTTAGGGTAAGGGTTAGGGCTAGGGTTAGGGTCAGGGTAAGGGTAAGGGTTAGGGTAGGGTTAGGGTTAGGGTAAGGGTAAGGGTTAGGGTTAGGTTTAGGGTAAGTGTTAGGGTTAGGGTTAGGGGCTAGGGTTAAGGTTAGGGTTAGGTTCACGTTTAGGGTAAGGGTAAGGATTAGTGTTAGTGTTGGGGTTAGGGTTAGGGTAAGGGTAAGGGTTAGGGTTAGGGTTAGGGTTAGGGGTTGTGGTTAGGGTTAGGGTTAGTATTAGGGTAAGGGTTAGGGTTAGGGTAAGGGTTGGGTTAGGGTTAGGGTTAGGGTTAGGGTTAAGGTTAGGGAAAGGGTTAGGGTTAGGGTTAGGGTTAAGGTTAGGGTTAGGGTTCGGGTTAAGGTTAGGGTTAGGGTTAGGGTTAGGTTTAGGTTTAGGGTTAGGGTTCGGGTTAGGATTAGGGTTAGGGTTAAGGTTAGGGTTAGGGTTAGGGTTAGGTTTAATGTTAGGGTTTGGGTTAGGGTTAGGGTAAGGGTGTTAGCTTTAGGGTTAGGGTTATGGTTAGGGTAAGGGTAAGGGTTAGGGTTAGTGTAAGGGTAAGGGTTAGACTTAGGTTTAGAGTTATGTTTAGGGTTAGGGTTAGGGGGAGGGTAAGTGTTAGGGTTAGGGTTAGGGTTAGGGTAAGGGTAAGGGTTAGGTTTAAGGTAAGGGTAAAAGTTAGGGTTAGGGTTAGGGTAAGGGTAAGGGTAAGGGTTAGGTTTGGGGTTAGGTTTAGGGTTAGGGTTAGGGTTAGGGTAAGAATTAGTGTTAGGGTTAGGGTTAGGGTTAGGGTTAGGGTTAGGGTAAGGGTTAGGTAAGGGTTAGGGTTAGGGTTTGGGTTAGGGTTAGGGTTAGGTTTAAGTTTAGGGTTTGGGTTAGGGTTAGGGTTAGGGTTAGGGTAAGGGTAAGGGTTAGGGTTAGGGTTAGGTTTAGGGTTAGGGTTAAGGTAAGTGTAAGGGTTAGGGTGAGGGTTAGGGTTTGGGTTAGGGTTAAGGTTAGGGTTAGGGTTAGGTTTAGGTTTAGGGTAAGGGTAAGGGTTAGGGTTAGGTTAGGGGTTGGGTTAGGGTTAAGGTTAGTGTTAGGGTTAGGGTAAGGGTAAGGGTTAGGGTTAGGTTTAGGGTTAGGGGTTAGGGTTAGGGTTAGGGTAACGGTTAGGGTTATGGTTAGGGTTAGGGTAAGGGTTGGGGTTAAGTTTAGCGATAGCGTTAGGGTTAGGGTAAGGGTTAGGGTTAGGGTTAGGCGTAGCGTTATGTTTAGGGTTAGGGTTAGGGTTAAGGTTAGGGTTAGGGTTCGGGTAAGGGTTAGGGTTAGGGTTAGGGTAAAGGTAAGGGTTAGGGTTAGGGTTAGGCTTAGGTTAAGGTTTAGTGTTAGGGTTAAGTTTAGGGTAGGATTAGGGTTGGGGTAAGGGTAAAGGTTAGGATTAGGTTTAGGGTAAGTGTTAGGGTTAGGGTTAGGGGTTAGGGTTAGGGTTAGGTGTACGGTTAGGGTAAGGGTAAGGCTTAGGGTTAGGGTTAGGGTTAGGGTTAGCGTAAGGGTAAGTGTTAGGTTTAGGGTTAGGGTTAGGGGTTGTGGTTAGGGTTAGGGTTAGGGTAAAGGTAAAGGTTAGGGTTAGGGTTATGATCAGGGTAAGGGTTAGGGTTAGGGTAAGGATTTGTATTAGGGTTAGGCTTAAGGTTAGAGTAAGGAAAAGGTTTAGGGTTAGGGTTAGGATTAGGTTTAGGTTTAGGGTTAGGGTTAGGGTTAGGGTAAGATTAAAGGTTAGTGTTAGGTTTAGGGTTAGGGTTAGGGTAAGGGTAAGGGTTAGGGTTAAGGTTAGGGTTAGGGTTAGGGTTAGGGTTAGGGTTAGGGTTACTGTAAGGGTTAGGATTAGGGTTAGGGTAAGGGTTAAGGTTTGGGTTAGGGTTAGGGTGAGGGTTAGGGTAAGTGTAAGGGTTAGGGTTAGGGTTAGTGTTAGGGTGAAGGTTAGGGTTAGGGTAAGTGTAAGGGTTAGGATTAGGGTTAGTGTTAGGGTTCGGGTTAGGGTTAGGGTAAGGGTTAGGGTTAGTGTTAGGTTTAGGGTTAGGGTTAGGGTAAGATAAGGGTTAGGGTTAGTGTTAGTGTTAGTGTTAGGGTTAGGGTTAGGTTTAGGGTTTGGGTTAATGTAAGGGTAAGGGTTAGGGTTAGGGAAGGGTCAGGGTTAGGGTTAGGGTTAGGGTTAGGGTAAGGGTAAAGTTTAGGATTAGGGTTAGGGTTAGGGTTAGTGTAACGGTAAGGGTTAGGGTTAGGGTTTGGGTTAGGGCTAGGGTAAGGGTAAGGTTTAGGTTTAGGTTTAGGGTTAGGGTTAGGGTTAAAGTTAGGGTTAGGGTTAGGGTAAGGGTAAGTGTTAGGGTTAGGGTTAGTGTAAGGATAAGGTTTAGGGTTAGGGTTAGGTTAGGGTTAGGGTTTGTCTTTGGGTTAGATTTAGGGTTAGCGTAAGGGTAAGGGTTAGGGTAAGGGTTAGGTTTAGGGTTAGGGTTAGGGTAAGGATAAGGGTTAAGGTTAGGATTAGGGTTAGATTTAGGGTTAGCGTTAGGTTTAGAGTAAGGGTTAGGGTTAGGATTAGGGTTAGGGTTAAGGTTAGGGTTAGTGTTAAGGTAAGGGTAGGGGTTAGGGTTAGTGTTAGGGTTAGGCTTATGTTTAGGCTTAGGGTAAGTGTAAGGGTTAGGGTTAGCGTTAGTGTAAGGGTACAGGTTAGGGTTAGGGTTAGGTTTAGGGTTAGGATAAGGGTAAGGGTTAGGGTTAGGGTTAGGGGTTGTGGTTAGGGTTAGGGTTAGTATTAGGGTAAGGGTTAGGGTAAGGGTAAGGGTTTGTTTAGGGTTAGGGTTAGGGTTAGGGTAAGGGAAAGGGTTAGGGTTAGGGTTAGGGTTAGGGTTACGGTTAGGGGTAGGGTTAGGCTTAGGTTAAGGGTAAGGGTTAGGTTTAAGGTAAAGGTTAGGGTTAGGGTTAGGGTAAAGGTAAAGTTTAGGGTTAGGTTTAGGGTTAGGGTTAGGGTTAGGGTTAGGGTAAGGATTAGTGTTAGGGTTAGGGTTAGGGTTAGGGTAAGAATTAGTGGTAGGTTTAGGGTTAGGGTTAGGGTAAGGAAAAGGGTTAGGGTTAGGGTTAGAATTAGGTTTAGGGTTAGGGTTAGGTTAGGTTTAGGGTAAGAGTAAAGGTTAGGGTTAGGTTTAGGGTTAGGGTTAGGGTAAGGGTAAGGTTAGGGTTAAGGTTAGGGTTAGGGTTAGGGCTAGGGTAAGGGTTAGGATTAGGGTTAGGGTAAGGGTTAAGGTTTGGGTTCGGGTTGGGGTTAGGGTTAGGGTTAGGGTTAGATTTAGGGTAAGGTAAGGGTTAGGGTTAGTGTAAGGGTTAGGGTTAGGGTTAGGATAAGGGGTTGTGGTTAGGGTTAGGGTTAGTATTAGGGTAAGGGTTAGGGTTAGGGTAAGGGTTTGGTTAGGGTTAGGGTTAGGGTTAGGGTAAGGGAAAGGGTTAGGGTTAGGGTTAGGGTTAGGGTTTTGGTTAGGGTTAGGGTTAGGGTTAGGTTAAGGGTAAGGGTTAGGGGTAGGGTTAGGGTTAGGTTAAGGGTAAGGGTTAGGTTTAAGGTAAGGGTAAAGGTTAGGGTTAGGGTTAGGGTTAGGGTTAGGGTTAAGGTTAGGGTTAGGGTTCGGGTAAGTGTTAGGGTTAGGGTTAGGGTTGAGGTTAGGGTTAGGGTTAGGGTAAAGGTAAGGGTTAGGGTTAGGGTTAGGCTTAGGTTAAGGGTTAGGGTTAGGGTTAAGGTTAGGGTAAGGATTAGTGTTAGGGTTAGGGTTAGGTTTAGGGTAAGAATTAGTGGTAGGTTTAGGGTTAGGGTTAGGGTAAGGAAAAGGGTTAGGGTTAGGGTTAGGATTAGGTTTAGGGTTAGGGTTAGGGTTAGGTTTAGGGTAAGAGTAAAGGTTAGGGTTAGGTTTAGGGTTAGGGTTAGGGTAAGGGTAAGGTTAGGGTTAAGGTTAGGGTTAGGGTTAGGGTTGAGGTTATTGTTAGGGTTAGGGTAAAGGTAAGGGTTAGGGTTAGGGTTAGGCTTAGGTTAAGGGTTAGGGTTAGGGTTAAGTTTAGGGTAGGATTAGGGTTGGGGTAAGGGTAAAGGTTAGGGTCAGATTTAGGGTAAGTGTTAGGGTTAGGGTTAGGGGTTAGTGTTAGGGTTAGTGTTAGGTTTACGGTTAGGGTAAGGGTAAGGCTTAGGGTTAGGTTTAGGTTTAGGGTTAGGGTTAGGGGTTGTGGTTAGGGTTAGGGTTAGGGTAAAGGTAAAGGTTAGGGTTAGGTTAAGGGTTAGGTTTGGGGTTAGGTTTCGGGTATGGAAAAGGGTTAGGGTTAGGGTTAGGATTAGGGTTAGGGTTAGGGTTAGGGTAAGGATTAGTGTTAGTGTTAGGGTTAGGGTTAGGGTAAGAATTAGTGGTAGGGTTAGGGTTAGGGTTAGGGTAAGGAAAAGGGTTAGGGTTAGGGTTAGGATTAGGTTTAGGGTTAGGGTTAGGGTTAGGTTTAGGGTAAAAGTAAGGTTACGGTTAGGTTTAGGGTTAGGGTTAGGGTAAGGGTAAGGTTAGGGTTAAGGTTAGGGTTAGGGTTAGGGTTCGGGTAAGGGTTAGGGTTAGGGTTAGGGATAGGGTTGAATTTAGGGTTAGGGTTAGGGTAAAGGTAAGGGTTAGGGTTAGGGTTAGGCTTAGGTTAAGGTTTAGTGTTAGGGTTAAGTTTAGGGTAGGATTAGGGTTGGGGTAAGGGTAAAGGTTAGGATTAGGTTTAGGGTAAGTGTTAGGGTTAGGGTTAGGGGTTAGGGTTAGGGTTAGGTTTACGGTTAGGGTAAGGGTAAGGCTTAGGGTTAGGGTTAGGGTTAGGGTTAGCGTAAGGGTAAGTGTTAGGTTTAGGGTTAGGGTTAGGGGTTGTGGTTAGGGTTAGGGTTAGGGTAAAGGTAAAGGTTAGGGTTAGGGTCATGGTCAGGGTAAGGGTTAGGGTTAGGGTAAGGATTTGTATTAGGGTTAGGCTTAAGGTTAGAGTAAGGAAAAGGTTTAGGGTTAGGGTTAGGATTAGGTTTAGGTTTAGGGTTAGGGTTAGGATTAGGGTAAGATTAAAGGTTAGTGTTAGGTTTAGGGTTAGGGTTAGGGTAAGGGTAAGGGTTAGGGTTAAGGTTAGGGTTAGGGTTAGGGTTAGGGTTAGGGTTAGGGTTACTGTAAGGGTTAGGATTAGGGTTAGGGTAAGGGTTAAGGTTTGGGTTAGGGTTAGGGTGAGGGTTAGGGTAAGTGTAAGGGTTAGGGTTAGGGTTAGTGTTAGGGTGAAGGTTAGGGTTAGGGTAAGTGTAAGGGTTAGGATTAGGGTTAGTGTTAGGGTTCGGGTTAGGGTTAGGGTAAGGGTTAGGGTTAGTGTTAGGTTTAGGGTTAGGGTTAGGGTAAGATAAGGGTTAGGGTTAGTGTTAGTGTTAGTGTTAGGGTTAGGGTTAGGTTTAGGGTTTGGGTTAATGTAAGGGTAAGGGTTAGGGTTAGGGAAGGGTCAGGGTTAGGGTTAGGGTTAGGGTTAGGGTAAGGGTAAAGTTTACTATTAGGGTTAGGGTTAGGGTTAGTGTAACGGTAAGGGTTAGGGTTAGGGTTTGGGTTAGGGCTAGGGTAAGGGTAAGGTTTAGGTTTAGGGTTAGGGTTAGGGTTAGGGTTAAAGTTAGGGTTAGGGTTAGGGTAAGGGTAAGTGTTAGGGTTAGGGTTAGTGTAAGGATAAGGTTTAGGGTTAGGGTTAGGTTAGGGTTAGGGTTTGTCTTTGGGTTAGATTTAGGGTTAGCGTAAGGGTAAGGGTTAGGGTAAGGGTTAGGTTTAGGGTTAGGGTTAGGGTAAGGATAAGGGTTAAGGTTAGGATTAGGGTTAGATTTAGGGTTAGCGTTAGGTTTAGAGTAAGGGTTAGGGTTAGGATTAGGGTTAGGGTTAAGGTTAGGGTTAGTGTTAAGGTAAGGGTAGGGGTTAGGGTTAGTGTTAGGGTTAGGCTTATGTTTAGGGTTAGGGTAAGTGTAAGGGTTAGGGTTAGCGTTAGTGTAAGGGTACAGGTTAGGGTTAGGGTTAGGTTTAGGGTTAGGGTAAGGGTAAGGGTTAGGGTTAGGGTTAGGGGTTGTGGTTAGGGTTAGCGTTAGTATTAGGGTAAGGGTTAGGGTAAGGGTAAGGGTTAGGTTTAAGGTAAAGGTTAGGGTTAGGGTTAGGGTTAGGGTTAAGATTAGGGTTAGGGTTCGGGTAAGGGTTAGGTTAGGGTTAGGGTTGAGGTTAGGGTTAGGGTTAGGGTAAAGTTAAGGGTTAGGGTTAGGGTTAGGCTTTGGTTAAGGGTTAGGGTTAGGGTTAAGGTTAGGGTAGGATTAGGGTTGGGGTAGGGGTAAAGGTTAGGGTTAGATTTAGGGTAAGTTTTAGGGTTAGGGTTAGGTGTTAGGGTTAGGGTTAGGGTTAGGTTTACGGTTAGGGTAAGGGTAAGGCTTAGGGTTAGGTTTAGGGTTAGGGTTAGCGTTAGCGTAAGGGTAAGTGTTAGGTTTAGTGTTAGTGTTAGGGGTTGTGGTTAGGGTTAGGGTTAGGGTAAAGGTAAAGTTTAGGGTTAGGTTTAGGGTTAGGGTTAGGGTTAGGGTTAGGGTAAGGATTAGTGTTAGGGTTAGGGTTAGGGTTAGGGTAAGAATTAGTGGTAGGTTTAGGGTTAGGGTTAGGGTAAGGAAAAGGGTTAGGGTTAGGGTTAGAATTAGGTTTAGGGTTAGGGTTAGGTTAGGTTTAGGGTAAGAGTAAA
>JANJXV010001121.1:80000-82500 GCA_024803745.1 Megascapheus bottae
GGTTAGGATTAGGGTTAGTGTTAGGGTTCGGGTTAGGGTTAGGGTAAGGGTTAGGGTTAGTGTTAGGTTTAGGGTTAGGGTTAGGGTAAGATAAGGGTTAGGGTTAGTGTTAGTGTTAGTGTTAGGGTTAGGGTTAGGTTTAGGGTTTGGGTTAATGTAAGGGTAAGGGTTAGGGTTAGGGAAGGGTCAGGGTTAGGGTTAGGGTTAGGGTTAGGGTAAGGGTAAAGTTTACTATTAGGGTTAGGGTTAGGGTTAGTGTAACGGTAAGGGTTAGGGTTAGGGTTTGGGTTAGGGCTAGGGTAAGGGTAAGGTTTAGGTTTAGGGTTAGGGTTAGGGTTAGGGTTAAAGTTAGGGTTAGGGTTAGGGTAAGGGTAAGTGTTAGGGTTAGGGTTAGTGTAAGGATAAGGTTTAGGGTTAGGGTTAGGTTAGGGTTAGGGTTTGTCTTTGGGTTAGATTTAGGGTTAGCGTAAGGGTAAGGGTTAGGGTAAGGGTTAGGTTTAGGGTTAGGGTTAGGGTAAGGATAAGGGTTAAGGTTAGGATTAGGGTTAGATTTAGGGTTAGCGTTAGGTTTAGAGTAAGGGTTAGGGTTAGGATTAGGGTTAGGGTTAAGGTTAGGGTTAGTGTTAAGGTAAGGGTAGGGGTTAGGGTTAGTGTTAGGGTTAGGCTTATGTTTAGGGTTAGGGTAAGTGTAAGGGTTAGGGTTAGCGTTAGTGTAAGGGTACAGGTTAGGGTTAGGGTTAGGTTTAGGGTTAGGGTAAGGGTAAGGGTTAGGGTTAGGGTTAGGGGTTGTGGTTAGGGTTAGCGTTAGTATTAGGGTAAGGGTTAGGGTAAGGGTAAGGGTTAGGTTTAAGGTAAAGGTTAGGGTTAGGGTTAGGGTTAGGGTTAAGATTAGGGTTAGGGTTCGGGTAAGGTTTAGGTTAGGGTTAGGGTTGAGGTTAGGGTTAGGGTTAGGGTAAAGTTAAGGGTTAGGGTTAGGGTTAGGCTTTGGTTAAGGGTTAGGGTTAGGGTTAAGGTTAGGGTAGGATTAGGGTTGGGGTAGGGGTAAAGGTTAGGGTTAGATTTAGGGTAAGTTTTAGGGTTAGGGTTAGGTGTTAGGGTTAGGGTTAGGGTTAGGTTTACGGTTAGGGTAAGGGTAAGGCTTAGGGTTAGGTTTAGGGTTAGGGTTAGCGTTAGCGTAAGGGTAAGTGTTAGGTTTAGTGTTAGTGTTAGGGGTTGTGGTTAGGGTTAGGGTTAGGGTAAAGGTAAAGTTTAGGGTTAGGTTTAGGGTTAGGGTTAGGGTTAGGGTTAGGGTAAGGATTAGTGTTAGGGTTAGGGTTAGGGTTAGGGTAAGAATTAGTGGTAGGTTTAGGGTTAGGGTTAGGGTAAGGAAAAGGGTTAGGGTTAGGGTTAGAATTAGGTTTAGGGTTAGGGTTAGGTTAGGTTTAGGGTAAGAGTAAAGGTTAGGGTTAGGTTTAGGGTTAGGGTTAGGGTAAGGGTAAGGTTAGGGTTAAGGTTAGGGTTAGGGTTAGGGTTAGGGTAAGGGTTAAGGTTTGGGTTCGGGTTGGGGTTAGGGTTAGGGTTAGGGTTAGATTTAGGGTAAGGTAAGGGTTAGGGTTAGTGTTAGGGTTAGGGTTAGGATTAGGGTAAGGGGTTGTGGTTAGGGTTAGGGTTAGTATTAGGGTAAGTGTTAGGGTTAGGGTAAGGGTTTGGTTAGGGTTAGGGTTAGGGTTAGGGTAAGGGAAAGGGTTAGGTTTAGGGTTAGGGTTAGGGTTTTGGTTAGGGTTAGGGTTAGGGTTAGGTTAAGGGTAAGGGTTAGGGTTAGGGTTAGGGTTAGGTTAAGGGTAAGGGTTAGGTTTAAGGTAAGGGTAAAGGTTAGGGTTAGGGTTAGGGTTAGGGTTAGGGTTAAGGTTAGGGTTAGGGTTCGGGTAAGTGTTAGGGTTAGGGTTAGGGTTGAGGTTAGGGTTAGGGTTAGGGTAAAGGTAAGGGTTAGGGTTAGGGTTAGGCTTAGGTTAAGGGTTAGGGTTAGGGTTAAGGTTAGGGTAAGGATTAGTGTTAGGGTTAGGGTTAGGTTTAGGGTAAGAATTAGTGGTAGGTTTAGGGTTAGGGTTAGGATAAGGAAAAGGGTTAGAGTTAGGGTTAGGATTAGGTTTAGGGTTAGGGTTAGGGTTAGGTTTAGGGTAAGAGTAAAGGTTAGGGTTAGGTTTAGGGTTAGGGTTAGGGTAAGGGTAAGGTTAGGGTTAAGGTAAGGGTTAGGGTTAGGGTTGAGGTTATTGTTAGGGTTAGGGTAAAGGTAAGGGTTAGGGTTAGGGTTAGGCTTAGGTTAAGGGTTAGGGTTAGGGTTAAGTTTAGGGTAGGATTAGGGTTGGGGTAAGGGTAAAGGTTAGGGTCAGATTTAGGGTAAGTGTTAGGGTTAGGGTTAGGGGTTAGGGTTAGGGTTAGTGTTAGGTTTACGGTTAGGGTAAGGGTAAGGCTTAGGGTTAGGTTTAGGTTTAGGGTTAGGGTTAGGGGTTGTGGTTAGGGT
>JANJXV010001121.1:87500-97500 GCA_024803745.1 Megascapheus bottae
TCTGTGTATGCGTGGTCATTTGTTCTTCCACAAGCAACTTCATGTATCTGGTGTTAGTTCTTGGACTTTTCATCCAGTGTAGTGGTTAGTGTATTTTGCCGTTTAAATTTCTATGGCATTGCTCTTTCTGCTAAGCGGGGTATTATATGCTTCCTCGTTCAACTTCAGTGTACCAGCTTTTATTTCGTCGTGGTCTCTGAGCAGGTACAAGGGAGCCTGTATTTCCACCGAGTTTGCTCTATCTCCTAGAGTTGTTCTTGTGAACGTGGTCATTTCTTTGACCACAAGCAACTTCAATGTATCTCGTGTTACTTCTTCGAGGACTTCATCCAGTGTAATTGGTAGTGGATTTTGCCGTTGAGCTTCCTACGGAATTGCTCGATCTGCTAAGATCGTTTTTGACTAAGCTGGGTATTTTATTTTTCCCCCTGCACCTTCAGTGTATCTGCTTTTATTTCAGCGTGGTGCTTCATCTTGTATAACGGAGAGAGCTACCATTGACATTGCTCTATCTAGTATGATTGGTTCTGTGTAAACCTGGCCATTTCTTCTACCACAAGTAACTTCAATGTATCTCGTTTCACTTCCTGTAGGTTTTCATAGAGTGTCATGGAAGCTGGATTTTGTCGGTGCAGTCAATACGGCATTGCTCTTTCTGCTGAGGAACCTGCTGTCTAATCGTGATATGTCATATAGCTCTATCTACTAAGAGTTGTTCTGTGTATGAGTGGTCATTTCTTCTACCACAAGCAACTTCAATGTATCTGGTGTTAATTCTTGGCCGTTTCCATCCAGTGTAATGCTTACTGGACTATGCCTTTCAAATTTCTACGGCATATGCTCCCTCGTTCAACTTCAGTGTACCAGCTTTTATTTCATCGTGGTCTCTGAGCAGGTACAAGGGAGAGTGTACCTCCACCGAGATTGCTCTATCTTCTAGAGTTGTTCTTGTGAACGTGTTCATTTCTTTGACCAAAAGCAATTTCAAGTTATCTCGTGTTACTTCTTCGAGGATTTCATTCAGTGTAATTGGTACTGGATTTTGCCGTTGAGCTTCCTACGGAATTGCTCGATCTGCGAAGATCGTTTTTGTCTAAGCAGGGTATTATATTTCCACCTCCTGCGCCTTCAGTGTATCTGCTTCAGTGTACCTGGTTTTATATCTGCCTGGTCTCTGAGCAAGTATAATGGGGACCCTACTGCCACCGACAATGCTCTATCTGCTAGGAGTTGTTCGGTTAACGTGGTCGTTCATTGTCCCCTAAGCAGCTTCAAGGTGTCTGCTTTTACTTCTTGGAAGATTTCATCCTGGGTAATGGATACTGCATTTTGCCGTTGAACTTCCTATGGCATTACTCTTTCTGCTGTGGACCCTCTTGTCTAATCGGGTTATTTTATTTTTCCTCGTTCAACTTCAGTGTACCTGCTTTTATATCTGCGTGGTGCTTCATCAAGTACAACGGAGACTGAACTACCATTGACATTGCTCTATCTAGTATGATTTGTTCTGTGTAAACCTGGGCATTTCTGCTACCCCAAGTAACTTCAATGTATCTCGTTTCACTTCCTGGAGGTTTTCATAGAGTGTCATGGATTTTGCTGTTGCACTCCCTACGGCATTGCTCTTTCTGCTAACAACCTTCTTGTCTAAGCGGGGTATTTTATTCTCCCTCTTTCAACTTCAGTGTACCTGCTTTTATTTCGTCGTGGTGTCTGAGCATGTACAACGAACAGTCTACTCCCTATCTCGTAGGAGTTGTTCGGTTAAAGTGGCGGTTCATTGTCCCATAAGCAGCTTCAATGTGTCTGCTTTTACTTCTTGGAAGATTTCATCCTGGGTAATGGATTCTGTATTTTGCCGTTGAACCTCCTAAGGCATTACTCTTTCTTCTGAGGACCCTCTTGTCTAATCGGGTTATTTTATTTTTCCTCGTTCAACTTCAGTGTACCTGCTTTTATTTCTGTGTGGTGCTTCATCAAGTACAACGGAGACTGAACTACCATTGACTTTGCTCTATCTTGTATCATTTGTTCTGTGTAAACCTGGGCATTTCTGCTACCCCAAGTAACTTCAATGTATCTCGTTTCACTTCCTGGAGGTTTTCATAGAGTGTCATGGATTTTGCTGTTGCACTCCCTACGGCATTGCTCTTTCTGCTGATTAACCTCTTGTCTAATAGGGATATTTCATCCTTCCTCGTTCAACTTCAGTGCACCTGCTTTTATTTCTGCGTGGTGCTTCATCCACTACAACCGAGACAGTGCCACCACTCTTATAGCTCTTTCTGCTAAGAGTTGTTCTGTGTATGCGTGGTCATTTCTTCTACCACAAGCAACTTCAATGTATCTGGTGTTAGTTCTTGGACGTTTTCATCCAGTGTAATGCTTACCGGATTTTGCCGTTCAAATTTCTACGACATTGTTCTTTCTGCTATGCGGGGTATTATATGCTTCCTCGTAAACTTCAGTGTACCAGCTTTTATTTCGTCGTGGTCTCTGAGCAGGTACAAGGGAGACTGTACTTCCACCGAGTTCGCTCTATCTCCTAGAGTTGTTCTTGTGAACGTGCTCATTTCTTTGACCACAAGCAACTTCAATGTATCTCGTGTTCCTTCTTCGAGGATTTCATTCAGTGTAATTGGTACTGGATTTTGCCGTTGAGCTTCCTACCGAATTGTTCGACCTGCTAAGATCGTTTTTCTCTAAGCGGGGTATTATATTCCCCCCCCCGTGCACCTTCAGTGTATCTGCTTCGGTGTACCTGGTTTTATATCTGCCTGGTCTCTGAGCAAGTACAATGGGGAGTCTACTGCCACCGACAATGCTCTATGTGCTAGGAAATGCTTGGTTAACGTGGTCATTCATTGTCCCCTAAGCAGCTTCAAGGTGTCTGCTTTTACTTCTTGCAAGATTTCATCCTGGGTAATGGATTCTGTATTTTGCCGTTGAACCTCCTACGGCATTACTCTTTCTGCTGAGGACCCTCTTGTCTAATCGGGTTATTTTATTCTTCCTCGTTCAACTTCAGTGTACCTGCTTTTATTTCTGCGTGGTGCTTCATCAAGTACAACGGAGACTGAACTACCATTGACATTGCTCTATCTAGTATCATTTGTTCTGTGTAAACCTGGGCATTTCTGCTACCCCAAGTAACTTCAATGTATCTCGTTTCACTTCCTGGAGGTTTTCATAGAGTGTCATGGATTTTGCTGTTGCACTCCCTACGGCATTGCTCTTTCTGCTAACAACCTTCTTGTCTAAGCGGGGTATTTTATTCTCCCTCTTTCAATTTCAGTGTACCTGCTTTTATTTCGTCGTGGTGTCTGAGCATGTACAGCGAACAGTCTACTCCCTATCTGGTAGGAGTTGTTCGGTTAAAGTGGCGGTTCATTGTCCCCTAAGCAGCTTCAAGGTGTCTGCTTTTACTTCTTGGAAGATTTCATCCTGGGTAATGGATTCTGTATTTTGCCGTTGAACCTCCTAAGGCATTACTCTTTCTTCTGAGGACCCTCTTGTCTAATCGGTTATTTTATTTTTCCTCGTTCAACTTCAGTGTACCTGCTTTTATTTCTGCGTGGTGCTTCATCAAGTACAACGGAGACTGAACTACCATTGACTTTGCTCTATCTTGTATGATTTGTTCCGTGTAAACCTGGGCATTTCTGCTACCCCAAGTAACTTCAATGTATCTCGTTTCACTTCCTGGAGGTTTTCATAGAGTGTCATGGATTTTGCTGTTGCACTCCCTACGGCATTGCTCTTTCTGCTGATTAACCTCTTGTCTAATCGGGATATTTCATCCTTCCTCATTCAACTTCAGTGCACCTGCTTTTATTTCTGCGTGGTGCTTCATCCACTACAACCGAGACAGTGCCACCACTCTTATAGCTCTTTCTGCTAAGAGTTGTTCTGTGTATGCGTGGTCATTTCTTCTACCACAAGCAACTTCAATGTATCTGGTGTTAGTTCTTGGACGTTTTCATCCAGTGTAATGCTTACCGGATTTTGCCGTTCAAATTTCTACGACATTGTTCTTTCTGCTATGCGGGGTATTATATGCTTCCTCATAAACTTCAATGTACCAGCTTTTATTTCGTCGTGGTCTCTGAGCAGGTACAAGGGAGACTGTACTTCCACCGAGTTCGCTCTATCTCCTAGAGTTGTTCTTGTGAACGTGCTCGTTTCTTTGACCACAAGCAACTTCAATGTATCTCGTGTTACTTTTTCGAGGATTTCACCCAGTGTAATTGGTACTGGATTTTGCCGTTGAACTTCCTACGGAATCGTTCGATCTGCTAAGATCGTTTTTGTCTAAGCGGGGTATTTTATTTTTCCCCCTGTACCTTCAGTGTATCTGCTTTTATTTCAGCGTGGTGCTTCATCTTGTACAACGGAGACGGAGCTATCATTGACATTGCTCTATCTAGTATGATTTGTTATGTGTAAACCTGGTCATTTCTTCTACCCCTAGTAACTTCAATGTATCTCGTTTCACTTTATAGTGTCATGGATACTGGACTTTGCCGTTGCACTCCCTACGGCTTTGTTCTTTCTGCTAAGAACCTTCTTGTTTAAGCGGTGTATTATATTCTTCCCCGTTCAACTTCAGTGTACCAAGCTTTTATTTCGTCGGGGTCTCTGGGCAGGTACAAGGGAGACTGTACTTCCACCGAGATTGCAGTAGCACCTACAGTTGTTCTTGTGAACGTGGTCATTTCTTTGACCACCAGCAACTTCAATGTATCTCATGTTACTTTTTCGAGGATTTCACCCAGTGTAATTGGTAGTGGATTTTGCCGTTGAGCTTCCTACGGAGTTGTTCGAACTGTTAAGATCGTTTTTCTCTAAGCGGGTTATGTATTTCCCCCCGTGCACCTTCAGTGTATCTGCTTCGTTGTACCTGGTTTTATATCTGCCTGGTCTCTGAGCAAGTACAATGGGGACCCTACTGCCACCGACAATGCTCTATCCGCTAGGAGATACTCTGTTAACGTAGTCGTTCCTTGTCCACTAATCAGGTCTGCTTTTACTTCTTGGAAGATTTCATCCTGGGTAATGCATCAAGTACAACGGAGACTGAACTACCATTGACATTGCTCTATCTAGTATCATTTGTTCTTTGTAAACCTGGGCATTTTTGCTACCCAAAGTAACTTCAATGTATCTCGTTTCACTTCCTGGAGGTTTTCATAGAGTGTCATGGATTTTGCTGTTGCAATCCCTACGGCATTGCTCTTTCTGCTAACAACCTTCTTGTCTAAGAGGGGTATTTTATTCTTCCCCGTTCAATTTCAGTGTACCAGCTTTTATTTCGTCGGGGTCTCTGAGCAGGTACAAGGGAGACTGTACTTCCACCGAGATTGCAGTAGCTCCTAGAGTTGTTCTTGTGAACGTGGTCATTTCTTTGACCACAAGCAACTTCAATGTATCTCGTGTTACTTCTTCGAGGATTTCATCCAGTGTAATTGGTACTGGATTTTGCCGGTGAGCTTCCTACGGAATTGTTCGATCTGCTAAGATCGTTTTTCTCTAAGCGGGGTATTATATTCCCCCCCCCTGCACCTTCAGTGTATCTGCTTCAGTGTACCTGGTTTTATATCTGCCTGGTCTCTGAGCAAGTACAATGGGGAGTCTACTGCCACCGACAATGCTCTATCTGCTAGGAGATGCTCGGTTAACGTGGTCGTTCATTGTCCCCTAAGCAGCTTCAAGGTGTCCGCTTTTACTTCTTGGAAGATTTCATCCTGGGTAATGGATTCTGTATTTTGCCGTTGAACCTCCTACGGCATTACTCTTTCTGCTGAGGACCCTCTTGTCTAATCGGGTTATTTTATTTTTCCTCGTTCAACTTCAGTGTACCTGCTTTTATTTCTGCGTGGTGCATCATCAAGTACAACGGAGACTGAACTACCATTGACATTGCTCTATCTAGTATGATTTGTTCTGTGTAAACCTGGGCATTTCTGCTACCCCAAGTAACTTCAATGTATCTCGTTTCACTTCTTGGAAGATTTCATCCTGGGTAATGGATACTGTATTTTGCCGTTGCACCTCCTACCGTATTGCTCTTTCTGCTGAGGAACCTCTTGTCTAATAGAATTATGTTATCTTTCCTCGTTCAAATTCAGTGTACCTGCTTCATCCATTACAACCGAGTGTACCAGCTTTTATTTCGTCGCGGTCTCTGAGCAGGTACAAGGGAGACTCTACTTCCACCGAGATTGCAGTAGCTCCTAGAGTTGTTCTTGTGAACGTGGTCATTTCTTTGACCACCAGCAACTTCAATGTATCTCGTGTTACTGCTTCGAGGATTTCATTCAGTGTAATATGTACTGGTTTTTGCCGTTGAGCTTCCTACGGAATTGTTCTATCTGCTAAGATCCTTTTTGTCTTAGCGCGCATTATATTCCCCCCCCCCGCACCTTCAGTGTATTTGCTTTTATTTCAGCGTGCGGCTTCATCTTGTACAACGGAGACGGAGCTACCATTGACATTGCTCTATCTAGTATGATTTGTTCTGTGTAAACCTGGTCATATCCTCTACCACAAGTAACTTCAATGTATCTTGTTTCACTTCCTGGAGGTTTTCATAGAGTGTCATGGATACTGGATTTTGCCGTTGCACTCCCTACAGCATTGCTCTTTCTGCTAAGAACCTTCTTGTCCAAGCGGGGTATTTTGTTCTTCCTCGTTCAAATTAAGTGTACCAGCTTTTCTTTCCTCGTGGTGTCTGAACACGTACAACGAACAGTCTACTCCCCCAAGGACATTGCTTTGTCTGCTAGGAGTTGTTCGGTTAACGTGGTCGTTTATGGTTCCCCAAGCAACTTAAACGTATTCTTGGAAGATTTCATCCTTTCTAATGGATATTGTATGTTGCCGTTGAACCTCCTACAACAAGCAACTTCAATGTATCTGGTTTTATTTCTTGGACGTTTTCCTCTAGTGTAATGCTTACTGGATTTTGCCGTCCAAATTTCTAAGGCATTGCTCTTCTGCTAAGAGGGGTATTATATGCTTCCTCGTTCAACTTCAGTGTACCAGCTTTTATTTCATCGTGATCTCTGAGCAGGTACAAGGGAAACTGCTCTACCTCCTAGAGTTGTTCTTGTGAACGTGGTGATTTCTTTGACCACAAGCAACTTCAATGTATCTCGTGTTACATCTTCGAGGATTTCATCCAGTGTAATTGGTACTGGATTTTGCCGGTGAGTTTCCTACGGAATTGTTCGATATGCTAAGATCGTTTTTGTCTAAGCGGGGTATTTTATTTTTCCCCCTGCACCTTCAGTGTATCTGCTTTTATTTCAGTGTGGTGCTTCACCTTGTACAACTTAGACCGAGCTACCATTGACATTGCTCTATCTAGTATGATTTGATCTGTGTAATCCTGGTCATTTCCTCTACCACAAGTAACTTCAATGTATGTCGTTTCACTTCCTGGAGGTTTTCATAGCGTGTCATGGATACTGGATTTTGCCGGTGTAGTCAATACGGCATTGCTCTTTCTGCTAGGAACCTTCTTGTCTTAGCGGGGAATTTGCTTCTTCCTCGTGTACCTGGTTTTATTTCTTCGTGGTGTCTGAGCACGTACAACGAACCGTCTACTCCCACAACGACATTGCTCTATCTGCTAGGAGTTGTTCGGTTAACGTGGTCGTTTATGCTTCCACAAGCAACTTAAACGTATCTGGTTTTACTTCTTGGAAGATTTCATCCTGTGTAATGGATATGTATTTTGCCGTTGAACCTCCTACAACAAGCAACTTCAATGTGTCTGGTTTTAGTTCTTGGACGTTTTCATCCAGTGGATTTTGCCGTTCAATTTTCTACGGCATTGCTCTTTCTGGTAAGAACCTTGCTTAGCGGGGTATTATATGCTTCCTGGTTCAACTTCAGTGTACCAGCTTTTATTTCGTCGTGGTCTCTGAGCAGGTAGAAGAGAGACTGTACTTCCACCGAGATTGCTCTATCTCCTACAGCATTGTTTGATCTGCTATGATCGTTTTTGTCTAAGGGGGTATTTTATTTTCCCTCCTGCACCTTCAGTGTATCTGCTTTTATTTCAGCGTGGTGCGTCATCTTGTACAACGGGGACTGAACTGCCATTGACATTGCTCTATCTAGTATGATTTGTCCTCTGTAAACGTGGTCATTTCTTCTACCACAAGTAACTTCAATGTATCTCGTTTCACCTCCTGGAGGTTTTCATAGAGTGTCATGGATACTGGAATTTGACATTGCACTCCCTACGGCATTGCTCTTTCTGCTAAGAACCTTCTTGTCTAAGCGGGGTATTTTATTCTTCTTTCAACTTCAGATTACCTGCTTTTATTTCGTCGTGGTGTCTGCGCACGTTCAACGAACAGTCTGCTCCCACCATGAAATTGCTCTATCTGCTAGGAGTTGTTCGGTTAACGTGGTCATTTATGCTTCCACAAGCAACTTAAACGTATCTGGTTTTACTTCTTGGAAGATTTCATCCTGTATTTTGCCTTTGAACCTCCTACGGCACTGCTCTTTCTGCGGAGGACCATCTTGTCTAAGCGGGCTATTTTATCCTTCCTCGTTCAACTTCAGTGTACCTGCTTTTATTTCTGCGTGGTGCTTCAATCCAGTACAACCCAGAGAGTACTTCCAACTCATATAGCTCTATCTACTAAGAGTTGTTCTGTGTAGGCGTGGTCATTTCTTCTACCACAAGCATTTTCAATGTAGCTGGCTTCAGTTCTTGGACGTTTGCTTTCAGTGTAATCCTTATTGGATTTTGCCATTCAAATTTCTACGGCATTGCTCTTTCTGCTAAGAACCTTCTTGCTAAGCGGGTTATTATATGTTTCCTCGTTGAACATAAGTGCGCCAGCCTTTATTTCATCGTGGTCTCTGACCAGGTACAAGGGAGACTGTACTTCCACCGAGATTGCTCTATCTCCTAGAGTTGTTCTTGTGAACGTGGTCATTTCTTTGACCACAAGCAACTTCAATGTATCTTGTGTTACTTCGAGGATTTCATCCAGTGTAATTGATACTGGATTTTGCTATTGAACTTCCTACGGCATTGTTCCATCTGCTATGATTGCCATTGTCTAAGCGGGGTATTTTATTTTTCCCCCTGCACCTTCAGAGTATCTGCTTTTATTTCAGCGTCGTTCTTCATCTTGTACAACGGAGACGGAGTTATCATTGACATTGCTCTATTTAGTATGATTTGTTCTGTGTAAACCTGGTCATTTCTTCTACCACAAGTAACCAATGTATCTCGTTTCACTTCTTGGAGGTTTTCATCCAGTGTAATGGAGAGGAGATTTTGCCTTTCAAGTTCCTAGTGCATTGCTCTTTCTGCTGAGGACCCTCTTGTCTAAGCGGGGTATTTTATTCCTCATTCAAATTCAGCGTACCTGCTTTTATTTTGTTGTGGTGTCTGAGCAGGTACAATGGAGACTGTACTTCCACCGACATTGCTCTATCTGCTAAGAGTTGTTCGGTTAACGTGGTCGTTTTTTGTCCCCTAAGTAGCTTCAAGGTGTCTGCTTTTTTTTATTGTAAGCTACAGAGCTAACCACTCAAATGGAAATCAAGGAGCTAAAGAAATCCATACATGATCTAAAAGAAGAGATGCAAGGCATCAAAAATGAGCAATTAGAAGCAAGGGAGATGAAAAATAAAGTAGATAGCTTTGATAGCAGGTTAGACAATGCAGAGGAGAGAATTTCCGGGGCTGAAGATAATTTAGTTATTATAGAGAAAGAACAGAAAATGAGTCAATCCAAATCTAGGAAAAATGAGAGAGTGCTTCAGGAGGTCCAACATACAATTAGGAAGCCTAATTTAAGGCTAATTGGTGTTGAGGAGGGTCTGGAGAAAGAGGTCAATGGTATTGGAAATATACTCAGGGAATCATCTCAGAGAATTTCCCAAATATCCAGAAGGGCAGTCCCATCCAGATACAAGAAGCTTTTAGAACCCCAAACAGACCTGACCAGAAAAGAACATCTCACCA
>JANJXV010001121.1:115000-120000 GCA_024803745.1 Megascapheus bottae
AACCCTAACCCTAGACTTAACCCTAACCCTAACCGTAACCCTCACCCTAACCCTAACCCTTACCATTACCCTAACCCTAACCCTAACCTTAACCCTAAACCTAACCCTAACCTTAACCCTAACGCTAACCCTAACCCTCACCCTACCCCTAACAGTTACCCTAACCCTAACCCTAACCCTTACCCTTACCCTAACCCTTACCCTTACCCTAACTCTAACCCTAAACCTAACCCTAACCATAAGGATAACAATAACCCTAACCCTTAACCTTAGCCTAACCCTAACCCTAACCCTAAACCTAACCTTACCCTAACCCTAACCCTAACCCTATCCCCTAACCCTAACCCTAACCCTAACTCTCAACCTAAACCTAACCCTAACCCAAAACCTAACCCTAGCCCTAACCCTAACCATTACCCTTACCCTAACCCTAACCCCAGCCTTAACCCTAAACCTACCCTAACCCTAACCCTAACCCTATCCCTTAATCCTAACCCTAATCCTAACCCTTACCCTTACCCTAACCCTAACCCTAACCTTAACACTAACCCTAACCCTAACCTTAACCCTAACCCTAACCCTAACCCTTACCATTACCCTCAATCTACCCCTAACCCTAGACCTAAACCTAACCCAAACCCTAACCCTAACCCTAACCCTTACCCATACACTAATCCTTACCCTAAACCTAACCCTAAACCTAAGCCTAACCCTAAGACTAACCCTAACCTTAACCCTAACCCTAACCCTAAACTTAAACCAAACCCTAACCTTAACCCTTACCCTAACCCTAACGTTAACCTTAAATCAAAACCTTACACTAACCCTAACCCTAACCCTAACCTAACCCTAACCCTAACCCTAACCCTAACCTAACCTAACCCTAACCCTAAACCTAACTCTAACCCTAACCCTAACGCTAACCCTTACCCTTACCCTAACCCTAACCCTAACCCTTACCCTTACCATAACCCTAACCCTAACCCTAACCATAACCCTAACCCTTACCCTTTCCCTAACCCTTACCCTAACCCTAATCCTAACTTAACCCTAACCCTAACCCTAACCCGAAACCGAACCCTAACCCTAACCCTATCACTTACCCTAACCCTTAGCCTTTCCCTAACCCTAACCCTAACCTTAACAATAACCCTAACCCTAACCCTAAACCTTACCCTTACCCTAACCCTAACCCTAACCCTTACCCTTTTCCTAACCCTAAACACAACCTTAACCCTAACCCTAACACTAACACTAACCCTTACCCTTACCCTAACCCTAAAGCTAACCCTAACCCAAACCCTAACCTTAACCCTAACCCTAAACCTTACACTAACTCTAACTGTAACCCTAACCCTAACCCTTACCCTAACCCTAACACTACCCTAACCCATACCTAACCCTAATCTAACCCTAACCATAACACTTACCCTTACCCTAACCCTAAACCTTAACCTTATCCTAACCCTAACCCTAACCGTAACACTTACCCCTACCCTAACCCTAACCCTAAACCTAACCCTAACTCTTACCCTAACCCTAACCCTAACCCTAACCCTAACCCTAACACTTACCCTTACCCTGACCATAACCCTAACCCTAACCCTTACCCTAACCCTAACCCTAACCCTAACCCTAACCCTAACCCTTAACCTTAGCCTAACCCTAACCCCAACCCTTACCCTAACCCTATCCCTAAGGCTAAACCTTACCCTTCACCTAACCCAAACCCTAACCTTAACTCTAACCCGAACCCAAACCCTAACCCTAACCCTAACACTTACCCTTACCCTAACCCTAACCCTAACCCTAACCCTAACCCTAACCCTTACCCTAATCCTAACCTTACCCTAACCCATACCTAACCCTAATCTAACCCTAACCATAACACTTACCCTTACCCTAACCCTAACCCTAACCCTATCACTTACCCTAACCCTAACCCTTAACCTTATCCTAACCCTAACCCTAACCGTAACACTTACCCCTACCCTAACCCTAACCCTAACCCTAACTCTTACCCTAACCCTAACTCTAACCCTAACCCTAACCCTAACACTTACCCTTACCCTGACCATAACCCTAACCCTAACCCTTACCCTAACCCTAACCCTAACCCTATCCCTAACCCTAACCCTTAACCTTAGCCTAACCCTAACCCCAACCCTAACCTTAACCCTAACACTAACCCTAAACCTCACCCTAACCCTAACCCTAACCCTTACCATTACCCTAACCCTAACCCTAACCTTAACCCAAACCCTAACCCTAACCTTAACCCTAACGCTAACCCTAACCCTCACCCTACCCCTAACACTTACACTAACCCTAACCCTAACCCTTACCCTAACCCTAAACCTTACCCTTACCCTAACCCCAACCCTAACCCTTACCCTTTCCCTAACCCTAACCCAAACCTTAACTCTAACCCTAACGCTAACACTAACCCTTACCCTTACTCTAACCCTAAAGCTACCCCTAACCCAAACCCTAACCCTAACCCTAACCCTAACCATTACCCTAACCCTAACAGTAAACTTTACCCTAACCGTTACCCTAACCCTAACCCTACCCTAACCCATACCTAACCCTAACCTAACCCTAACCCTAATCCTTACCCTTACCCTAACCCTAACCCTAACCCTTCCCCTTCCCCTAACCCTAACCCTAACCTTAACCCTAACCCTAAACCTAACCCTACACTTAACCCTAAACCTAACCCTAACCCTCACCCAAACCCTAACACTTACCCTAACCCTAACCCTAACCCTAACCCTTACCATTACCCTAACCCTAACCCTAACCTTAACCCAAACTCTAACCCTAACCTTAACCCTAACGCTAACCCTAACCCTCACCCTAACCCTAACACTTACACTAACCCTAACCCTAACCTTTACCCTAACCCTAACCCTTACCTTTACCCTAACCCTAACCCTAAACCTAACCCTAACCCTAAGGATAACAATAACCCTAACCCTTAACCTTAGCCTAACCCTAACCCTAACCCTAACCCTAACCCTTACCATAACCCTAACCGTAAACCCAACCCTAACCCTTACCCTAACCCTAACCCTACCCTAACCCATACCTAACCCTAACCTAACCCTAACCCTAAACCTTACCCTTACCCTAACCCTAACCCTTCCCCTTCCCCTAACCCTAACCCTAACCTTAACCCTAACCCTAAACCTAACCCTACCCTTAACCCTAAACCTAACCCTAACCCTCACCCAAACCCTAAAACTTACCCTTACCCTAACCGTATCCCTAACCCTTACCCTAAACCTAAACCTAACCCTAACCCAAAACCTAACCCTAAACCTAAGCCTAACCCTAACCCTTACCCTTACCCTAACCCTAACCGTAACCCTAACCCTAACCCTAAACCTTACCCTTACTCTAACCCTAACCCTAACCTTAATCCTAACCCTAACACTACCCCTAAACCTAACCGTTCCCCTTACCCTAACCCTAACCCTAAACCTAACCCTAACCCTAACACTAACCCTTACCCTAACCCTAACCCTAACCCTAACCCTAACCATAACCCTAACTCTCAACCTAAACCTAACCCTAGCCCTTACCATAACCCAAAACCTAACCCTAGCCATAACCCTAAACATTACCCTTACCCTAACCCTAACCCCAGCCTTAACCCTAACCCTGCCCTAACCCTAACCCTATACCTTAATCCTAAACCTAATCCTAACCCTTACCCTTACCCTAACCCTAACCCTAACATTAACACTAACCCTAACCCTAACCCTAGACTTAACCCTAACCCTAACCGTAACCCTCACCCTAACCCTAACCCTTACCATTACCCTAACCCTAACCCTAACCTTAACCCTAACCCTAACCCTAACCTTAACCCTAACGCTAACCCTAACCCTCACCCTACCCCTAACAGTTACCCTAACCCTAACCCTAACCCTTACCCTTACCCTAACCCTTACCCTTACCCTAACTCTAACCCTAAACCTAACCCTAACCATAAGGATAACAATAACCCTAACCCTTAACCTTAGCCTAACCCTAACCCTAACCCTAAACCTAAACTTACCCTAACCCTAACCCTAACCCTAACCCCTAACCCTAACCCTAACCCTAACTCTCAACCTAAACCTAACCCTAACCCAAAACCTAACCCTAGCCCTAACCCTAACCATTACCCTTACCCTAACCCTAACCCCAGCCTTAACCCTAACCCTACCCTAACCCTAACGCTAACCCTATCCCTTAATCCTAACCCTAATACTAACCCTTACCCTTACCCTAACCCTAACCCTAACCCTAACATTAACACTAACCCTAACCCTAACCCTAACCTTAACCCTAACCCTAACCGTAACCCTCACCCTAACCCTAACCCTAACCCTTACCATTATCCTAACCCTAACCCTAACCTTAACCCTAACCCTAACCCTAACCTTAACCCTAACACTAACCCTAATGCTCACCCTACCCCTAACAGTTACCCTAACCCTAACCCTAACCCTTACCCTAACCCTAACCCTTACCCTTACCCTAACCCTAACCCTAAACCTAACCCTAACCCTAAGGATAACAATAACCCTAACACTTAACCTTAGCCTAACCCTAACCCTAACCCTAACCTTAACCCTAACCCTAACCCTAACCCTCACCCTAACCCTAACCCTAACCCTAACTCTCAACCTAAACCTAACCCTAACCCTTACCCTAACCCAAAACCTAACCCTAGCCCTAAACCTAACCATTACCCTTACCCTAACCCTAACCCCAGCCTTAACCCTAACCCTACCCTAACCGTAACCCTAACCCTATCCCTTAAACCTAACCCTAATCCAAACCCTTACCCTTACCCTAACCCTAACCCTAACCTTAACACTAACCCTAACCCTAAACCTAACCTTAACCCTAACCCTAACCGTAACCCTCACCCTAACCCTAACCCTAACCCTTACCATTACCCTAACCCTAATCCTAACCTTAACCCTAACCCTAACCCTAACTCT
>JANJXV010001121.1:122500-127500 GCA_024803745.1 Megascapheus bottae
AAACTAACCCTAACACAAACCCTAACCCTAAACCTTACCCTAACCCTAACCCTAACCCTTACCCTTACCGTAACCCTAACCCTAACCCTTACCCTTACCCTAACCCTACACCTAAACCTAACCCTAATCCTAACCCTAAACTTTTCCCTAACCCAAACCCTAACCCTAGCCCTAACCCTAAACCTTACCCTTACCCTAACCCTAACCCTAAACCAAACACTTACCCTTAACCTAACCCTAACCCTAACCCTAACTCTCAACCTAAACCTAACCCTAACACTTACCCAAACACAAAACCTAACCCTAGCCCTAACCCTAACCATTACCCTTACCCTAACCCTAACCCCAGCGTTAACCCTAACCCTACCCTAACCCTAACCCTAACCCTATCCCTTAATCCTAACACTAATCCTAACAATTACCCTTACTCTAACACTAACCCTAACCTTAACACTAACCCTAACCCTAACCTTAACCCTAACCCTAACTCTAAACCTCACCCTAACCCTAACCCTAACCCTTACCATTACCCTAACCCTAACCCTAACCTTAACCCTAACGCTAACCCTAACCCTCACCCTACCCCTAACACTTACCCTAACCCTAACCCTAACCTTAGCCTAACCCTAACCCTAACCCTATACCTAACCTTACCCTAACCCTAAACCTAACCCTAACCCTAACCCTAACCCTAACCCTCGCCCTTACCCTAACCCTAACCCTAACCGTAACCCTCACCCAAACCCTAACTATTACCCTAACCCTAAACCTATCCCTTACCCTTACCCTAAACCTAAACCTAACCCTAAACCAAAACCTAACCCTAAACCTAAGCCTAACCCTAACCCTTACCCTTACCCTAACCCTAACCGTAACCCTAACCCTAACCCGAACCCTAACCTTTACCGTTACTCTAACCCTAACCCTAACCTCAATCCTAACACTAACACTACCCGCAACCCTAACCGTTACCCTTACCCTACCCCTAACCCTAAACCTAACCCTAACCCTAACACTAACCCTAAACCTTACCCTTACCCTAACCCCAACCCTAACCCTTACCCTTTCCCTAACCCTAACCCAAACCTTAACTCTAACCCTAACGCTAACACTAACCCTTATCCTTACTCTAACCCTAAAGCTACCCCTAACCCAAACCCTAACCCTAACCCTAACCCTAACCCTTACCTTAACCCTAACCGTAAACCTAACCCTAACCCTTACCCTAACCCTAACCCTACCCTAACCCATACCTAACCCTAACCTAACCCTAGCCCTAAACCTTACCCTTACCCTAACCCTAACCCTAACCCTTCCCCTTCCCCTAACCCTAACCCTAACCCTAACCTTAACCCTAACCCTAAACCTAACCCTACCCTTAACCCTAAACCTAACCCTAACCCTCACCCAAACCCTAACACTTACCCTAACCCTAACCCTAACCCTAACCCTTACCATTACACTAACCCTAACCCTAACCTTAACCCAAACCCTAACCCTAACCTTAACCCTAACGCTAATCCTAACCCTCACCCTAACCCTAACACTTACACTAACCCTAACCCTAACCCTGACCCGAACCCTAACCCTTACCCTTACCCTTACCCTAACCCTAACCCTAAACCTAACCCTAACCCTAAGGATAACAATAACCCTAACCCTTAACCTTAGCCTAACCCTAACCCTAACCCTAAACCTAACCTTACCATAACCCTAACCCTAACCATAACCCTAACCCTAACCTAACCATAACCCTAACCCTAACCCTCACCCTTACCCTAACCCTAACCCTAACCCTTACCCTAACCCTAACCCTAACCCTAACCCTAACCCTAACCCTTACCCTTTCCCTAACCCTTACCCTAACCCTAACCCTAACGTTAACCCTAACACTAACCCTAACCCGAAACCTAACCCTAACCCTATCACTTACCCTAACCCTTAGCCTTCCCCTAACCCTAACCCTAACCTTAACCCTAACCCTAACCCTAACCCTAACCCTAACCCTAACCCTAAACCTTACCCTTACCCTAACCCCAACCCTAACCCTTATCCTTTCCCTAACCCTAACCCAAACCTTAACTCTAACCTTAATGCTAACACTAACCCTTACACTTACCCTAACCCTAAAGCTAACCCTAACCCAAACCCTAACCCTAACCCTAACCCTAACCCTTACCATAACCCTAACCGTAAACCCAACCCGAACCCTTACCCTGACCCTAACCCTACCCTAACCCATACCTAACCCTAACCTAACCCTAACCCTAAACCTTACCCTTACCCTAACCCTAACCCTTCCCCTTCCCCTAACCCTAACCCTAACCTTAACCCTAACCCTAAACCTAACCCTACCCTTAACCCTAAACCTAACCCTAACCCTCACCCAAACCCTAAAACTTACCCTTACCCTAACCGTAACCCTAACCCTTACCCTTACCCTAAACCTAAACCTAACGCTAACCCAAAACCTAACCCTAAACCTAAGCCTAACCCTAACCCTTATCCTTACCCTAACCCTAACCGTAACCCTAACCCTAACCCTAACCCTTACCCTTACTCTAACCCTAACCCTAACCTTAATCCTAACCCTAACACTACCCCTAAACCTAACCGTTCCCCTTACCCTAACCCTAACCCTAAACCTAACGCTAACCCTAACACGAACCCTTACCCTAACCCTAACCCTAACCCTAACCCTAACCATAACCCTAACTCTCAACCTAAACCTAACCCTAACCCTTACCCTAACCCAAAACCTAACCCTAGCCATAACCCTAAACATTACCCTTACCCTAACCCTAACCCCAGCCTTAACCCTAACCCTGCCCTAACCCTAACCCTATCCCTTAATCCTAACCCTAATCCTAACCCTTACCCTTACCCTAACCCTAACCCTAACCTTAACACTAACCCTAACCCTAACCCTAGACTTAACCCTAACCCTAACCGTAACCCTCACCCTAACCCTAACCCTTACCATTACCCTAACCATAACCCTAACCTTAACCCTAACCCTAACCCTAACCTTAACCCTAACGCTAACCCTAACCCTCACCCTACCCCTAACAGTTACCCTAACCCTAAACCTAACCCTTACCCTTACCCTAAACCTTACCCTTACCCTAACTCTAACCCTAAACCTAACCCTAACCATAAGGATAACAATAACCCTAACCCTTAACCTTAGCCTAACCCTAACCCTAACCCTAAACCTAACCTTACCCTAACCCTAACCCTAACCCTAACCCTAACCCTAACTCTCAACCTAAACCTAACCCTAACCGAAAACCTAACCCTAGCCCTAACCCTAACCATTACCCTTACCCTAACCCTAACCATAGCCTTAACCCTAACCCTATCCCTTAATCCTAACCGTAATCCTAACCCTTACCCTTACCCTAACCCTAACCCTAACCTTAACACTAACCCTAACCCTAACCCTAACCTTAACCCTAACCCTAAACGTAACCCTCACCCTAACCCTAACCCTTACCATTACCCTAAACCTAACCCTAACCTTAACCCTAACCCTAACCCTAACCTTAACCCTAACACTAACCCTAACCCTCACCCTACCCCTAACAGTTACCCTAACCCTAACCCTAACCCTTACCCTAACCCTAACCCTTACCCTTACCCTAACCCTAACCCTAAACCTAACCCTAACCCTAAGGATAACAATAACCCTAACACTTAACCTTAGCCTAACCCTAACCCTAACCCTAACCTTAACCCTAACCCTAACCCTAACCCTCACCCTAACCCTAACTCTTACCCTAAATCTCAACCTAAACCTAACCCTAACCCTTACCCTAACCCAAAACCTAACCCTAGCCCTAAACCTAACCGTTACCCTTACCCTAACCCTAACCCCAGCCTTAACCCTAACCCTACCCTAACCCTAACCCTAACCCTATCCCTTAATCCTAACCCTAATCCTACCCCTTACCCTTACCCTAACCCTAAACCTAACCTTAACACTAACCCTAACCCTAACCCTAACCTTAACCCTAACCCTAACCGTAACCCTCACCCTAACCCTAACCCTAACCCTTACCATTACCCTAACCCTAACCCTAACCTTAACCCTAACCCTAACCCTAACTCTAAGGATAACAATAACCCTAACACTTAACCTTAGCCTAACCCTAACCCTAACCTTAACCCTAAACCTAACACTAACCCTCACCCTAACCCTAACCCTAACCCTTACCCTTACCCTAACCCTAACCCTAACCCTCACCATTACCCTAACCCTAACCCTAACCTTAACCCTAACCCTAACCCTAACCTTAATCCTAACGCTAACTCTAACCCTCACCCTACCCCTAACACTTACACTAACCCTAACCCTAACCCTAACCCTAAACCTAACCCTAACCCTAACCCTTAACCTTAGCCTAACCCTAACCAAAACCCTAAACCTAACCTTAACTTAACCCTAACCCTAACCCTAACCCCTAACCCTAACCCTAACCCTAAGCCTTACCCTTACCCTAACCCTAACCCTAACCCTAACCCTTAGCCTAACCCTAATCTTAACCCTAACCCTAACCCCTAACCCTCACCCTAACCCTCATCCTACCCCTAACCCTAGACCTAAACCTAACCCAAACCCTAACCCTAACCCTAACCCTTACCCTTACACTAATCCTTACCTTAAACCTAACCCTAAACCTAAGCCTAACCCTAAGACTAACCCTAACCCTAACCCTAACCCTAACCCTAAACTTAAACCAAACCCTAACCTTAACCCTTACCCTAACCCTAACCCTAACCATAAATCAAAACCTTACACTAACCCTAACCCTAACCCTAACCCTAACCTAAGTTAACCCTAACCCTAACCCTAACCCTAACCCTAACGCTAACCCTTACCCTTACCCTAACACTAACCCTAACCCTTACCCTTACCATAACCCTAACCCTAACCATAACCATAACCCTAACCCTTACCCTTTCCCTAACCCTTACCCTTACCCTAACCCTAATCCTAA
>JANJXV010001121.1:132500-160000 GCA_024803745.1 Megascapheus bottae
CCCTAACCCTAACCCTAAACCTAACCTAACCCTAACCCTAACCCTAACCCTTACCCTTACCCTAACCCTACACCTAACCCTAACCCAAACCCTAACCCTAACCATAACCCTTACCCTTACCCTAACCCTAAACCTAAACCTAACACTGAAACTAACCCTAACCCTAAAACTTACCCTTACTCTAACCCTATCCCTAACCCTTACCCTTACACTAACCCTAATCCTAATCCTTACCCTAACCCTAACCCTAACCCTAACGCTTACCCTTACCCTAACCCTAAACCTAACCCTCACCCTAACCATTACCCTAACCCTAACCCTTACCCTTACCGTAAACCTAAACCTAATCCTAACCCAAACCCTAACCCTTACGCTTACCTAACCCTAACCCTAACCCTAACCCAACCCTAACCCTAAACCTAACCCTAACCCTGACCCTAACAGTTACCCTTACACTAACCCTAACCCTAACCCTTACCCTTACCCTAACCCTAACCCTAACCTTAACCCTAACCCTAACCCTAACCCTTACCCTTACCCTAACCCTAACCCTAAACCTAACCTAACCCTAACCCTAACCTTAACCCTTACCCTTACACTAACCCTAACCCTAACCCTATCCCTAACCCTAACCTAACCCTTAACGTAACCCTAACCCTAACCCTAAACCTAAACCTAACCCTAACACTAACCTTTTCCTTACCCAACCCTAACACTAAACCTAATCCTAAACCTAACCCTAACCCTAACCCTAACCCTTACCCTAACCCTAACCCTAACCCTAAACCTTACCTTAACCCTAACCTAACCCTTACCCTAACCCTAAACCTAACCCTAAACCTAACCTAACCCTAACCCTAACCCTTACCCTTACACTAACCCTAACCCTAACCCTATCCCTAACCCTAAACCTAACCCTTAACGTAACCCTAACCCTAACCCTAAACCTAAACCTAACCCTAACACTAAACTTTTCCTTACCCTAACCCTAACCCTAAACCTAACCCTAAACCTAACACTTACCCTAACCCTAACCCTAAACCAAACCCTAACCCTAACCCTAACCCTAACCCTTACCCTAACCCTAACCCTAAACCTAACCCTAACCCTTACCCTAAACCTAAACCTAACCCTAACCCAAACCTTAACCCTAACGTAACCCTAACCCTAAACCTTACCCTTACCATAACCTTAAACCTAACCCTTACCCTTACCCAAACCCTACCCCTAACCTTAACTGTAACCCTAAACCTAAACCTAACCTTAACCGTAACCCTAACCCTAACCCTCACTCTACCCTTAACACTTACCCTTACCCTAATCCTAATCCTAACCCTTACCCTAAACCTAACTCTAACCCTAAACCTATCCCTGACCCTTACCCTAACCCTAACCCTAAACCTAAACCGAACCCTAACCCTAACCCTAAACCTTACCCTTAACCTAAACCTAACCCTAACTCTAAACCTAACCCTTACCCTTACACTAACCCTAACCCTAACCCTTACCCTAACCCTAACCCTTACCCTTACCCTAAACCTGACCGTAACCTTAACCCTAACCCTAACCCTAACCCTTACCCTCACCCTAACCTTAACACATACCCTTACCCTAACCCTAACCCTAACCCTAACCCTAAACCTAACTCTACCCCTAAACCTATCCCTGACCCTTACACTAACCCTAACCCTAAACCTAACCTGAACCCTAACGCTAAACCTAACCCTTACCCTTAACCTAACCCTAACCCTACCTCTAACCCTAACCTTTACCCTTACACTAAGCATAACCCCAAACCTTACCCTAACCCTATCCCTTTCCCTTACCCTAAACCTAACCATAACCTTCACCCTAACACTAACGCTAAGACTAACCCTAAACCTAACCCTTACCCTTACCCTAACCCTAAAACTAACCCTAACACAAACCCTAACCATAATCCTAACCCTAACCCTAACACTTACCCTTACGCTAACCCTAAACCTAACCCTAACCCTGACCCTAACCCTTAGCCTAACCCTAACCCTAACCTTAACCTAACCCTAACCCTAACCCTTACCCTTACCCTAACCCTAACCCTAAACCTAACCCTAAACCTAACCTAACCCTAACCCTAACCCTAACCCTAACCCTTACCCTTACACTAACCCTAACCCTAACCCTAGTCCTAACCCTAAAGCTAACCCTTAAACTAACCCTAACCCTAACCCTAAACCTAACTCTAACCCTAACTCTTATCCTTACCCTAACCCTAAACCTAACCCTAACCCTAACTCTAACCCTAACCCTTACCCTAACCCTAACCCTCACCCTAACCCTAACCCTTACCCTTACCATAACCTTAAACCTGACCCTTACCCTTACCCAAAACCTACCCCTAACCTTAACTGTAACCCTAAACCTAACCCTAACCTTAACCTTAACCCTAACCCTAACCCTCACTCTACCCTTAACACTTACCCTTACCCTAATCCTAACCCTAACCCTTACCCTAAACCTAACTCTAACCCTAAACCTATCCCTGACCCTTACCCTAACCCTAAGCCTAAACCTAAACCGAACCCTAACCCTAACCCTAACCCTTACCCTTAACCTAACCCTAAAACTAACGCGAAACCTAACCCTTACCCTTACACTAACCCTAACCCTAACCCTTACCCTAACCCTAACCCTTACCCTTACCCTAAACCTGACCGTAACCTTAACCCTAACCCTAACCCTAACCCTCACCCTCACCCTAACCTTAACACATACCCTTACCCTAACCCTAACCCTAACCCTAACCCTAAACCTAACTCTACCCCTAAACCTATCCCTGACACTTACACTAACCCTAACCCTAAACCTAACCTGAACCCTAACGCTAAACCTAACCCTTACCCTTAACCTAACCCTAACCCTACCTCTAACCCTAACCCTTACCCTTACACTAAACATAACCCTAAACCTTACCCTAACCCTATCCCTTACCCTTACCCTAAACCTAACCATAACTTTCACCCTAACACTAACGCTAACACTAACCCTAAACCTAACCCTTACCCTTACCCTAACCCTAAAACTAACCCTAACACAAACCCTAACCCTAATCCTAACCCTAACCCTAACACTTACCCTTACGCTAACCCTAAACCTAACCCTAACCCTGACCCTAACAATTAGCCTAACCCTAACCCTAACCTTAACCTAACCCTAACCCTAACCCTTACCCTTACCCTAACCCTAACCCTAAACCTAACCCTAAACCTAACCTAACCCTAACCCTAACCCTAACCCTTACCCTTACACTAACCGTAACCCTAACCCTAGTCCTAACCCTAAATCTAACCCTTAAACTAACCCTAACCCTAACCCTAAACCTAACTCTAACCCTACCTCTTATCCTTACCCTAACCCTAACCCTAAACCTAACCCTAAACCTAACCCTAACCCTAACCCTAACCCTTACCCTAACCCTAAACCTAACCCTAAACCTTACCCTAACCCTAACCCTAACCCTTACCCTACCCCTAACCCAAATCCTGACCCTAATCTTAACCCTTATCCTTACCCTAACGCTAACCCTAACCCTAAACCTAAACCTAACTCTAACCCTAACCTAACCCTTATCCTTACCCTAACCCTAACCCTAAACCTAACGCTAAACCTAACCCTAACCCTAACCCTAACCCTTACCCTAACCCTAACCCTAACCCTAAAACTTACCCTAAACCTAAACGTAAACCTCACCCTAACCCTAACCCTAACCCTAACCCTAACCCTAACCCTTTCCCTAACCCTAACTCTAACCCTAGTCCCTAACCCTAACCCTGACCCTTACCCTTACCGTTACCCTAACTCTAACCCTAACCATAACCCTGACCCTGACCATAAACCTAACCCTCAACCTAATGCTAACCCTTACCCTAACCCTAACCCTAAACCTAAACCTAACCTTAAAACTAACCCTAACCCTAAACCTTAACCTTACCCTGACCCTATCCCTAACCCTTACCCTTACACTAACCCTAACCCTAACCCTTACCCTAACCCTAACCCTAACGCTTACCTTTACCCTAACCCTAAACCTAACCCTCACCCTAACCCTTACCCTAACCCTTACCCTTACTGTAAACCTAAACCTAATCCTAACCCAAACCCTAACCCTAATCCTAACCCTAAACCTAACCCTTACCCTTACGCTAACCCTAAACCTAACCCTAACCCTGACTCTAACCCTTACCCTTACACTAACCCTAACCCTAACCCTTACCCTTACCCTAACCCTAACCCTAACCTTAACCCTAACCCTAACCCTAACCCTTTCCCTTACCCTAACCCTAACCCTAAACCTAACCCTAAACCTAACCTAACCCTAACCCTAACCCTAACCCTAACCCTTACCCTTACCCTAACCCTACCCCTAACCCTAACCCAAACCCTAACCCTAACCATAACCCTTACCCTTACCCTAACCCTAAACCTAAACCTAACACTGAAACTAACCCTAACCCTAAAACTTACCCTTACCCTAACCCTATCCCTAACCCTTACCCTTACACTAACCCTAATCCTAACCCTTACCCTAACCCTAACCCTAACCCTAACGCTTAACCTTACCCTAACCCTAAACCTAACCCTCACCCTAACCCTTACCCTAACCCTAACCCTTACCCTTACCGTAAACCTAAACCTAATCCTAACCCAAACCCTAACCCTTACGCTTACCTAACCCTAACCCTAACCCTAACCCTAACCCTAACCCTTACCCTAACCCTAACCCTAACCTTAACCCTAACCCTAACCCTAACCCTTACCCTTACCCTAACCCTAACCCTAAACCTAACCCTAAACCTAACCTAATCCTAAGCCTAACCCTAACCCTTACCCTTACACTAACGCTAACCCTAACCCTATCCCTAACCCTAAACCTAACCCTTAAGGTAACCCTAACCCTAACTCTAAACCTAAACCTAACCCTAACACTAACCTTTTCCTTACCCTAACCCTAACCCTAAACGTAACCCTAAACCTAACCCTAACCCTAACCCTAACCCTTACCCTAACCCTAACCCTAACCCTAACGCTAAACCTTACCTTAACCCTAACCTAACCCTTACCCTAACCCTAACCCTAAACCAAGCCCTAACCCTAACCCTAACACTTACCCTAACCCTAACCCTAACCCTAACCCTTACCCTAAACCTAAACCTAAACCTAACTCTAACCCAAACCTTAACCCTAACGTAACCCTAACCCTAACCCTTACCCTTACCATAACCTTAAACCTAACCCTTACCCTTACCCTCACCCTACCCCTAACCTTAACTGTAACCCTAAACCTAACCCTAACCTTAACCTTAACCCTAACCCTAACCCTCACTCTACCCTTAACACTTACCCTTACCCTAATCCTAACCCTAACCCTTACCCTAAACCTAACACTAACCCTAAACCTATCCCTGACCCTTACCCTAACCCTAACCCTAAACCTAAACCGAACCCTAACCCTAAACCTAACCCTTCCCCTTACCCTAACCCTAACCCTATCCTTAACACTAACCCTAACCCTAACCCTTACCCTTACACTAACCCTAACCCTAACCCTATCCCTAACCCTAAACCTAACCCTTAACGTAACCCTAACCCTAACCCTAAACCTAAACCTAACCCTAACACTAACCTTTTCCTTACCCTAACCCTAACCCTAAACCTAACCCTAAACCTAACCCTTACCCTAACCCTAACCCTAAACCAAACCCTAACCCTAACCCTAACCCTTACCCTAACCCTAACCCTAACCCTAACCCTTACCCTAAACCTAAACCTAACCCTAACCCAAACCTTAACCCTAACGTAACCCTAACCCTAAACCTTACCCTTACCATAACCTTAAACCTAACCCTTTCCCTTACCCAAACCCTACCCCTAACCTTGACTGTAACCCTAAACCTAACCCTAACCTTAACCGTAACCCTAACCCTAACCCTCACTCTACCCTTAACACTTACCCTTACCCTAATCCTAACCCTAACCCTTACCCTAAACCTAACTCTAACCCTAAACCTATCCCTGACCCTTACCCTAACCCTAACTCTAAACCTAAACCGAACCCTAACCCTAACCCTTACCCTTAACCTAAACCTAACCCTCACTCTAAACCTAACCCTTACCCTTACACTAACCCTAACCCTAACCCTTACCCTAACCCTAACCCTTACCCTTACCCTAAACCTGACCGTAACCTTAACCCTAACCCTAACCCTAACCCTCACCCTCACCCTAACCTTAACACATACCCTTACCCTAACCCTAACCCTAACCCTAACCCTAAACCTAACTCTACCCCTAAACCTATCCCTGACCCTTACACTAACCCTAACCCTAAACCTAACCTGAACCCTAACGCTAAACCTAACCCTTACCCTTAACCTAACCCTAACCCTACCTCTAACGCTAACCCTTACCCTTACACTAACCATAACCCTAAACCTTACCCTAACCCTATCCCTTACCCTTACCCTAAACCTAACCATAACCTTCACCCTAACACTAACGCTAAGACTAACCCTAAACCTAACCCTTACCCTTACCCTAACCCTAAAACTAACCCTAACACAAACCCTAACCCTAATCCTAACCCTAACCCTAACACTTACCCTCACGCTAACCCTAAACCTAACCCTAACCCTGACCCTAACCCTTAGCCTAACCCTAACCCTAACCTTAACCTAACCCTAAACCTAACCCTTACCCTTATCATAACCCTAACCCTAAACCTAACCCTAAACCTAACCTAACCCTAACCCTAACCCTAACCCTTACCCTTACACTAACCCTAACCCTAACCCTAGTCCTAACCCTAAAGCTAACCCTTAAACTAACCCTAACCCTAACCCTAAACCTAACTCTAACCCTACCTCTTATCCTTACCCTAAACCTAACCCTAAACCTAACCCTAAACCTAACCCTAACCCTAACCGTAACCCTTACCCTAACCCTAACCCTAACCCTAACCCTAAACCTTACCCTAACCCTAACCCTAACCCTTACCCTACCCCTAACCCAAATCCTGACCCTAACCTTAACCCTTATCCTTACCCTAACGCTAACCCTAACCTTAACCCTAAACCTAACTCTAACCCTAACCTAACCCTTATCCTTACCCTAAACCTAACCCTAAACCTAACGCTAAACCTAACCCTAACCCTAACCCTAACCCTAACCCTAAACCTTACCCTAAACCTAAACGTAAACCTCACCCTAACCCTAACCCTAACCCTATCCCTAACCCTTTCCCTAACCCTAACTCTAACCCTAGTCCCTAACCCTAACCCTGACCCTTACCCTTACCGTTACCCTAACTCTAACCCTAACCCTAACCCTGACCCTGACCCTAACCCTAACCCTCACCCTAATGCTAACCCTTACCCTAACCCTAACCCGAACCCTAACCATACCCTTACTCTAACCCTAACCCTAACCCTAACCCTAACCCTAACCCTTACACTTACCGTTACCCTAACACTAACCCCCAACCGAAGAGTAACTCTAACTCTAACCCTAACCCTTAGCCTAAACCTAACCCTTACCCTTACCCTAACCCTAACCCTAACCCTTACCGTAACCCTAACCATAACCCTAACCCTAACTAATAACCCTAACCCTAACCCTAACCCTTACCCTTACCCTAAGCCTAACCCTAACCTTAACCCTAACCCTAACCCTAACCCTATCCCTAACCCTAACCCCAAACCTAACCCTAACCCAAACCGTAACCCTAACCCTAACCCTTTCCCTTACCCTAATCGTAACCCTAACCCTAACCAGAACCCTAACCCTAACCCTAACCCTAACCCTTACCCTTACCCTAACCCTAACCCTAACCCGTAACCTAACCCTAACGATAAACCTAAACATAACCCCTAACCCTAACCCGAACCCTACCCCTTGCCCTTACCCTAACCCTAATCCTAAACTTAACCCTAACCCTAACCCTAACCCCAACCCTTACCCTTACCGTAACCCTTAAGCTAACCCTAACCTTCCCCTATCCCTAACCCTAACCCTAACGCTTACCTTGATCCTAACCCTAACCCTAACCTAAACCTAACCCTTACACTAACCATAAACTTAACACTAACCCTAACCCTAACCCTTACCCTAAACCTAACCCTTACCCTTACCCTAACACTAAGCCTAACCCTACCCTAACCCTTAACCTTACCCTAACCCTAACCATAACCTTAACTAATAACCCTAACCCTAACCCTTAACCTTACCTTCACCCTAACCCTAACCTTAACCCTAACCCTAACCCTTACCCTTACCCTAACCCTAAACCTAACCCTAAACCAAACCCTAACCCTTACCATAAACCTAACCCTAACCCTAACCCTAAACCTTACCCTTACCCTAAAGCTAACCCTAACCCTAACCCTAACCCTACCCTAACTCTAACCCTAGCCCTTACCCTAACCCTAACCCTAACCCTTACCCTTACCCTAACCCTAACCCTAACCTTAACCCAAACCGTAAACCCAACCGTAACCCTAACCCTTACCTTTACCCTAAACCTAACATTAAACCTAACACTAACCCTAACCCTAACACTTACCCTTACCCTAACCCTAATCCTAAACCTAATCCTAACCCTAACCCTTACCCTAACCCAAACCCCAACCCTAACCCTGACCCTAACCCTAAACCTTACCTTTTCCCTAACGCTAAACCTAAAACTTACCCTAACCCTAACCTTAACCCTAACTCTAACCCTAACCCTTATCCTTACTCTAAACCTAAACCCAACCCTAACCCAAACCCTAACCCTAACCTAACCCTAACCCTAACCCTTACTCTTACCCTAACCCTAAACCTAACCCTTACCCTTACCCTAACCCTAACCTTAACCTTAAACCTAACACTTACCCTTACCCTAACCCTAACCGTAAACCTAAACCTAACCCTAATCCTAACCCTGACACTAACCCTTACCCTTACCCTAACCCTAAACCTAATCCTTACTCTTATACTAACCGTAAATCTAACCCTTACCCTAACCCTAAGCCTAACCCTAACAATAACCCTTACCCTTACCCTAACCGTAACCATAACCCTAACCCTAATCCCAACCCTTACCCTAACCCTAACCCTTACCCTTACCCTAAACCTAACGCTAAACCTAACCCTAACCCTAACCCGAACACTAACCCTAACACTTACCCTTACCTTAACCTAAAATCTAACCCTAAACGTAACCCTTAACCTAACCCTAACCCTAACCATAACACCTAACCCTAACCCTAAACCTAACCCTTACCCTTACACTAACATTAACCCTTACCTTCACCCTAACACTAACAGTAACACTAACCCTAACCCTAACGCTTGCCCTTACCCTAACCCTAAACCTAACCCTAACCCTAACCCTAACCCTTACCCTTACCCTAACCCTAACCCTAACCCTAACCCTTACCGTAACAAGAACCCTAACCCTAACCCTAAACTTACCCCTAACCCTAAACCTAACCCTTACTCTTACCCTAACCCTAAACCTAAACCTAACAGTAACCCTAACCCTTACCCTTACCCTAAAACTAACCCTAACCCAAACTCTTACACTTACCCTAACCCTATCCCTTAACTTAACCCTAACCCTAACCCTAACCCTTACCCTTACCGTAACCCTAACCCTAACCCCTAATCCTAAACCTAACCCTTATCCTTACCCTAACCCTAACTCTATCCTTAACCCTAACCTAACCCTAACCCTAACCCTAACACTAACCCTTACCCTTACCCTAACTCTAACCCTAAGCTAACAAATAACCCTAACCCTACCACTAACACTTACCCTTACACTAACCCTGACCCTAACCTTAACACTAACCCTAACCCTAACCATAACCCTAACCCTTACCCTAACCCTAAACCTAACCGTAACCCAAACCCTAACCCCAACCCTAACCCTAACCCTTACCCTTACCCTAACCTTAACACTTAACCCTAACACTAACCCTAACCCTTACCCTTAACCTAACCCTAAACCTAACCCTAAACTTTACCCTTACCCTAACCCTAACCCTAATCATAACCCTAACCCCTAACCCTAACCCTAATCCTTACCCTTCCCCTAACCCTAACCCTAACCTTAACCCTTACCCTAACTCTAACCCTAACCCTAACCCTAACCCTTACCCTTACCCGAACCCTTACCCTAATCCTAACCCTAACCCTAATCCCTATCCCTAACCCTAAGCCTAAACCTTACCCTTACTCTAACCCTAACCTCAAACTTAACCCCAACCCTAAACCTAACCCTAACCTTTACCCTTATCCTAACCCTAAACCTAACTCTAACCCAGACCCTAACCCTGAGCCTAACCCTAACCCTTACGCTAACCCTAACCCTAACACTAACCCTTACCCTTACCCTAACCCTAACCCTAACCCTAAACGTAACCCTAAACCTTACCCTTACCCTAACCCTAACCCTAACCCTTATGCTAACCGTAACCCTAACCCAAACCCTAAACCTAACCCTAACCCTAACCCTAATCCTTACCCTTACCCAACCCTAACCCTAAACCTAACCCTAAACCTAACCCTAACCCTTACCCTTACCCTTACCCTAACCCTAACCCTAACTCTAACCCTTACCCTTACCCTAACTTTAACCCTTACCCTAACCCTAACCCTAACCCTAACCCTAACCCTTACCCTACCCGTAACCCTGACCCTAATCCTAACCCCAACCCCTAACCCTAACCCTAACACTAACATTAACACTTACCCTTACCCTAACCCTAACATTAACCCTTACCCTACCTCTAACCCTAACCCTAACCCTAACCCTAACCCTAACCACTAACCCTAACACTAACCCTAACCCTTACCCTTACCTAACCCTAACCCTAAACCTAACCGTAACCCTTACCCTTACCCTAAAACTAACCCTAGCCCTAACCCTAACCCTAACCCTTACCCTAACCCTAACCCTAGCAATAACCCTAACCAGAACCCTCACCCTCACCCTCACCCTAAACCTAACCGTGACCCTAACTCTAACCCTTACCCTAACCCTAACCCTAACCCTAACCCCTAACACTAATCCTAAACCTAACCCTAACCCTTACCCTCACCCTAACCCTAACCCTAACCTTAACCCTTACCCTAACCCTAACCCTTACCCTTACACTAAGCCTAACCCTAACCTTAACCCTAACCCTAACCCTAACCCTTACCTTTACCCTAACCCCAAAACTAACCCTAACCCAAACCCTAACCCTAATCCTAACCCTTTCCCTTACCCTAACCGTAACCCTAACCCTAACCAGAACCCTAACCCCAACCCTAACCCTAACCCTTATCCTTACCCTAAACCTAACCCTAACCCGTAACCTAAGCCTAACGATAAACCTAAACCTAACCCCTAACCCTAACCCGAACCCTACCCCTTGCCCTTACCCTAACCCTAATCCTAAACTTAACCCTAACCCTAACCCTAACCCCAACCCTTACCCTTACCGTAAACCTTAACCTAACCCTAACCCTTCCCCTATCCCTAACCCTAACCCTAACCCTTACCTTCATCCTAACCCTAACCCTAACTCTAAACCTAACCCTTACACTAACCCTAACCCTAAACCTAACCTGAACCCTTACCCTAACCCTAACCATAACCCTAAATCTAACCCTAACCCTAACCCTTACCCTTACCCTAACCATAAACTTAACACTAACCCTAAACCTAACCCTTACCCTAACCATAACCCTTACCCTTACCCTAACACTAAGCCTAACCCTACCCTAACCCTTAACCTTACCCTAACCCTAACCATAACCTTAACTAATAACCCTAAGCCTAACCCTTAACCTTACCTTTACCCTAACCCTAACCTTAACCCTAACCCTAACCCTTACCCTTACCCTAACCCTAAACCTAACCCTAAACCAAACCCTAACCCTTACACTAAACCTAACCCTAACCCTAACCCTAAACCTTACCCTTACCCTAAACCTAACCCTAACCCTAACCCTAACCCTACCCTAACGCTAACCCTACCCTAACTCTAACCCTAGACCTTACCCTAACCCTAACCCTAACCCTTACCCTTACCCTAACCCTAACCCTAACCTTAACCCAAACCGTAAACCCAACCGTAACCCTAACCCTTACCTTTACCCTAACTCTAACATTAAACCTAACACTAACCCTAACCCTAACACTTACCCTTACCCTAACCCTAATCCTAAACCTAATCCTAACCCTAACCCTAACCCTTACCCTAACCCAAACCCCAACCCTAACCCTGACCCTAACCCTAAACCTTACCTTTTCCCTAACGCTAAACCTAAAACTTACCCTAACCCTTACCCTAACCCAAACCCCAACCCTAACCCTGACCCTAACCCTAAACCTTACCTTTTCCCTAACGCTAAACCTAAAACTTACCCTAACCCTAACACTAACCCTAACTCTAACCCTAACCCTTATCCTTACTCTAAACCTAAACCCAACCCTAACCCAAACCCTAACCCTAACCTAACCCTAACCCTAACCCTTACTCTTACCCTAACCCTAAACCTAACCCTTACCCTTACCCTAACCCTAACACTAACACTAACCTTAAACCTAACACTTACCCTTACCCTAACCCTAACCCTAACCCTAACCGTAAACCTAAACCTAACCCTAACCCTGGCACTTACCCTAAACCTAAGCCTAACCCTAACCCTAACCCTAACACTAACCCTTACCCTTACCCTAACCCTAACCCTAATCCTTACTCTTATACTAACCGTAAACGTAATCCTTACCCTAACCCTAAGCCTAACCCTAACAATAACCCTTACCCTTACCCTAACCGTAACCATAACCCTAACCCTAATCCCAACCCTTACCCTAACCCTAACCCTTACCCTTACCCTAAACCTAACCCTAAACCTAATCCTAACCCTAACCCTAACACTAACCCTAACACTTACACTTACCCTAACCTAAAATCTAACCCTAAACCTAACCCTTAACCTAACCCTAACCCTAACCATAACACCTAACCCTAACCCTAACCCTAACCCTTACCCTTACACTAACATTAACCCTAACCTTCACCCTAACACTAACAGTAACACTAACCCTAACCCTAACGCTTGCCCTTACCCTAACCCTAAACCTAACCCTAACCCTAACCCTAACCCTTACCCTTACCCTAACCCTAACCCTAACCCTAACCCTTACCGTAACAAGAACCCTAACCCTAACCCTAAACTTAACACTAACCCTAAACCTAAACCTAACAGTAACCCTAACCCTTACCCTTACCCTTACCCTAACCCTAACCCTAACCCAAACACTTACCCTTACCGTAACCCTAACCCTAACCCCTAACCCTAAACCTAACCCTTATCCTTACCCTAACCCTAACCCTATCCTTAACCCTAACCTAACCCTAACCCTAACTCTTAACCCTAACACTAACCATTACCCTAACCCTAACCTTACCCTTACCCTAACTCTAACCCTAAACCTAACAAATAACCCTAACCCTACCACTAACACTTACCCTTACACTAACCCTGACCCTAACCTTAACACTAACCCTAACCCTAACCATAACCCTAACCCTTACCCAAACCCTAAACCTAACCGTAACCCAAACCCTAACCCCAACCCTAACCCTAATCCTTACCCTTACCCTAAACTAAACCCTTAACCCTAACACTAACCCTAACCCTTACCCTTAACCTAATCCTAAACCTAACCCTAAACTTTACCCTTACCCTAACCCTAACCCTAACCTTAACCCTTACCCTAACTCTAACCCTAAACCTAACCCTAACCCTAACCCTTACCCTTACCCGAACACTTATCCTAACCCTAACCCTAACCCTAACCCCTAACCCTAAGCCTAAACCTTACCCTTACTCTAACCCTAACCTTAAACTTAACCCCAACCCTAAACCTAACCCTAACCTTTACCCTTATCCTAACCCTAAACCTAACTCTAACCCAGACCCTAACCCTGAGCCTAACCCTAACCCTAACCCTTATGCTAACCCTAACCCAAACACTAAAACTTACCGTTACCCTAACCCTAACCCTAACCCTAAACGTAACCCTAAACCTTACCCTTACCCTAACCCTAACCCTAACCCTTATGCTAACCGTAACCCTAACCCAAACCCTAAACCTAACCCTAACCCTAATCCTTACCCTTACCCAACCCTAACCCTAAACCTAACCCTAAAGCTAACCCTAACCCTTACCCTTACCCTTACCCTAACCCTAACCCTAACTCTAACCCTTACCCTTACCCTAACCTTAACCCTTACCCTTACCCTAACCCTAACCCTAACCCTTACCCTACCCCTAATCCTAACCCTAATCCTAACCCTAACCCCTAACCCTAACCCTAACACTAACACTAACACTTACCCTTACCCTAACTCTAAACTTAACCCTTACCCTACCTCTAACCCTAACCCTAACCCTATCCCTAACCCTAACCCTAACCCCTAACCCTAACACTAACCCTAACCCTTACCCTTACCTAACCCTAACCCTAAACGTAACCCTAACACTTACCCTTACCCTAAACCTAACCCTAGCCCTAACCCTAACCCTAACCCTTACCCTAACCCTAACCCCAGCCCTAACCCTAACCAGAACCCTCACCCTCACCCTCACCCTAACCCTAGTGGTGACCCTAACTCTAACCCTTACCCTAACCCTAACCCTAACCCCTAACACTAATCCTTACCCTAACCCTCACCCTTACCCTCACCCTAAGCCTAACCCTAACCTTAACCCTTACCCTAACTCTAAACCTAACCATAACCCTAACCCTAAGCCTTACCCTAACCCTAACCCTAACCCTAACCCTAAGCCTTAGCCAAACCCTAACCCTAACCCTTACCCTAATCCCTAACCCTAACCCTAACCCTGACCCTTATCCTAACCCTAACCCTAACCCTGAGCCTTACACTAACCCTAACCATAACCTTAACCCTAAACCTAACGCTACCCCTAACCCTTACCCTTACCCTAACCCTAATCCTAACTCTAACCCAAATCCTAATCGTAAACCCTAATACTAACACTTACCCTAACCTAAACCTCACCCTAACCCTAACCCAACCCTTACCCTAACCCTAAACCTAACCCTAACCATGCCATTACCCTAACCCTAACCCTAACCCCTAACCCTAACCCTAACACTTATCCTTACCCTAACCCTAACCCTATCCTTAACCCTAACCTAACCCTAACCCTAACCCTAACCCTAACCCTTAACCCTAACGCTAACCATTACCCTAACCCTAAACCTTACCCTTACCCTAACACTAACCCTAACCCTAACAAATAACCCTAACCCTAACACTAACACTTACCCTTACACTAACCCTGACCCTAACCTTAACACTAACCCTAACCCTAACCCTAACCCTTACCCTAACCCTAAACCTAACCGTAACCCAAACCCTAACCCCAACCCTAACCCTAACCCTTACCCTTACCCTAACCTTAACCCTTAACCCTAACACTAACCCTAACCCTTACCCTTAACCTAACCTAAACTTAACCCTAAACTTTACCCTTGCCCTAACCCTAACCCTAATCATAACCCTAACCCCTAACCCTAAACCTAACCCTTCCCCTTCCCCTAACCCTAACCCTAACCTTAACCCTTACCCTAACTCTAACCCTAACCCTAACCCTAACCCTAACCCTTACCCTTACCCGATCCCTTAACCTAACCCTAACCCTAACCCTAACCCCTAACCCTAACCCTAAGCCTAAACCTTACCCTTACTCTAACCCTAACCTTAAACTTAACCCCAACCCTAAATCTAACCCTAACCTTTACCCTTATCCTAACCCTAAACCTAACTCTAACCCAGACCCTAACCCTGAGCCTAAACCTAACCCTAACCCTTACGCTAACCCTAACCCTTATGCTATCCGTAACGCTAACCCAAACCCTAAACCTAACCCTAACCCTAACCCTAATCCTTACCCTTACCCAACCCTAATCCTAAAGTTAACCCTAAACCTAACCCTAACCCTTACCCTTACCCTTACCCTAACCCTAACCCTAACTCTAACACTTACCCTTACCCTAACCTTAACCCTTACCCTAACCCTAACCCTAACCCTAACCATTACCCTACCCCTAACACTAACCCTAATCCTAACCCTAACCCCTAACCCTAACCCTAACACTAACACTAACACTTACCCTTACCCTAACCCTAACCTTAACCTTAACCGTTACCCTACCTCTAACCCTAACCCTAACCCTAACCCTAACCCTAACCCCTAACCCTAACACTAATCCTAACCCTTACCCTTACCTCACCCTAACCCTAAACCTAACCCTAACCCTTACCCTTACCCTAATCCTAACCCTAACCCTAACCCTAACCCTAACCCTTACCCTAACCCTACCCTAACCCTAACCAGAAACCTCACCCTCACCCTCACCCTAACCCTAACCGTGACCCTAACTCTAACCCTTACTCTAACCCTAACCCTCACCTTAACCCTTACCCTAACCCTAACCCTTACCCTTACCCTAAGCCTAACCCTAACCTTAACCATAACCCTAACCCTAACCCTTACCCTTACCCTAACCCCAAACCTAACCCTAACCCAAACCCTAACCCTACCCCTAACCCTTTCCCTTACCCTAACCCTAACCCTAACCCTCACCAGAACCCTAACCCTAACCCTAACCCTAACCCTATCCTTAACCCTAACCTAACCCTAACCCTAACCCTAACCCTTAACCCTAACACTAACCATTACCCTAACCCTAAACCTTACCCTTACCCTAACTCTAACCCTAAACCTAACAAATAACCCTAACCCTACCACTAACACTTACCCTTACACTAACCCTGACCCTAACCTTAACACTAACCCTAACCCTAACCATAACCCTAACCCTTACCCTAACCCTAAACCTAACCGTAACCCAAACCCTAACCCCAACCCTAACCCTAACCCTTACCCTTACCCTAACCTAAACCCTTAACCCTAACACTAACCCTAACCCTTACCCTTAACCTAACCCTAAACCTAACCCTAAACTTTACCCTTACCCTAACCCTAACCCTAATCATAACCCTAACCCCTAACCCTAACCCTAACACTAACCAGAACCCTAACCCTAACCCTAACCCTAACCCTTACCCCTACCCTAACCCTAACCCTAACCCATAACCTAACCCTAACGATAAACCTAAACCTAACCCCTAACCCTAACCCTAACCCTACCCCTTGCCCTTACCCTAACCCTAATTCTAAACTTAACCCTAACCCTAACCCTAACCCCAACCCTTACCCTTACCGTAACCCTTAACCTAACCCTAACGCTTTCCCTATACCTAACCCTAACCCTAACCCTTACCTTCATCCTAACCCTAACCCTAAACCTAAACCTAACCCTTACACTAACCCTAACCCTAAAACTAACCCGAACCCTTACCCTAACCCTAACCCTAACCCTAAACCTAACCCTAACCCTAACCCTTACCCTCACCCTAACCATAAACTTAACACTAACCCTAACCCTAACCCTTACCCTAACCCTAACCCTTACCCTTACCCTAACACTAAGCCTAACCCTACCCTAACCCTTAACCTTACACTAACCCTAACCATAACCTTAACCCAAACCCTAAACCCAACCGTAACCCTAACCCTTACCTTTACCCTAACCCTAACATTAAACCTAACACTAACCCTAACCCTAACACTTACCCTTACCCTAACCCTAATCCTAAACCTAATCCTAACCCTAACCCTAACCCTTACCCTAACCCAAACCCCAACCCTAACCCTGACCCTAACCCTAATGCTTACCTTTTCCCTAACGCTAAACCTAAAACTTACCCTAACCCTAACCCTAACCCTAACTCTAACCCTAACCCTTATCCTTACTCTAAACCTAAACCCAACCCTAACCCAAACCCTAACCCTAACCTAACCCTAACCCTAACCCTTACTCTTACCCTAACCCTAAACCTAACCCTTACCCTTACCCTAACCCTAACCCTAACCTTAAACCTAACACTTACCCTTACTCTAACCCTAACCCTAACCCTAACCGTAAACCTAAACCTAACCCTAATCCTAACCCTGGCACTTACCCTAAACCTAAGCCTAACCCTAACCCTAACCCTAACACTAACCCTTACCCTTACCCTAACCCTAACCCTAATCCTTACTCTTATACTAACCGTAAACCTAACCCTTACCCTAACCCTAAGCCTAACCCTAACAATAACCCTTACCCTTACCCTAACCGTAACCATAACCCTAACCCTAATCCCAACCCTTACCCTAACCCTAACCCTTACCCTTACCCTAAACCTAACCCTAAACCTAATCCTAACCCTAACCCTAACACTAACCCTAACACTTACCCTTACCCTAACCTAAAATCTAACCGTAAACCTAACCCTTAACCTAACCCTAACACTAACCATAACACCTAACCCTAACCCTAACCCTAACCCTTACCCTTACACTAACATTAACCCTAACCTTCACCCTAACACTAACTGTAACACTAACCCTAACCCTAACGCTTGCCCTTACCCTAACCCTAAACCTAACCCTAACCCTAACCCTAACCCTTACCCTTACCCTAACCCTAACCCTAACCCTAACCCTTACCGTAACAAGAACCCTAACCCTAACCCTAAACTTAAACCTAACCCTAAACCTAACCCTTACTCTTACCCTAACCCTAAACCTAAACCTAACAGTAACCCTAACCCTTACCCTTACCCTAACCCTAACCCTAACCCAAACACTTACACTTACCCTAACCCTATCCCTTAACTTAACCCTAACCCTAACCCTAACCTTACCCTTACCGTAACCCTAACCCTAACCCCTAACCCTAAACCTAACCCTTATCCTTACCCTAACCCTAACCCTATCCTTAACCCTAACCTAACCCTAACCCTAACCCTAACCCTTAACCCTAACACTAACCATTACCCTAACCCTAAACCTTACCCTTACCCTAACTCTAACCCTAAACCTAACCCTAACCCTAACCCTTACCCTTACTCTAACCTAAACCCTTAACCCTAACACTAACCCTAACCCTTACCCTTAACCTAACCCTAAACCTAACCCTAAACTTTACCCTTACCCTAACCTTAATCATAACCCTAACCCCTAACCCTAACCCTAACCCTTACCCTTCCCCTAACCCTAACCCTAACCTTAACCCTTACCCTAACTCTAACCCTAACACTAACCCTAACCCTAAACCTTACCCTTACCCAAACCCTTACCCTAACCCTAACCCTAACCCTAACCCCTAACCCTAAGCCTAAACCTTACCCTTACTCTAACCCTAACCTTAAACTTAACCCCAACCCTAAACCTAACCCTAACCTTTACCCTTATCCTAACCCTAAACCTAACTCTAACCCAGACCCTAACCCTGAGCCTAACCCTAACCCTAACCCTTACGCTAACCCTAACCCTAACACTAAACCTTACCCTTACCCTAACCCTAACCCTAACCCTAAACGTAACCCTAAACCTTACCCTTACCCTAACCCTAACCCTAACCCTTATGCTAACCGTAACCCTAACCCAAACCCTAAACCTAACCCTAACCCTAAACCTAATCCTTACCCTTACCCAACCCTAACCCCAAACCTAACCCTAAACCTAACCCTAACCCTTACCCTTACCCTTACCCTAACCCTACCCCTAACTCTAACCCTTACCCTTACCCTAACCTTAACACTTACCCTTACCCTAACCCTAAACTTAACACTTACCCTACCTCTAACCCTAACCCTAACCCTATCCCTAACCCTAACCCTAACCCCTAACCCTAACACTAACCCTAACCCTTACCCTTACTTAACCCTAACCCTAAACCTAACCCTAGCCCCTACCCTTACCCTAAACCTAACCCTAGCCCTAACCCTAACCCTAACCCTTACCCTAACACTAACCCTAGCCCTAACACTAACCAGAACCCTCAACCTCACCCTCACCCTAAACCTAACTGTGACCCTAACTCTAACCCTTACCCTAACCCTAACCCTAACCCCTAACACTAATCCTAACCCTAACCCTCACCCTTAACCTCACCCTAATCCTAACCCTAACCTTCACCCTTACCCTAACTCTAAACCTAACCATAACCCTAACCCTAAGCCTTACCCTAACCCTAACCCTAACCCTAAGCCTTAGCCAAACCCTAACCCTAACCCTTACCCTAATCCCTAACCCTAACCCTAACCCTGACCCTTACCTAACCCTAACCCTAACCCTGACCCTTACACTAACCCTAACCATAACCTTAAGCCTAAACCTAACGCTACCCCTAACCCTTACCCTTACCCTAACACTAAGCCTAACCCTACCCTAACCCTTAACCTTACCCTAACCCTAACCATAACCTTAACCCAAACCCTAACCCCAACCGTAACCCTAACCCTTACCTTTACCCTAACCCTAACATTAAACCTAACACTAACCCTAACCCTAACACTTACCCTTACCCTAACCCTAATCCTAAACCTAATCCTAACCCTAACCCTAACCCTTACCCTAACCCAAACCCCAACCCTAACCCTGACCCTAACCCTAACGCTTACCTTTTCCCTAACGCTAAACCTAAAACTTACCCTAACCCTAACCCTAACCCTAACTCTAACCCTAACCCTAACCCTTACCCTAATCCTAACCCTAGCCCTAACCCTAACCCTAACCCTTACCCTAACCCTACCCTAACCCTAACCAGAAACCTCACCCTCAACCTCACCCTAACCCTAACCATGACCCTAACTCTAACCCTAACCCTAACCCTAACCCCTAACACTAATCCTAACCCTAACCCTAACCCTTACCCTCACCCTAACCCTAACCCTAAACTTAACCCTTACCCTAAGCCTAACCCTTACCCTTACCCTAAGCCTAACCCTAACCTTAACCATAACCCTAACCCTAACCCTTACCCTTACCCTAACCCCAAACCTAACCCTAACCCAAACCCTAACCCTACCCCTAACACTTTCCCTTACCCTAACCCTAACCCTAACCCTAACCAGAACGCTAAACCTAACCCTAACCCTAACCCTTACCCTTACCCTAACCCTAACCCTAACCCGTAACCTAACCCTAACGATAAACCTAAACCTAACCCCTAACCCTAACCCGAACCCTAACCCTTGCCCTTACCCTAACCCTAATTCTAAACTTAACCCTAACCCTAACCCTAACCCCAAGCCTTACCCTTACCCTAACCCTTAACCTAACCCTAACCCTTCCCCTATCCCTAACCCTAACCCTAACACTTACCTTCATCCTAACCCTAACCCTAACCCTAAACGTAACCCTTACACTAACCCTAACCCTAAAACTAACCCGAACCCTTACCCTAACCCTAACCCTAACTCTAACCCTGACCCTAACCCTAACCCTTACCCTTACCCTAACCATAAACTTAACACTAACCCTAACCCTAACCCTTACCTTAACCCTAACCCTTACCCTAAACCTAAACCTAACCCTAACCCAAACCTTAACCCTAACGTAACCCTAACCCTAAACCTTACCCTTACCATAACCTTAAACCTAACCCTTACCCTTACCCAAACCCTACCCCTAACCTTAACTGTAACCCTAAACCTAACCCTAACCTTAACCTTAACCCTAACCCTAACCCTCACTCTACCCTTAACACTTACCCTTACCCTAATCCTAACCCTAACCCTTACCCTAAACCTAACTCTAACCCTAAACCTATCCCTGACCCTTACCCTAACCCTAACCCTAAACCTAAACCGAATCCTAACCCTAACCCTAACCCTTACCCTTAACCTAACCCTAACCCTAACCCTAACTCTAAACCTAACCCTTACCCTTACACTAACCCTAACCCTAACCCTTACCCTAACCCTAACCCTTACCCTTACCCTAAACCTGACCGTAACCTTAACCCTAACCCTAACCCTAACCCTAACCCTAAACCTAACTCTACCCCTAAACCTATCCCTGACCCTTACACTAACCCTAACCCTAAACCTAACCTGAACCCTAACGCTAAACCTAACCCTTACCCTTAACCTAACCCTAACCTTACCTCTAACCCTAACCCTTACCCTTACACTAACCATAACCCTAAACCTTACCCTAACCCTATCCCTTACCCTTACCCTAAACCTAACCATAACTTTCACCCTAACACTAACGCTAACACTAACCCTAAACCTAACCCTTACCCTTACCCTAACCCTAAAACTAACCCTAACACAAACCCTAACCCTAAACCTAACCCTAACCCTAACACTTACCCTTACGCTAACCCTAAACCTAACCCTAACCCTGACCCTAACCCTTAGCCTAACCCTAACCCTAACCTTAACCTAACCCTAACCCTAACCCTTACCCTTACCCTAACCCTAACCCTAACCCTAACCCTAAACCTAACCTAACCCTAACCCTAACAGTAACCCTTACCCTTACACTAACCCTAACCCTAACCCTAGTCCTAACCCTAAAGCTAACCCTTAAACTAACCCTAACCCTAACCCTAAACCTAACTCTAACCCTACCTCTTATCCTTACCCTAACCCTAACCCTAAACCTAACCCTAAACCTAACCCTAACCCTAACCGTAACCCTTACCCTAACCCTAACCCTAACCCTAACCCTAAACCTTACCCTAACCCTAACCCTAACCCTTACCCTACCCCTAACCCAAATCCTGACCCTAACCTTAACCCTTATCCTTACCCTAACGCTAACCCTAACCCTAACCCTAAACCTAACTCTAACCCTAACCTAACCCTTATCCTTACCCTAACCCTAACCCTAAACCTAACGCTAAACCTAACCCTAACCCTAACCCTAACCCTTACCCTAACCCTAACCCTAACCCTAAACCTTACCCTAAACCTAAACGTAAACCTCACCCTAACCCTAACCCTAACCCTTTCCCTAACCCTAACTCTAACCCTAGTCCCTAAACCTAACCCTGACCCTTACCCTTACCATTACCCTAACTCTAACCCTAACCCTAAACCTGACCCTGACCCTAACCCTAACCCTCACCCTAATGCTAACCCTTACCCTAACCCTAACCCGAACCCTAACCATACCCTTACCCTAACCCTAACCCTAACCCTTACACTTACCGTTACCCTAACACTAACCCCCAACCGAAGAGTAACTCTAACTCTAACCCTAACCCTTAGCCTAAACCTAACCCTTACCCTTACCCTAACCCTATCCCTAACCCTTACCATAACCCTAACCATAACCCTAACCCTAACTAATAACCCTAACCCTAACCCTAACCCTTACCCTTACCCTAAGCCTAACCCTAACCTTAACCCTAACCCTAACCCTAACCCTAACCCCAAACCTAACCCTAACCCAAACCGTAACCCTAACCCTAAACCTTTCCCTTACCCTAACCGTAACCCTAACATTAACCAGAACCCTAACCCTAACCCTAACCCTTACCCTTAACCTAATCCTAACCCTAACCCGTAACCTAACCCTAACGATAAACCTAAACATAAACCCTAACCCTAACCCGAACCCTACCCCTAACCCTAACCCTTACCCTTAACCTAATCCTAACCCTAACCCGTAACCTAACCCTAACGATAAACCTAAACATAAACCCTAACCCTAACCCGAACCCTACCCCTTGCCCTTACCCTAACCCTAATCCTAAACTTAACCCTAACCCTAACCCTAACCCCAACCCTTACCCTTACCGTAACCCTTAAGCTAACCCTAACCTTCCCCTATCCCTAACCCTAACCCTAACGCTTACCTTGATCCTAACCCTAACCCTAACCTACACGTAACCCTTACACTAACCATAAACTTAACACTAACCCTAACCCTAACCCTTACCCTAAACCTAACCCTTACCCTTACCCTAACACTAAGCCTAACCCTACCCTAACCCTTAACCTTACCCTAACCCTAACCATAACCTTAACTAATAACCCTAACCCTAACCCTTAACCTTACCTTCACCCTAACCCTAACCTTAACCCTAACCCTAACCCTTACCCTTACCCTAACCCTAAACCTAACCCTCAACCAAACCCTAACCCTTACCATAAACCTAACCCTAACCCTAAACCTTACCCTTACCCTAAAGCTAACCCTAACCCTAACCCTAACCCTACCCTAACTCTAACCCTAGCCCTTACCCTAACCCTAACCCTAACCCTTACCCTTACCCTAACCCTAACCCTAACCTTAACCCAAACCGTAAACCCAACCGTAACCCTAACCCTTACCTTTACCCTAACCCTAACATTAAACCTAACACTAACCCTAACCCTAACACTTACCCTTACCCTAACCCTAAACCTAATCCTTACCCTTACCCTAACCCTAACCCTAACCTTAAACCTAACACTTACCCTTACCCTAACCCTAACCGTAAACCTAAACCTAACCCTAATCCTAACCCTGACACTAACCCTTACCCTTACCCTAACCCTAAACCTAATCCTTACTCTTATACTAACCGTAAACCTAACCCTTACCCTAACCCTAAGCCTAACTCTAACAATAACCCTTACCCTTACCCTAACCGTAACCATAACCCTAACCCTAATCCCAACCCTTACCCTAACCCTAACCCTTACCCTTACCCTAAACCGAACCCTAAACCTAACCCTAACCCTAATCCTAACACTAACCCTAACACTTACCCTTACCTTAACCTAAAATCTAACCCTAAACGTAACCCTTAACCTAACCCTAACCCTAACCATAACACCTAACCCTAACCATAAACCTAACCCTTATCCTTACACTAACATTACCCCTAACCTTCACCCTAACACTAACAGTAACACTAACCCTAACCATAACATTTGCCCTTACCCTAACCCTAAACCTAACCCTAACCCTAACCCTAACCCTTACCCTTACCCTAACCCTAACCCTAACCCTAACCCTTACCGTAACAAGAACCCTAACCCTAACCCTAAACTTAACCCTAACCCTAAACCTAACCCTTACTCTTACCCTAACCCTAAACCTAAACCTAACAGTAACCCTAACCCTTACCCTTACCCTAAACCTAACCCTAACCCAAACTCTTACACTTACCCTAACCCTATCCCTTAACTTAACCCTAACCCTAACCCTAACCCTTACCCTTACCGTAACCCTAACCCTAACCCCTAACCCTAAACCTAACCCTTATCCTTACCCTAACCCTAACCCTATCCTTAAACCTAACCTAACCCTAACCCTAACCCTAACCCTAACCCTTAACCCTAAAACTAACCCTTACCCTTACCCTAACTCTAACCCTAAAATTAACAAATAACCCTAACCCTACCACTAACACTTACCCTTACACTAACCCTGACCCTAACCTTAACACTAACCCTAACCCTAACCATAACCCTAACCCTTACCCTAACCCTAAACCTAACCGTAACCCAAACCCTAACCCCAACCCTAACCCTAACCCTTACCCTTACCCTAACCTTAACCCTTAACCCTAACACTAACCCTAACCCTTACCCTTAACCTAACCCTAAACCTAACCCTAAACTTTACCCTTACCCTAACCCTAACCCTAATCATAACCCTTACGTTAACCCTAACCCTAACACTAACCCTTACCCTTACCCTAACCTTAACCCTTAACCCTAACACTAACCCTAACCCTTACCCTTAACCTAACCCTAAACCTAACCCTAACCTTTACCCTTATCCTAACCCTAAACCTAACTCTAAGCCAGACCCTAACCCTGAGCCTAACCCTAACCCTAACCCTTACGTTAACCCTAACCCTAACACTAACTCTTTCCCTTACCCTAACCCTAACCCTAACCCTAAACGTAACCCTAAACCTTACCCTTACCCTAACCCTAACCCTAACCCTTATGCTAACCGTAACCCTAACCCAAACCCTAAACCTAACCCTAACCCTAACCCTAATCCTTACCCTTACCCAACCCTAACCCTAAACCTAACCCTAAACCTAACCCTAACCCTTACCCTTACCCTTACCCTAACCCTAACCCTAACTCTAACCCTTACCCTTACCCTAACTTTAACCCTTACCCTTACCCTAACCCTAACCCTAACCCTAACCCTTACCCTACCTCTAACCCTAACCCTAATCCTAACCCTAACCCCTAACCCTAACCCTAACACTAACAGTAACACTTACCCTTACCCTAACCCTAACCTTAACCCTTACCCTACCTCTAAACCTAACCCTAACCCTAACCCTAACCCTAACCCTAACCACTAACCCTAACACTAACCCTAACCCTTACCCTTACCTAACCCTAACCCTAAACCTAACCCTAACCCTTACCCTTACCCTAAACCTAACCCTAGCCCTAACCCTAACCCTTACCCTAACCCTAACCCTAGCCCTAACCCTAACCAGAACCCTCACCCTCACCCTCACCCTAACCCTAAGCGTGACCCTAACTCTAACCCTTACCCTAACCCTAACCCTAACCCTAACCCCTAACACTAATTCTAACCCTAACCCTAACCCTTACCCTCACCCTAACCCTAACCCAAACCTTAACTCTTACCCTAACCCTAACCCTTACCCTTACCCTAAGCCTAACCCTAACCCTAACCCTAACCCTTACCCTTACCCTAACCACAAACCTAACCCTAACCTAAACCCTAACCCTAACCCTAACCCTTTCCCTTACCCTAACCTTAACCCTAACCCTAACCAGAATCCTAACCCTAACCCTAACCCTTATCCTTACCCTAACCCTAACCCTAACCCGTAACCTAACCCTAACGATAAACCTAAACCTAACCCCTAACCCTAACCCGAACCCTACCCCTTGCCCTTTCCCTAACCCTAATCCTAAACTTAACCCTAACCCTAACCCTAACCCCAACCCTTACCCTTACCGTAACCCTTAACCTAACCCTAACCCTTCCCCTATCCCTAACCCTAACCCTAACCCTTACCTTCATCCTAACCCTAACCTAACCCTAAACCTAACCCTTACACTAACCCTAACCCTAAACCTAACCCGAACCCTTACCCAAACCTAACCCTAACCCTAAACCTAACCCTAACTCTTACCCTTACCCTAACCATAAACTTAACAATAACCCTAACCCTAACCCTTACCCTAACCCTAACCCTTACCCTTACCCTAACACTAAACCTAACCCTACCCTAACCCTTTACCTTACCCTAACCCTAACCATAACCTTAACTAATAACCCTAAGCCTAACCCTTAACCTTACCTTTACCCTAACCCTAACCTTAACCCTAACCCTAACCCTTACCCTTACCCTAACCCTAAACCTAACCCTAAACCAAACCCTAACCCTTACCCTAAACCTAACCCTAACCCTAACCTTAAAACTTACCCTTACCCTAAACCTAACCCTAACCCTAACCCTAACCCTACCCTAACCCTAAACCTAACCCTACCCTAACTCTAACCCTAGCCCTTACACTAACCCTAACCCGAACCCTTACCCTTACCC
>JANJXV010001121.1:165000-175000 GCA_024803745.1 Megascapheus bottae
ACCCTTACCCTAAACCTAACCCTAAACCTAACCCTAACCCTAACCCTAACACTAACCCTAACACTTACCCTTACCCTAACCTAAAATCTACCCCTAAACCTAACCTTAACCCTAACCCTTACCGTAACAAGAACCCTAACCCTAACACTAAACTTAACCCTAACCCTAAACCTAACCCTTACTCTTACCCTAACCCTAAACCTAAACCTAACAGTAACCCTAACCCTTACCCTTACCCTAACCCTAACCCTAACCCAAACACTTACACTTACCCTAACCCTATCCCTTAACCTAACCCTAACCCTAACCCTAACCCTTACCCTTACCGTAACCCTAACCCTAACCCTATCCCTAAGCCTTACCCTTACCCGAACCCTTACCCTAACCCTAACCCTAACCCTAATCCCTAACCCTAACCCTAAGCCTAAACCTTACCCTTACTCTAACCCTAACCTTAAACTTAACCCCAACCCTAAACCTAACCCTAACCTTTACCCTTATCCTAACCCTAAACCTAACTCTAAGCCAGACCCTAACCCTGAGCCTAACCCTAACCCTAACCCTTACGCTAACACTAACCCTAACACTAACCCTTACCCTTACCCTAGCCCTAACCATAACCCTAAATGTAACCCTAAACCTTACCCTTACCCTAACCCTAACACTAACCTTTATGCTAACCGTAACCCTAACCCAAACCCTAAACCTAACCCTATCCCTAACCCTAATCCTTACCCTTACCCAACCCTAACCCTAAACCTAACCCTAAACCTAACCCTAACCCTTACCCTTACCCTTACCCTAACCCTAACCCTAACTCTAACCCTTACCCTTACCCTAACTTTAACCCTTACCCTTACCCTAACCCTAACCCTAACCCTAACCCTTACCCTACCCCTAACCCTAACTCTAATCCTAACCCTAACACCTAACCCTAACCCTAACACTAACACTAACACTTACCCTTACCCTAACCCTAAACTTAACCCTTCCCCTACCTCTAACCCTAACCCTAACCCTAACCCTAACCCTAACCCCTAACCCTAACACTAACCCTAACCCTTACCCTTACCTAACCGTAACCCTAAACCTAACTCTAACCCTTACCTTACCCTAAACCTAACCCTAGCCCTAACCCTAACCCTAACCCTTACACTAACCCTAACCCTAGCCCTAACCCTAACCAGAACCCTCACCCTCACCCTCACCCTAACCCTAACCGTGACCCTAACTCTAACCCTTACCCTAACCCTAACCCTAACCCCTAACACTAATCCTAACCCTAACCCTAACCCTTACCCTCACCCTAACCCTAACCCTAACCTTAACCCTTACTCTAACTCTAAACCTAACCATAACCCTAACCCTAAACCTTACCCTAACCCTAACCCTATCCCTAAGCCTTAGCCAAACCCTAACCCTAACCCTTACCCTAATCCCTAACCCTAACCCTAACCCTGACCCTTACCCTAACCCTAACCCTAACCCTTACCCTAACCCTAACCCTAACCCCTAACCCTAACCCTAACTCTGACCCTTACGCTAACCCTAACCACAACCTTAACCCTAAACCTAACGCTACCCCTAACCCTTACCCTTACCCTAACCCTAAACCTAACTCTAACCCAAATCCTAATCGTAAACCCTAATACTAACACTTACCTTAACCTAATCCTCACCCTAACCCTAACCCAACCCTTACCCTAACCCTAACCCTAACCCTAACCATGCCATTACCCTAACCCTAACCCTAACCCCTAACCCTAACCCTAACCCTTATCCTTACCCTAACCCTAACCCTATCCTTAACCCTAACCTAACCCTAACCATAACCCTAACCCTTAACCCTAACACTAACCATTACCCTAACCCTAACCCTTACCCTTACCCTAACTCTAACCCTAACCCTAACAAATAACCCTAACCCTACCACTAACACTTACCCTTACACTAACCCTGACCCTAACCTTAACACTAACCCTAACCCTAATGAGAACCCTAACCCTAACCCTAACCCTAACCCTTACCCTTAGCCTAACCCTAACCCTAACCCGTAAACTAACCCTAACGATAAACCTAAACCTAACCCCTAACCCTAACCCGAACCCTACCCCTTGCCCTTACCCTAACCCTAATCCTAAACTTAACCCTAACCCTAACCCTAACCCCAACCCTTACCCTTACCGTAACCTTTAACCTAACCCTAACCCTTCCCATATCCCTAACCCTAACCTAAACCTAACCCTAATCCTAACCCTGACACTTACCCTAAACCTAAGCCTAACCCTAACCCTAACCCTAACACTCACCCTTACCCTTACCCTAACCCTAACCCTAATCCTTACTCTTATACTAACCATAAACCTAACCCTTACCCTAACCCTAAGCCTAACCCTAACAATAACCCTTACCCTTACCCTAACCGTAACCATAACCCTAACCCTAATCCCAACCCTTACCCTAACCCTAACCCTTATCCTTACCCTAAACCTAACCCTAACCCTAACCCTAACCCTAACCCAAACACTTACACTTACCCTAACCCTATCCCTTAACTTAACCCTAACCCTAACCCTAACCCTTACCCTTACCGTAACCCTAACCCTAACCCCTAACCCTAAACCTAACCCTTATCCTTACCCTAACCCTAACCCTATCCTTAACCCTAACCTAACCCTAACCCTAACCCTAACCCTTTACCCTAACACTAACCTTTACCCTAACCCTAAACCTAACTCTACCCCAAATCCTAATCGTAAACCCTAATACTAACACTTACCCTAACCTAATCCTCACCCTAACCCTAACCCAAACCTTAACCTAAACCTAACCTTAACCCTAAACCTAACCCTTATCCTTACCCTAACCTTAACCCTATCATTAACCCTAACCTAACCCTAACCCTAACCCTAAACCTTAACCCTAACCCTTACCCTTACCCTAACCCTAAACCTAACTCTACCCCAAATCCTAATCGTAAACCCTAATACTAACACTTACCCTAACCTAATCCTCAACCTAACCCTAACCCAAACCTTACCCTAACCCTAACCCTAACCCTAACCATGCCATTACCCTAACCCTAACCCTAACCCCTAATCCTAACATTAACCCTTCCCCTTCCCCTAACCCTAACCCTAACCCTACCCTAACCATTAACCTTACCCTAACCCTAACCATAACCTTAACTAATAACCCTAACCCTAACCCTTAACCTTACCTTTACATTAACCCTAACCTTAACCCTAACCCTAACCCTTACCCTTACCCTAACCCTAAACCTAACCCTAAACCAAACCCTAACCCGTACCCTAAACCTAACCCTAACCCTAACCCTAAACCTTACCCTAAACCTAAACCTAACCCTAACCCTAACCCTAGCCTAACCCTAACCCTAACCCTACCCTAACTCTAACCCTAGCCCTTACCCTAACCCTAACCCTAACCCTAACCCTTACCCTTACCCTTACCCTAACCCTAACCTTAACCCAAACCCTAAACCCAACCGTAACCCTAACCCTAACCTTTACCCTAACCCTAACATTAAACCTAACACTAACCCTAACCCTAACACTTACCGTTACCCTAACCCTAATCCTAAACCTAATCCTAACCCTAACCCTAAGCCTTACCCTAACCCAAACCCAAACCCTAACCCTGACCCTAACCCTAACCTTTAACTTTTCCCTAACGCTAAACCTAAAACTTACTCTAACCCTAACCCTAACCCTAACTCTAACCCTAACCCTTATCCTTACTCTAAACCTAAACCTAACCCTAACCCAAACCCTAACCCTAACCTAACCCTAACCCTAACCCTTACTCTTACCCTAACCCTAAACCTAACCCTTACCCTTAGCCTAACCCTAACCCTAACCTTAAACCTAACACTTACCCTTACCCTAACCCTAACCCTAACCCTAACCGTAAACCTAAACCTAACCCTAATCCTAACCCTGGCACTTACCCTAAACATAAGCCTAACCTTAACCCTAACGCTAACACTAACCCTTACCCTTACCCTAAACCTAACCCTAATCCTTACTCTTATACTAACCGTAAACCTAACCCTTACCCTAACCCTAACCCTAACCCTAACCCTAACCCTAACACTTACCCTTACCCTAACCCTAACCCTTACCGTAACCCGAACCTTAACCCTAACCATAAACTTAACCCTAACCCTAAACCTAACCCTTACTCTTACCCTAACCCTAAACCTAAACCTAACAGTAACCCTAACCCTTAAACTTACCCTAACCCTAACCCTAAACCAAACTCTTACACTTACCCTAACCCTAACCCTTAACTTAACCCTAACCCTAACCCTAACCCTTACCCTTACCGTAACCCTAACCCTAAACCCTAACCCTAAACCTAACCCTTATCCTTACCCTAACCCTAACCCTAACCCTAACCCTAACCCTAACCTAACCCTAACCCTAACCCTAACCCTTAACCCTAACACTAACCATTACCCTAACCCTAACCCTTACCCTTACCATAACTCTAACCCTAAACCTAACAAATAACCCTAACCCTACCACTAACACTTACCCTTACACTAACCCTGACCCTAACCTTAACACTAACCCTAACCCTAACCATAACCCTAACACTTACCCTAACCCTAAACCTAACCGTAACCCAAACCCTAACCCCAACCCTAACCCTAACCCTTACCCTTACCCTAACATTAACCCTTAACCCTAACACTAACCCTAACCCTTACCCTTAACCTAACCCTAAACCTAACCCTAAACTTTACACTTACCCTAACCCTAACCCTAATAATATCCCTAACCCCTAACCCTAACCCTAACACTTACCCTTCCCCTAACCCTAACCCTAACCTTAACCCTTACCCTAACTCTAACCCTAACCCTAAACCTAACCCTAACCCTAACCCTTACCCTTACCCGTACCCTTACCCTAACCCTAACCCTAACCCTAACCCTTAACACTAATCCTAACCCTAACCCTAACCCTTACCCTCACCCTAACCCTAACCCTAACCTTAACCCTTACCCTAACTCTAAACCTAACCATAACCCTAACCCTAAACCTTACCCTAACCCTAACCCTAACCCTAAGCCTTAGCCAAACCCTAACCCTAACCCTTACCCTAATCCCTAACCCTAACCCTAACCCTGACCCTTACCCTAACCCTAACCCTAACCCTAACCATGCCATTACCCTAACCCTAACCCTAACCCCTAACCCTAACCCTAACCCTTATCCTTACCCTAACCCTAACCCTATCCTTAACCCTAACCTAACCCTAACCCTAACCCTAACCCTTAACCCTAACACTAACCATTACCCTAACCCTAACCCTTACCCTTACCCTAACTCTAACCCTAACCCTAACAAATAACCCTAACCCTACCACTAACACTTACCCTTACACTAACCCTGACCCTAACCTTAACACTAACCCTAACCCTAACCATAACTAACCCTTACCCTAACCCTAAACCTAACCGTAACCCAAACCCTAACCCCAACCCTAACCCTAACCCTACCTTTACCCTAACCTTAACCCTTAACCCTAACACTAACCCTAACCCTTACCCTTAACCTAACCCTAAACCTAACCCTTACCCTAACTCTAACCCTTACCCTAACCCTAAACCTTACCTTAACCTTAACTCTCACCCTAAACCTAACCCTCACACTCACCCTAACCTTAACACTTACCCTTACCCTAACCCTAACCCTTACCCTTACCGTAACCCTAACCCTAACCCCTAACCCTAAACCTAACCCTTATCCTTACCCTAACCCTAACCCTATCCTTAACCCTAACCTAACCCTAACCCTAACCCTTAACCCTAACACTAAACATTACCCTAACCCTAACCCTTACCCTTACCCTAACTCTAACCCTAAACCTAACAAATAACCCTAAACATACCACTAACACTTACCCTTACACTAACCCTGACCCTAACCTTAACACTAACCCTAACCCTAACCATAACCCTAACCCTTACCCTAACCCTAAACCTAACCATAACCCAAACCCTAACCCCAACCCTAACCCTAACCCTTACCCTTACCCTAACCATAACCCTTAACCCTAACACTAACCCTAACCCTTACCCTTAACCTAACCCTAAACCTAACCCTAAACTTTACCCTTACCCTAACCCTAACCTTAATCATAACCCTAACCCCTAACCCTAACCCTAACACTTACCCTTCCCCTAACACTAACCCTAACCTTAACCCTTACCCTAACTGTAACCCTAACCCTAACCCTAACCCTAACCCTAACCCTTACCCTTACCCGAACCCTTACCCTAACTCTAACCCTAACCCCTAACCCTAACCCTAACCCTTACCCTTACCCGAACACTTACCCTAACCCTAACCCTAACCCTAACCCCTAACACTAATCCTAACCCTAACCCTAACCCTTACCCTCACCCTAACCCTAACCCTAACCTTAACCCTTACCCTAACTCTAAACCTAACCATAACCCTAACCCTAAACCTTACCCTAACCCTAACCCTAACCCTAAGCCTTAGCCAAACCCTAACCTTAACCCTTACCCTAACCCTAACCCTAACCCTAACCCCTAACCCTAACCCTAACCCTGACCCTTACGCTAACCCTAACCATAACCTTAACCCTAAACCTAACGCTACCCCTAACCCTTACCCTTACCCTAACCCTAAACCTAACTCTAACCCAAATCCTAATCGTAAACCCTAATACTAACACTTACCCTAACCTAATCCTCACCCTAACCCTAACCCAACCCTTACCCTAACCCTAACCCTAACCATAACCATGCCATTACCCTAACCCTAACCCTAACCCCTAACCCTAACCCTAACCCTTATCCTTACCCTAACCCTAACCCTATCCTTAACCCTAACCTAACCCTAACCCTAACCCTAACCCTTAACCCTAACACTAACCATTACCCTAACCCTAACTCTTACCCTTACCCTAACTCTAACCCTAAACCTCACAAATAACCCTAACCCTACCACTAACACTTACCCTTACACTAACCCTGACCCTAACCTTAACACTAACCCTATCCCTAACCATAACCCTAACCCTTACCCTAACCCTAAACCTAACCGTAACCCAAAACCTAACCCCAACCCTAACCCTAACCCTTACCCTTACCCTAACCTTAACCATTAACCCTAACACTAACCCTAACCCTTACCCTTAACCTAACCCTAAACCTAACCCTTACCCTAACTCTAACCCTTACCCTAACCCTAAACCTTACCTTAACCTTAACCCTCACCCTAAACCTAACCCTCACCCTCACCCTAACCTTAACACTTACCCTTACCCTAACCCTAACCCTAACCCTAAACCTAACTCTAACCCTAAATCTCTCCCTGACCCTTACCCTAACCCTAACCCTAAACCTAACCCGAACCCTAACCCTACCCTAAACCTTACCCTAAACCTAACCCTAACCCTAACTCTAACCCTGACCCTTACCCTTACACTAATCCTAACCCTAACCCTTACACTAACCCTAACCCTTACCATTACCCTAAACCTAACCCTAACCTTCACCCTAACACTAACGATAACAATAATCCTAACACTAAAACTTACCCTTACCCTAACCCTAACCCAAACCATAACCATAACCCTAACCCTAATCCTAACACTTACCCTTACCCTAACCACAACCGTAACCCCTTAGCCTAACCCTAACCCTTACCCTTACTCTAACCCTAACCCTAACCTTAAACCTAATCCTAACCCTAAACATTACACTTATGCTAAACCTAAACCTAACCCTAACCCTAACCCTAACACTTACCCTTACACTAACCCTACCCCTACCCCTACCCCTAACCCTAACACTTACCCTTACCCTAACCCTAACCCTAAACTTAACCCTAACCCTATCCCTAAACCTAAACCTAACCCTTACGCTAACCCTAACCCTAAACCTAACCCTAACCCTAACCCTAACCCTTATCCTTACCCTAACCCTAACCCTAACCCTTACTCTTACCGTAACCCTAAACCTAACCCCTAACCCTAAACCTAACCCTTATCCTTACCCTAACCCTAACCCTATCCTTAACCCTCACCTAAACCTAATCCTAACCCTAACCCTAACCCTTAACCCTAACACTAACCATTACCCTAACCCTAACCCTTACCCTTACCCTAACTCTAAACCTAAACCTAACAAATAACCCTAAACCTACCACTAACACTTACCCTTACACTAACCCTGACCCTAACCTTAACACTAACCCTAACCCTAACCATAACCCTAACCCTTACCCTAACTCTAAACCTAACCGTAACCCAAACCCTAACCCCAACCCTAACCCTAACCCTTACCCTTACCCTAACCTTAACCCTTAACCCTAACACTAACCCTAACCCTTACCCTTAACCTAACCCTAAACCTAACCCTAAACTTTACCCTTACCCTAACCCTAACCCTAATCATAACCCTAACCCCTAACCCTAACGCTAACACTTACCCTTCCCCTAACCCTAACCCTAACCTTAACCCTTACCCTAACTCTAACCCTAACCCTAACCCTAACCCTAACCCTTACCCTTACCCGAACACTTACCCTAACTCTAACCCTAACCCCTAACCCTAACCCTAACCCTTACCCTTACCCGAACACTTACCCTAACCCTAACCCTAACCCTAACCCCTAACACTAATCCTAACCCTAACCCTAACCCTTACCCTCACCCTAAACCTAACCCTAACCTTAACCCTTACCCTAACTCTAAACCTAACCATAACCCTAACCCTAAACCTTACCCTAACCCTAACCCTAACCCTAAGCCTTAGCCAAACCCTAACCCTAACCCTTACCCTAATCCCTAACCCTAACCCTAACCCTGACCCTTACCCTAACCCTTACCCTAACCCTAACCCTAACCCTAACCCCTAGCCCTAACCCTAACCCTGACCCTTATGCTAACCCTCACCATAACCTTTACTCTAAACCTAACGCTACCCCTAACCCTTACCCTTACCCTAACCCTAAACCTAACTCTAACCCAAATCCTAATCGTAAACCCTAATACTAACACTTACCCTAACCTAATCCTCACCCTAACCCTAACCCAACCCTTACCCTACCCCTAACCCTAACCCTAACCATGCCATTACCCTAACCCTAACACTAACCCCTAACCCTAACCCTAACCCTTATCCTTACCCTAACCCTAACCCTATCCTTAACCCTAACCTAACCCTAACCCTAACCCTAACCCTTAACCCTAACACTAACCATTACCCTAACCCTAACCCTTACCCTTACCCTAACTCTAACCCTAAACCTAACAAATAACCCTAACCCTACCACTAACACTTATCCTTACACTAATCCTGACCCTAACCTTAACACTAACCCTAACCCTAACCATCACCCTAACCCTTACCCTAACCCTAAACCTAACCGTAACCCAAACCCTAAACCCCAACCCTAACCCTAAACCTTACCTTAACCTTAACCCTCACCCTAAACCTAACCCTCACCCTCACCCTAACCTTAACACTTACCCTTACCCTAACCCTAACCCTAAACCTAACCCGAACCCTTACCCAAACCTAACCCTAACCCTAAACCTAACCCTAACTCTTACCCTTACCCTAACCATAAACTTAACAATAACCCTAACCCTAACCCTTACCCTAACCCTAACCCTTACCCTTACCCTAACACTAAACCTAACCCTACCCTAACCCTTAACCTTACCCTAACCCTAACCATAACCTTAACTAATAACCCTAAGCCTAACCCTTAACCTTACCTTTACCCTAACCCTAACCTTAACCCTAACCCTAACCCTTACCCTTACCCTAACCCTAAACCTAACCCTAAACCAAACCCTAACCCTTACCCTAAACCTAACCCTAACCCTAACCTTAAAACTTACCCTTACCCTAAACCTAACCCTAACCCTAACCCTAACCCTACCCTAACCCTAAACCTAACCCTACCCTAACTCTAACCCTAGCCCTTACAC
>JANJXV010001121.1:180000-190000 GCA_024803745.1 Megascapheus bottae
ACCCTAATCCCAACCCTTACCCTAACCCTAACCCTTACCCTTACCCTAAACCTAACCCTAAACCTAACCCTAACCCTAACCCTAACACTAACCCTAACACTTACCCTTACCCTAACCTAAAATCTACCCCTAAACCTAACCCTAACCCTAACCCTTACCGTAACAAGAACCCTAACCCTAACACTAAACTTAACCCTAACCCTAAACCTAACCCTTACTCTTACCCTAACCCTAAACCTAAACCTAACAGTAACCCTAACCCTTACCCTTACCCTAACCCTAACCCTAACCCAAACACTTACACTTACCCTAACCCTATCCCTTAACCTAACCCTAACCCTAACCCTAACCCTTACCCTTACCGTAACCATAACCCTAACCCTATCCCTAAGCCTTACCCTTACCCGAACCCTTACCCTAACCCTAACCCTAACCCTAATCCCTAACCCTAACCCTAAGCCTAAACCTTACCCTTACTCTAACCCTAACCTTAAACTTAACCCCAACCCTAAACCTAACCCTAACCTTTACCCTTATCCTAACCCTAAACCTAACTCTAAGCCAGACCCTAACCCTGAGCCTAACCCTAACCCTAACCCTTACGCTAACACTAACCCTAACACTAACCCTTACCCTTACCCTAGCCCTAACCATAACCCTAAATGTAACCCTAAACCTTACCCTTACCCTAACCCTAACACTAACCTTTATGCTAACCGTAACCCTAACCCAAACCCTAAACCTAACCCTATCCCTAACCCTAATCCTTACCCTTACCCAACCCTAACCCTAAACCTAACCCTAAACCTAACCCTAACCCTTACCCTTACCCTTACCCTAACCCTAACCCTAACTCTAACCCTTACCCTTACCCTAACTTTAACCCTTACCCTTACCCTAACCCTAACCCTAACCCTAACCCTTACCCTACCCCTAACCCTAACTCTAATCCTAACCCTAACACCTAACCCTAACCCTAACACTAACACTAACACTTACCCTTACCCTAACCCTAAACTTAACCCTTCCCCTACCTCTAACCCTAACCCTAACCCTAACCCTAACCCTAACCCCTAACCCTAACACTAACCCTAACCCTTACCCTTACCTAACCGTAACCCTAAACCTAACTCTAACCCTTACCTTACCCTAAACCTAACCCTAGCCCTAACCCTAACCCTAACCCTTACACTAACCCTAACCCTAGCCCTAACCCTAACCAGAACCCTCACCCTCACCCTCACCCTAACCCTAACCGTGACCCTAACTCTAACCCTTACCCTAACCCTAACCCTAACCCCTAACACTAATCCTAACCCTAACCCTAACCCTTACCCTCACCCTAACCCTAACCCTAACCTTAACCCTTACTCTAACTCTAAACCTAACCATAACCCTAACCCTAAACCTTACCCTAACCCTAACCCTATCCCTAAGCCTTAGCCAAACCCTAACCCTAACCCTTACCCTAATCCCTAACCCTAACCCTAACCCTGACCCTTACCCTAACCCTAACCCTAACCCTTACCCTAACCCTAACCCTAACCCCTAACCCTAACCCTAACTCTGACCCTTACGCTAACCCTAACCACAACCTTAACCCTAAACCTAACGCTACCCCTAACCCTTACCCTTACCCTAACCCTAAACCTAACTCTAACCCAAATCCTAATCGTAAACCCTAATACTAACACTTACCTTAACCTAATCCTCACCCTAACCCTAACCCAACCCTTACCCTAACCCTAACCCTAACCCTAACCATGCCATTACCCTAACCCTAACCCTAACCCCTAACCCTAACCCTAACCCTTATCCTTACCCTAACCCTAACCCTATCCTTAACCCTAACCTAACCCTAACCATAACCCTAACCCTTAACCCTAACACTAACCATTACCCTAACCCTAACCCTTACCCTTACCCTAACTCTAACCCTAACCCTAACAAATAACCCTAACCCTACCACTAACACTTACCCTTACACTAACCCTGACCCTAACCTTAACACTAACCCTAACCCTAATGAGAACCCTAACCCTAACCCTAACCCTAACCCTTACCCTTAGCCTAACCCTAACCCTAACCCGTAAACTAACCCTAACGATAAACCTAAACCTAACCCCTAACCCTAACCCGAACCCTACCCCTTGCCCTTACCCTAACCCTAATCCTAAACTTAACCCTAACCCTAACCCTAACCCCAACCCTTACCCTTACCGTAACCTTTAACCTAACCCTAACCCTTCCCATATCCCTAACCCTAACCTAAACCTAACCCTAATCCTAACCCTGACACTTACCCTAAACCTAAGCCTAACCCTAACCCTAACCCTAACACTCACCCTTACCCTTACCCTAACCCTAACCCTAATCCTTACTCTTATACTAACCATAAACCTAACCCTTACCCTAACCCTAAGCCTAACCCTAACAATAACCCTTACCCTTACCCTAACCGTAACCATAACCCTAACCCTAATCCCAACCCTTACCCTAACCCTAACCCTTATCCTTACCCTAAACCTAACCCTAACCCTAACCCTAACCCTAACCCAAACACTTACACTTACCCTAACCCTATCCCTTAACTTAACCCTAACCCTAACCCTAACCCTTACCCTTACCGTAACCCTAACCCTAACCCCTAACCCTAAACCTAACCCTTATCCTTACCCTAACCCTAACCCTATCCTTAACCCTAACCTAACCCTAACCCTAACCCTAACCCTTTACCCTAACACTAACCTTTACCCTAACCCTAAACCTAACTCTACCCCAAATCCTAATCGTAAACCCTAATACTAACACTTACCCTAACCTAATCCTCACCCTAACCCTAACCCAAACCTTAACCTAAACCTAACCTTAACCCTAAACCTAACCCTTATCCTTACCCTAACCTTAACCCTATCATTAACCCTAACCTAACCCTAACCCTAACCCTAAACCTTAACCCTAACCCTTACCCTTACCCTAACCCTAAACCTAACTCTACCCCAAATCCTAATCGTAAACCCTAATACTAACACTTACCCTAACCTAATCCTCAACCTAACCCTAACCCAAACCTTACCCTAACCCTAACCCTAACCCTAACCATGCCATTACCCTAACCCTAACCCTAACCCCTAATCCTAACATTAACCCTTCCCCTTCCCCTAACCCTAACCCTAACCCTACCCTAACCATTAACCTTACCCTAACCCTAACCATAACCTTAACTAATAACCCTAACCCTAACCCTTAACCTTACCTTTACATTAACCCTAACCTTAACCCTAACCCTAACCCTTACCCTTACCCTAACCCTAAACCTAACCCTAAACCAAACCCTAACCCGTACCCTAAACCTAACCCTAACCCTAACCCTAAACCTTACCCTAAACCTAAACCTAACCCTAACCCTAACCCTAGCCTAACCCTAACCCTAACCCTACCCTAACTCTAACCCTAGCCCTTACCCTAACCCTAACCCTAACCCTAACCCTTACCCTTACCCTTACCCTAACCCTAACCTTAACCCAAACCCTAAACCCAACCGTAACCCTAACCCTAACCTTTACCCTAACCCTAACATTAAACCTAACACTAACCCTAACCCTAACACTTACCGTTACCCTAACCCTAATCCTAAACCTAATCCTAACCCTAACCCTAAGCCTTACCCTAACCCAAACCCAAACCCTAACCCTGACCCTAACCCTAACCTTTAACTTTTCCCTAACGCTAAACCTAAAACTTACTCTAACCCTAACCCTAACCCTAACTCTAACCCTAACCCTTATCCTTACTCTAAACCTAAACCTAACCCTAACCCAAACCCTAACCCTAACCTAACCCTAACCCTAACCCTTACTCTTACCCTAACCCTAAACCTAACCCTTACCCTTAGCCTAACCCTAACCCTAACCTTAAACCTAACACTTACCCTTACCCTAACTCTAACCCTAACCCTAACCGTAAACCTAAACCTAACCCTAATCCTAACCCTGGCACTTACCCTAAACATAAGCCTAACCTTAACCCTAACGCTAACACTAACCCTTACCCTTACCCTAAACCTAACCCTAATCCTTACTCTTATACTAACCGTAAACCTAACCCTTACCCTAACCCTAACCCTAACCCTAACCCTAACCCTAACACTTACCCTTACCCTAACCCTAACCCTTACCGTAACCCGAACCTTAACCCTAACCATAAACTTAACCCTAACCCTAAACCTAACCCTTACTCTTACCCTAACCCTAAACCTAAACCTAACAGTAACCCTAACCCTTAAACTTACCCTAACCCTAACCCTAAACCAAACTCTTACACTTACCCTAACCCTAACCCTTAACTTAACCCTAACCCTAACCCTAACCCTTACCCTTACCGTAACCCTAACCCTAACCCCTAACCCTAAACCTAACCCTTATCCTTACCCTAACCCTAACCCTAACCCTAACCCTAACCCTAACCCTAACCTAACCCTAACCCTAACCCTAACCCTTAACCCTAACACTAACCATTACCCTAACCCTAACCCTTACCCTTACCATAACTCTAACCCTAAACCTAACAAATAACCCTAACCCTACCACTAACACTTACCCTTACACTAACCCTGACCCTAACCTTAACACTAACCCTAACCCTAACCATAACCCTAACACTTACCCTAACCCTAAACCTAACCGTAACCCAAACCCTAACCCCAACCCTAACCCTAACCCTTACCCTTACCCTAACATTAACCCTTAACCCTAACACTAACCCTAACCCTTACCCTTAACCTAACCCTAAACCTAACCCTAAACTTTACACTTACCCTAACCCTAACCCTAATAATAACCCTAACCCCTAACCCTAACCCTAACACTTACCCTTCCCCTAACCCTAACCCTAACCTTAACCCTTACCCTAACTCTAACCCTAACCCTAAACCTAACCCTAACCCTAACCCTTACCCTTACCCGTACCCTTACCCTAACCCTAACCCTAACCCTAACCCTTAACACTAATCCTAACCCTAACCCTAACCCTTACCCTCACCCTAACCCTAACCCTAACCTTAACCCTTACCCTAACTCTAAACCTAACCAGAACCCTAACCCTAAACCTTACCCTAACCCTAACCCTAACCCTAAGCCTTAGCCAAACCCTAACCCTAACCCTTACCCTAATCCCTAACCCTAACCCTAACCCTGACCCTTACCCTAACCCTAACCCTAACCCTAACCATGCCATTACCCTAACCCTAACCCTAACCCCTAACCCTAACCCTAACCCTTATCCTTACCCTAACCCTAACCCTATCCTTAACCCTAACCTAACCCTAACCCTAACCCTAACCCTTAACCCTAACACTAACCATTACCCTAACCCTAACCCTTACCCTTACCCTAACTCTAACCCTAACCCTAACAAATAACCCTAACCCTACCACTAACACTTACCCTTACACTAACCCTGACCCTAACCTTAACACTAACCCTAACCCTAACCATAACTAACCCTTACCCTAACCCTAAACCTAACCGTAACCCAAACCCTAACCCCAACCCTAACCCTAACCCTACCTTTACCCTAACCTTAACCCTTAACCCTAACACTAACCCTAACCCTTACCCTTAACCTAACCCTAAACCTAACCCTTACCCTAACTCTAACCCTTACCCTAACCCTAAACCTTACCTTAACCTTAACTCTCACCCTAAACCTAACCCTCACACTCACCCTAACCTTAACACTTACCCTTACCCTAACCCTAACCCTTACCCTTACCGTAACCCTAACCCTAACCCCTAACCCTAAACCTAACCCTTATCCTTACCCTAACCCTAACCCTATCCTTAACCCTAACCTAACCCTAACCCTAACCCTTAACCCTAACACTAAACATTACCCTAACCCTAACCCTTACCCTTACCCTAACTCTAACCCTAAACCTAACAAATAACCCTAAACATACCACTAACACTTACCCTTACACTAACCCTGACCCTAACCTTAACACTAACCCTAACCCTAACCATAACCCTAACCCTTACCCTAACCCTAAACCTAACCATAACCCAAACCCTAACCCCAACCCTAACCCTAACCCTTACCCTTACCCTAACCATAACCCTTAACCCTAACACTAACCCTAACCCTTACCCTTAACCTAACCCTAAACCTAACCCTAAACTTTACCCTTACCCTAACCCTAACCCTAATCATAACCCTAACCCCTAACCCTAACCCTAACACTTACCCTTCCCCTAACACTAACCCTAACCTTAACCCTTACCCTAACTGTAACCCTAACCCTAACCCTAACCCTAACCCTAACCCTTACCCTTACCCAAACCCTTACCCTAACTCTAACCCTAACCCCTAACCCTAACCCTAACCCTTACCCTTACCCGAACACTTACCCTAACCCTAACCCTAACCCTAACCCCTAACACTAATCCTAACCCTAACCCTAACCCTTACCCTCACCCTAACCCTAACCCTAACCTTAACCCTTACCCTAACTCTAAACCTAACCATAACCCTAACCCTAAACCTTACCCTAACCCTAACCCTAACCCTAAGCCTTAGCCAAACCCTAACCTTAACCCTTACCCTAACCCTAACCCTAACCCTAACCCCTAACCCTAACCCTAACCCTGACCCTTACGCTAACCCTAACCATAACCTTAACCCTAAACCTAACGCTACCCCTAACCCTTACCCTTACCCTAACCCTAAACCTAACTCTAACCCAAATCCTAATCGTAAACCCTAATACTAACACTTACCCTAACCTAATCCTCACCCTAACCCTAACCCAACCCTTACCCTAACCCTAACCCTAACCATAACCATGCCATTACCCTAACCCTAACCCTAACCCCTAACCCTAACCCTAACCCTTATCCTTACCCTAACCCTAACCCTATCCTTAACCCTAACCTAACCCTAACCCTAACCCTAACCCTTAACCCTAACACTAACCATTACCCTAACCCTAACTCTTACCCTTACCCTAACTCTAACCCTAAACCTCACAAATAACCCTAACCCTACCACTAACACTTACCCTTACACTAACCCTGACCCTAACCTTAACACTAACCCTATCCCTAACCATAACCCTAACCCTTACCCTAACCCTAAACCTAACCGTAACCCAAAACCTAACCCCAACCCTAACCCTAACCCTTACCCTTACCCTAACCTTAACCATTAACCCTAACACTAACCCTAACCCTTACCCTTAACCTAACCCTAAACCTAACCCTTACCCTAACTCTAACCCTTACCCTAACCCTAAACCTTACCTTAACCTTAACCCTCACCCTAAACCTAACCCTCACCCTCACCCTAACCTTAACACTTACCCTTACCCTAACCCTAACCCTAACCCTAAACCTAACTCTAACCCTAAATCTCTCCCTGACCCTTACCCTAACCCTAACCCTAAACCTAACCCGAACCCTAACCCTACCCTAAACCTTACCCTAAACCTAACCCTAACCCTAACTCTAACCCTGACCCTTACCCTTACACTAATCCTAACCCTAACCCTTACACTAACCCTAACCCTTACCATTACCCTAAACCTAACCCTAACCTTCACCCTAACACTAACGATAACAATAATCCTAACACTAAAACTTACCCTTACCCTAACCCTAACCCAAACCATAACCATAACCCTAACCCTAATCCTAACACTTACCCTTACCCTAACCACAACCGTAACCCCTTAGCCTAACCCTAACCCTTACCCTTACTCTAACCCTAACCCTAACCTTAAACCTAATCCTAACCCTAAACATTACACTTATGCTAAACCTAAACCTAACCCTAACCCTAACCCTAACACTTACCCTTACACTAACCCTACCCCTACCCCTACCCCTAACCCTAACACTTACCCTTACCCTAACCCTAACCCTAAACTTAACCCTAACCCTATCCCTAAACCTAAACCTAACCCTTACGCTAACCCTAACCCTAAACCTAACCCTAACCCTAACCCTAACCCTTATCCTTACCCTAACCCTAACCCTAACCCTTACTCTTACCGTAACCCTAAACCTAACCCCTAACCCTAAACCTAACCCTTATCCTTACCCTAACCCTAACCCTATCCTTAACCCTCACCTAAACCTAATCCTAACCCTAACCCTAACCCTTAACCCTAACACTAACCATTACCCTAACCCTAACCCTTACCCTTACCCTAACTCTAAACCTAAACCTAACAAATAACCCTAAACCTACCACTAACACTTACCCTTACACTAACCCTGACCCTAACCTTAACACTAACCCTAACCCTAACCATAACCCTAACCCTTACCCTAACTCTAAACCTAACCGTAACCCAAACCCTAACCCCAACCCTAACCCTAACCCTTACCCTTACCCTAACCTTAACCCTTAACCCTAACACTAACCCTAACCCTTACCCTTAACCTAACCCTAAACCTAACCCTAAACTTTACCCTTACCCTAACCCTAACCCTAATCATAACCCTAACCCCTAACCCTAACGCTAACACTTACCCTTCCCCTAACCCTAACCCTAACCTTAACCCTTACCCTAACTCTAACCCTAACCCTAACCCTAACCCTAACCCTTACCCTTACCCGAACACTTACCCTAACTCTAACCCTAACCCCTAACCCTAACCCTAACCCTTACCCTTACCCGAACACTTACCCTAACCCTAACCCTAACCCTAACCCCTAACACTAATCCTAACCCTAACCCTAACCCTTACCCTCACCCTAAACCTAACCCTAACCTTAACCCTTACCCTAACTCTAAACCTAACCATAACCCTAACCCTAAACCTTACCCTAACCCTAACCCTAACCCTAAGCCTTAGCCAAACCCTAACCCTAACCCTTACCCTAATCCCTAACCCTAACCCTAACCCTGACCCTTACCCTAACCCTTACCCTAACCCTAACCCTAACCCTAACCCCTAGCCCTAACCCTAACCCTGACCCTTATGCTAACCCTCACCATAACCTTTACTCTAAACCTAACGCTACCCCTAACCCTTACCCTTACCCTAACCCTAAACCTAACTCTAACCCAAATCCTAATCGTAAACCCTAATACTAACACTTACCCTAACCTAATCCTCACCCTAACCCTAACCCAACCCTTACCCTACCCCTAACCCTAACCCTAACCATGCCATTACCCTAACCCTAACACTAACCCCTAACCCTAACCCTAACCCTTATCCTTACCCTAACCCTAACCCTATCCTTAACCCTAACCTAACCCTAACCCTAACCCTAACCCTTAACCCTAACACTAACCATTACCCTAACCCTAACCCTTACCCTTACCCTAACTCTAACCCTAAACCTAACAAATAACCCTAACCCTACCACTAACACTTATCCTTACACTAATCCTGACCCTAACCTTAACACTAACCCTAACCCTAACCATCACCCTAACCCTTACCCTAACCCTAAACCTAACCGTAACCCAAACCCTAAACCCCAACCCTAACCCTAAACCTTACCTTAACCTTAACCCTCACCCTAAACCTAACCCTCACCCTCACCCTAACCTTAACACTTACCCTTACCCTAACCCTAACCCTAAACCTAACCCGAACCCTTACCCAAACCTAACCCTAACCCTAAACCTAACCCTAACTCTTACCCTTACCCTAACCATAAACTTAACAATAACCCTAACCCTAACCCTTACCCTAACCCTAACCCTTACCCTTACCCTAACACTAAACCTAACCCTACCCTAACCCTTAACCTTACCCTAACCCTAACCATAACCTTAACTAATAACCCTAAGCCTAACCCTTAACCTTACCTTTACCCTAACCCTAACCTTAACCCTAACCCTAACCCTTACCCTTACCCTAACCCTAAACCTAACCCTAAACCAAACCCTAACCCTTACCCTAAACCTAACCCTAACCCTAACCTTAAAACTTACCCTTACCCTAAACCTAACCCTAACCCTAACCCTAACCCTACCCTAACC
>JANJXV010001121.1:195000-196922 GCA_024803745.1 Megascapheus bottae
CCCTTACCCTTACCCTAACCGTAACCATAACCCTAACCCTAATCCCAACCCTTACCCTAACCCTAACCCTTACCCTTACCCTAAACCTAACCCTAAACCTAACCCTAACCCTAACCCTAACACTAACCCTAACACTTACCCTTACCCTAACCTAAAATCTAACCCTAAACCTAACCCTAACCCTAACCCTTACCGTAACAAGAACCCTAACCCTAACACTAAACTTAACCCTAACCCTAAACCTAACCCTTACTCTTACCCTAACCCTAAACCTAAACCTAACAGTAACCCTAACCCTTACCCTTACCCTAACCCTAACCCTAACCCAAACACTTACACTTACCCTAACCCTATCCCTTAACTTAACCCTAACCCTAACCCTAACCCTTACACTTACCGTAACCCTAAACCTAACCCTATCCCTAAGCCTTACCCTTACCCGAACCCTTACCCTAACCCTAACCCTAACCCTAATCCCTAACCCTAACCCTAAGCCTAAACCTTACCCTTACTCTAACCCTAACCTTAAACTTAACCCCAACCCTAAACCTAACCCTAAACTTTACCCTTATCCTAACCCTAAACCTAACTCTAAGCCAGACCCTAACCCTGAGCCTAACCCTAACCCTAACCCTTACGCTAACACTAACCCTAACACTAACCCTTACCCTTACCCTAGCCCTAACCATAACCCTAAATGTAACCCTAAACCTTACCCTTACCCTAACCCTAACACTAACCTTTATGCTAACCGTAACCCTAACCCAAACCCTAAACCTAACCCTATCCCTAACCCTAATCCTTACCCTTACCCAACCCTAACCCTAAACCTAACCCTAAACCTAACCCTAACCCTTACCCTTACCCTAACTTTAACCCTTACCCTTACCCTAACCCTAACCCTAACCCTAACCCTTACCCTACCCCTAACCCTAACTCTAATCCTAACCCTAACACCTAACCCTAACCCTAACACTAACACTAACACTTACCCTTACCCTAACCCTAAACTTAACCCTTCCCCTACCTCTAACCCTAACCCTAACCCTAACCCTAACCCTAACCCTAACCCCTAACCCTAACACTAACCCTAACCCTTACCCTTACCTAACCGTAACCCTAAACCTAACTCTAAACCTTACCTTACCCTAAACCTAACCCTAGCCCTAACCCTAACCCTAACCCTTACACTAACCCTAACCCTAGCCCTAACCCTAACCAGAACCCTCACCCTCACCCTCACCCTAACCCTAACCGTGACCCTAACTCTAACCCTTACCCTAACCCTAACCCTAACCCCTAACACTAATCCTAACCCTAACCCTAACCCTTACCCTCACCCTAACCCTAACCCTAACCTTAACCCTTACTCTAACTCTAAACCTAACCATAACCCTAACCCTAAACCTTACACTAACCCTAACCCTATCCCTAAGCCTTAGCCAAACCCTAACCCTAACCCTTACCCTAATCCCTAACCCTAACCCTAACCCTGACCCTTACCCTAACCCTAACCCTAACCCTTACCCTAACCCTAACCCTAACCCCTAACCCTAACCCTAACTCTGACCCTTACGCTAACCCTAACCACAACCTTAACCCTAAACCTAACGCTACCCCTAACCCTTACCCTTACCCTAACCCTAAACCTAACTCTAACCCAAATCCTAATCGTAAACCCTAATACTAACACTTACCTTAACCTAATCCTCACCCTAACCCTAACCCAACCCTTACCCTAACCCTAACCCTAACCCTAACCATGCCATTACCCTAACCCTAACCCTAACCCCTAACCCTAACCCTAACCCTTATCCTTACCCTAACCCTAACCCTATCCTTAACCCTAACCTAACCCTAACCATAACCCTAACCCTTAACCCTAACACTAACCATTACCCTAACCCTAACCCTTACCCTTA
>JANJXV010001122.1:0-196634 GCA_024803745.1 Megascapheus bottae
CACAGAATGGAGGTGTGTGAAGTCACAGAATGGAGGTTTGTGAAGTCATAGAATGGAGGTGTGTGACGTCAGAGAATGGATGTTTTTGAAGTAAGAATGAAGGTGTGTGAAGTCATAGAATGGAGGTGTGTGAAGTCAAATTGGAGGTGTGTGAACTCATAGAATGGAGGTGTGTGAACTCATAGAATGGAGGTGTGTGAAGTCATGGAATGGAGGTGTGTGAAGTCATAGACTGGAGGTGTGTGAAGTCATAAAATGGAGGTGTGTGAAGTCACAGAAAGGAAGTGTGTGAAGTCAAAACGGAGGTGTGTGAAGCCACAGAATGGAGGTGTGTGAAGTCACAGAATGGAGGTGTGTGAAGTCAGAATGGAGGTGTGTGAAGTCACAGAATTGAGGTGTATGAAGTCACAGAATGGAGGTGTGTGAAGTCAGAATGAAGGTGTGTGAAGTCACTGAATGGAGGTGTGTGAAGTCACAGAATGGATGTTTGTGAAGTATGAATGAAGGTGTTTGAAGTCATAGAGTGGAGGTGTGTGAAGTCACAGAATGGAGGTGTGTGAAGAGAGATTGAAGGTGTGTGATATCACAGAATGGAGGTGTGTGAAGTCATAGAATGAGGTGTGTGAAGTCATAAAATGGAGGTGTGTGAACTCATAGAATGGAGGTGTGTGAAGTCAAAATGAAGTTGTGTGAAGTCATAGAATGGTGTTTTTTGTTGTCAACGAATGGAGGTGTGTGAAGTCACAGAATTGAGGTGTATGAAGTCACAGAATGGAGGTGTGTGAAGTCAGAATGAAGGTGTGTGAAGTCACAGAATGGAGGTGTGTGAAGTCACAGAATGGAGGTGTGTAAACTCAGAATGTAGGTGTGTGAAGCCACAGAATGGAGGTGTGTGAAGTCATAGAATGGAAGTGTGTGAAATCATAGAATGGAGGTGTGTGAAGTCACAGAATTGAGGTGTGTGAAGTCAGAATGGAGGTGTGTGAAGTCAGAATGGAGGTGAGTGAAGTCATAGAATGGAGGTGTGTGAAGTCATAGAATGGAGGTCTGTGAACTCAGAATGGAGGTTTGTGAAGTCATAGAATGGAGGTGTGTGAACTCACAATGGAGGTGTGTGAAGTCACAGAATGGATGTGTGTGAAGTCATAGAATGGAGGTGTGTGAAGTCACAGAATGGGGTGTGTGAAGTCATAGACTGGAGGTTTGTGAACTCACAGAATGGAGGTGTGTTAATTCATAGAATGGAGGTGTGTGAAGTAATAGGATCGAGGTGTGTGAAGTCACAGAATGGAGGTGTGTGAAGTCACAGAATGGAGGTGTGTAAAGTCACAGAATGGAGGTGTGTAAACTCAGAATATAGGTGTGTGAAGCCCCAGAATGGAGGTGTGTGAAGTCATAGAATGGAGGTGTGTGAAGTCACAGAATGGAGGTGTGTGAAGTCAGAATGAAGGTGTGTGAAGTCACAGAATGGAGGTGTGTGAAGTCACAGAATGGATGTTTGTGAAGTTAGAATGAAGGTGTTTGAAGTCATAGAGTGGAGGTGTGTGAAGTCACAGAATGGAGGTGTGTGAAGTCATAGAATGGAGGTGTGTGAAGTCATAGAATTGAGGTGTGTGAAGTCATAGAATGGAGGTGTGTAAAGTCATAAAATGGAGGTGTGTGAACTCATAGAAAAGAGGTGTGTGAAGTCAAAATGGAGTTGTGTGAAGTCATAGAATGGTGTTTTTTGATGTCAACGAATGGAGGTGTGTGAAGTCATAGAATGGAGGTGTGTGAAGTCAGATTGGAGGTGTGTGAAATCACAGAATGGAGGTGTGTGAAGTCACAGAATGGAGGTGTGTGAACTCAGAATGTAGGTGTGTGAAGCCACAGAATGGAGGTGTGTGAAGTCATAGAATGGAAGTGTGTGAAATAATAGAATGGAGGTGTGTGAAGTCACAGAATTAAGGTGTGTGAAGTCAGAATGGAGGTGTGTGAATTCAGAATGGAGGTGAGTGAAGTCAAAGAATGGAGGTGTGTGAAGTCATAGAAAGGAGGTCTGTGAACTCAGAATGGAGGTTTGTGAAGTCATAGAATGGAGGTGTGTGAACTCAGAATGGAGGTGTGTGAAGTCACAGAATGGAGGTGTGTGAAGTCATAGAATGGAGGTTTGTGAAATCACAGAATGGAGTTGTGTTAATTCATTGAATGGAGGTGTGTGAAGTCATAGGATCGAGGTGTGTGAAGTCACAGAATGGAGGTGTGTGAAGTCACAGAACGGAGGTGTGTGAACTCAGAATGTAGGTGTGTGAAGCCACAGAATGGAGGTGTGTGAAGTCATAGAATCGAAGTGTGTGAAGTCATAGAAAGGAGGTGTGTGAACTCAGAATGGAAGTGTGTGAAATCACAGAATGGAGGTTTGTGAAGTCATAGAGTGGAGGTGTGTGAAGTCAGAGAATGGATGTTTCTGAAGTAAGAATGAAGGTGTGTGAAGTCATAGAATGGAGATGTGTGAAGTCAGTTTGGAGGTGTGTGAACTCATAGAATGGAGGTGTGTGAACTCATAGAATGTAGGTTTGTGAAGTCATGGAATGGCGGTGTATGAAGTCAAAGAATGGAGGTGTGTGAAGTGAAACAATAGAGGTGTGTGAAGTCACAGAATGGAGGTGTGTGTAGTCACAGATTGGAAGTGTCTGAAGTCAAAACGGAGGTGTGTGAAGTCACAGAATGGAGGTGTGTGACGTCAGAGAATGGAGGTGTGTGAAGTCAAAAAGGTGGTGTGTGAAGTCACAGAATGGAGGTGTGTGAATTCATAGAATGGAGCTGTTTGAAGTCAGAATGGCGGTGTGTGAAGTCAGAATGGAGGGGTGTGAAGTCAGAATGAAGGTGTGTGAAGTCACAGAAAGGAGGTGTGTGAAGTCACAGAATGGATGTTTGTGAAGTAAGAATGAAGGTGTTTGAAATCATAGAATGGAGGTGTGTGAAGTCACAGAATGGAGGTGTGTGAAGTCATAGAATGGAGGTGTGTGAAGTCATAGAATTGAGGTGTGTGAAGTCATAGAAAGGAGGTGTGTGAAGTCACAAAATGGAGGTGAGTGAAGTCAGAATGGAGGTGTGTGAAGTCATAGACTGAGGTGGGTGAAGTCATAGAAAGGAGGTGTGGGAAGTCATAGAATGGAGGAGTGTGAAGTCATAGAGTGGAGGTGAGTGAAGTCACAGATTCGAGGTCTGTGATGTCATAGAATGGAGGTGTGTGAAGTCCGAATGGAGGTGTGTGAAATGATAGAATGGAGATGTGTGAACTCATAGGATGGAGTTCTGTGACGTCGCAATGGAAGAGTGTGAAGTCATCGAATGGAGGTGTGAGAAGTCACAGAATGCAGGTGTGTGAAGTCATAAAATGAAGGTGTGTGAAGTCAGAATGGAGGTGTGTGAAGTCATAGAATGGTGTTTTTTGATATCAACGAATGGAGGTGTGTGAAGTCAACGAATGGAGGTGTGTGAAGTCAGATTGGAGGTGTGTGAAATCACAGAATGTAGGTGTGTGAAGCCACAGAATGGACGTGTGTGAAGTCATAGAATGTAAGTGTGTGAAATCATAGAATTGAGGTGTGTGAAGTCACAGAATTGAGGTGTGAAGTCAGAATGGAGGTGTGTGAAGTCAGAATGGAGGTGAGTGAAGTCATAGAATGGAGGTGTGTGAAGTCATAGAATGGAGGTCTGTGAACTCAGAATGGAGGTTTGTGAAGTCACAGAATGGATGTGTGTGAAGTCATAGAATGGAGGTGTGTGAAGTCACAGAATGGGGTGTGTGAAGTCATAGACTGGAGGTTTGTGAACTCACAGAATGGAGGTGTGTTAATTCATAGAATGGAGGTGTGTGAAGTCACAGAATGGAGGTGTGTGAACTCAGAATGGAGGTGTGTGAAGCCACTGAATGGAGGTGTGTGAAGTCATAGAAAGGAAGTGTGTGAAGTCATAGAATGGAGGTGTGTGAAGGAAGAATGGAGGTGTGTGAAGTCACAGAATGGAGGTGTGTGAAGTCAGAATGGAGGTGTGTGAAGTCACAGAATGGAGGTTTGTGAAGTCATGGAATGGAGGTGTGTGAAGTCAAAGAATGGAGGTGTGTGAAGTGAAACAGTAGAGGTGTGTGAAGTCACAGAATGGAGGTGTGTGAAGTCACAGAATGGAGGTGTGTGAAGTCAAAAAGGTGGTGTTTGAAGTCACAGAATGGAGGTGTGTGAAGTCATAGAATGGAGGTGTGTGAAATCATAGAGTGGAGGTATGTGAAGTCAGAATGGAGGTGTGTGAAGTCACAGAATTGAGGTGTGTGAAGTCACAGAATGGAGGTGTGTGAAGTCAGAATGAAGGTGTGTGAAGTCACAGAATGGAGGTGGAGGTGTGTGAAGTCACAGAATGGATGTTTGTGAAGTAGGAATTAAGGTGTTTGAAGTCATAGAGTGGAGGTGTGTGAAGTCACAGAATGGAGGTGTGTGAATTCATAGAATGGAGCTGTGTGAAGTCAGAATGGAGGTGTGTGAAATCATAGAATGGAAGTGTGTGAAGTCAGAATGGAGGTGTGTCAAGTCACAGAATTTAGGTGTGTGAAGTCATAGAATGGAGGTGTGTGAAGTCACAGAATGGAGGTGTGTGAAGTCAGAATGGAGGTGTGTGAAGTCATAGACTGAGGTGGGTGAAGTCATAGAATAGAGGTGTGTGAAGTCATAGAATGGAGGTGTGTGAAGTCAGATTGGAGGTGTGTGAAATCACAGAATGGAGGTGTGTCCACTCAGAAATGAGGTGTGTGAAGTCATAGAATGGAGGTGTGTGAAGTCAGAATGCAGGTGTGTGAAGTCATAGAATGGAGGTGTGTGAAATCATAGAATGGAGGTATGTGAAGTCAGAATGGAGGTGTGTGAAGTCACAGAATTGAGGTGTGTGAAGTCAAAGAATGGAGGTGTGTGAAGTCAGAATGTAGGTGTGTGAAGTCACAGAATGGAGGTGTGTGAAGTCAGAGAATGGATGTTTGTGAAGTAAGAATGAAGGTGTTTGAAGTCATAGAGTGGAGGTGTGTGAAGTCACAGAATGGAGGTGTGTGAAGTCATAGAAAGGAGGTGTGTGAAGTCATAGAATTGAGGTGTGTGAAGTCATAGAATGGAGGTGTGTGAAGTCATAAAATGGAGGTGTGTAAACTCATAGAATGGAGGTGTGTGAAGTCAAAAGGGAGTTGTGTGAAGTCATAGCATGGTGTTTTTTGATGTCAACGAATGGAGGTGTGTGAAGTCATAGAATGGAGGTGTGTGAAGTCAGATTGGAGGTGTGTGAAATCACAGAATGGAGGTGTGTTAAGTCACAGAATGGAGGTGTGTGAACTCAGAATGTAGGTGTGTGAAGCCACAGAATGGAGGTGTGTGAAGTCATAGAATGGAAGTGTGTGAAATCATTGAATGGAGGTGTGTGAAGTCACAGAATTGAGGTGTGTGAAGTCAGAATGGAGGTGTGTGAAGTCTGAATGGAGGTGAGTGAAGTCATAGAATGGAGGTGTGTGAAGTCATAGAATGGAGGTCTGTGAACTCAGAATGGAGGTTTGTGAAGTCATAGCATGGAGGTGTGTGAAGTCACAAATGGAGGTGTGTGAAGTCATAGAATGGAGGTGTGTGAAGTCATAAAATGGAGGTGTGTGAATTCATAGAATGGAGGTGTGTGAAGTCACAATGGAGTTGTGTGAAGTCATAGAATGGTTGTTTTTGATGTCAACGAATGGAGGTGTGTGAAGTCATAGAATGGAGTTGAGTGAAGTCAGATTGGAGGTGTGTGAAATCACAGAATGGAGGTGTGTCAACTCAGAAATAAGGTGTGTGAAGTCATAGACTGGAGGTGTGTGAAGTCATAGAATGGAAGTGTGTGAAATCATAGAATGGAGGTGTGTGAAGTCAAAGAATTGAAATGTGTGAAGTCAGAATGGAGGTGTGTGAAGTCAGAATGGAGGTGTGTGAAGTCATAGAATGGAAGTGTGTGAAGTCATAGAATGGAGGTCTGTGAACTCAGAATGGTGGTTTGTGAAGTCATAGAATGGAGTGTGTGAACTCAGAATGGAGGTGTGTGAAGTCACAGAATGGAGGTGTGTGAAGTCATAGAATGGAGGTGTGTGAATTCATAGAATGGAGGTGTGTGAAGTCATAGGATCGAGGTGTGTGAAGTCACAGAATGGAGGTGTGTGAAGTCACAGAATGGAGGTGTGTGAAGTCAGAATGGAGGTGTGTGAAGCCACAGAATGGAGGTGTGTGAAGTCACAGAATGGAGGTTTGTGAAGTCATAGAATGGAGGTGTGTGACGTCAGAGAATGGATGTTTTTGAAGTAAGAATGAAGGTGTGTGAAGTCATAGAATGGAGGTGTGTGAAGTCAAATTGGAGGTGTGTGAACTCATAGAATGGAGGTGTGTGAACTCATAGAATGGAGGTGTGTGAAGTCATGGAATGGAGGTGTGTGAAGTCATAGACTGGAGGTGTGTGAAGTCATAAAATGGAGGTGTGTGAAGTCACAGAAAGGAAGTGTGTGAAGTCAAAACGGAGGTGTGTGAAGCCACAGAATGGAGGTGTGTGAAGTCACAGAATGGAGGTGTGTGAAGTCAGAATGGAGGTGTGTGAAGTCACAGAATTGAGGTGTATGAAGTCACAGAATGGAGGTGTGTGAAGTCAGAATGAAGGTGTGTGAAGTCACAGAATGGAGGTGTGTGAAGTCACAGAATGGATGTTTGTGAAGTATGAATGAAGGTGTTTGAAGTCATAGAGTGGAGGTGTGTGAAGTCACAGAATGGAGGTGTGTGAAGAGAGATTGAAGGTGTGTGATATCACAGAATGGAGGTGTGTGAAGTCATAGAATGAGGTGTGTGAAGTCATAAAATGGAGGTGTGTGAACTCATAGAATGGAGGTGTGTGAAGTCAGATTGGAGGTGTGTGAAATCACAGAATGGAGGTGTGTGAAGCCACAGAATGGAGGTGTGTGAAGTCATAGAATGGAAGTGTGTGAAATCATAGAATGGAGGTGTGTGAAGTCACAGAATTGAGGTGTGTGAAGTCAGAATGGAGGTGTGTGAAGTCAGAATGGAGGTGAGTGAAGTCATAGAATGGAGGTGTGTGAAGTCATAGAATGGAGGTCTGTGAACTCAGAATGGAGGTTTGTGAAGTCATAGAATGGAGGTGTGTGAACTCACAATGGAGGTGTGTGAAGTCACAGAATGGATGTGTGTGAAGTCATAGAATGGAGGTGTGTGAAGTCACAGAATGGGGTGTGTGAAGTCATAGACTGGAGGTTTGTGAACTCACAGAATGGAGGTGTGTTAATTCATAGAATGGAGGTGTGTGAAGTAATAGGATCGAGGTGTGTGAAGTCACAGAATGGAGGTGTGTGAAGTCACAGAATGGAGGTGTGTAAAGTCACAGAATGGAGGTGTGTGAACTCAGAATATAGGTGTGTGAATCCCCAGAATGGAGGTGTGTGAAGTCATAGAATGGAGGTCTGTGAAGTCACAGAATGGAGGTGTGTGAAGTCAGAATGAAGGTGTGTGAAGTCACAGAATGGAGGTGTGTGAAGTCACAGAATGGAGGTGTGTGAAGTCATAGAAAGGAGGTGTGTGAAGTCATAGAATTGAGGTGTGTGAAGTCATAGAATGGAGGTGTGTGAAGTCATAAAATGGAGGTGTGTAAACTCATAGAATGGAGGTGTGTGAAGTCAAAATGGAGTTGTGTGAAGTCATAGAATGGTGTTTTTTGATGTCAACGAATGGAGGTGTGTGAAGTCATAGAATGGAGGTGTGTGAAGTCAGATTGGAGGTGTGTGAAATCACAGAATGGAGGTGTGTTAAGTCACAGAATGGAGGTGTGTGAACTCAGAATGTAGGTGTGTGAAGCCACAGAATGGAGGTGTGTGAAGTCATAGAATGGAAGTGTGTGAAATCATTGAATGGAGGTGTGTGAAGTCACAGAATTGAGGTGTGTGAAGTCAGAATGGAGGTGTGTGAAGTCTGAATGGAGGTGAGTGAAGTCATAGAATGGAGGTGTGTAAAGTCATAGAATGGAGGTCTGTGAACTCAGAATGGAGGTTTGTGAAGTCATAGCATGGAGGTGTTTGAAGTCACAAATGGAGGTGTGTGAAGTCATAGAATGGAGGTGTGTGAAGTCATAAAATGGAGGTGTGTGAATTCATAGAATGGAGGTGTGTGAAGTCACAATGGAGTTGTGTGAAGTCATAGAATGGTTGTTTTTGATGTCAACGAATGGAGGTGTGTGAAGTCATAGAATGGAGGTGAGTGAAGTCAGATTGGAGGTGTGTGAAGTCACAGAATGGAGGTGTGTGAAGTCACAGATTGGAAGTGTGTGAAGGCAAAACGGAGGTGTGTGAAGTCACAGAATGGAGGTGTGTGAAGTCAGAGAATGTAGGTGTGTGAAGTCAAAAAGGTGGTGTGTGAAGTCACAGAATGCAGGTGTGTGAAGTCATAGAATGGAGGTGTGTGAAATCATAGAATGGAGGTATGTGAAGTCAGAATGGAGGTGTGTGAAGTCACAGAATTGAGGTGTGTGAAGTCAAAGAATGGAGGTGTGTGAAGTCAGAATGTAGGTGTGTGAAGTCACAGAATGGAGGTGTGTGAAGTCAGAGAATGGATGTTTGTGAAGTAAGAATGAAGGTGTTTGAAGTCATAGAGTGGAGGTGTGTGAAGTCACAGAATGGAGGTGTGTGAAGTCATAGAAAGGAGGTGTGTGAAGTCATAGAATTGAGGTGTGTGAAGTCATAGAATGGAGGTGTGTGAAGTCATAAAATGGAGGTGTGTAAACTCATAGAATGGAGGTGTGTGAAGTCAAAAGGGAGTTGTGTGAAGTCATAGCATGGTGTTTTTTGATGTCAACGAATGGAGGTGTGTGAAGTCATAGAATGGAGGTGTGTGAAGTCAGATTGGAGGTGTGTGAAATCACAGAATGGAGGTGTGTTAAGTCACAGAATGGAGGTGTGTGAACTCAGAATGTAGGTGTGTGAAGCCACAGAATGGATGTGTGTGAAGTCATAGAATGGAAGTGTGTGAAATCATTGAATGGAGGTGTGTGAAGTCACAGAATTGAGGTGTGTGAAGTCAGAATGGAGGTGTGTGAAGTCTGAATGGAGGTGAGTGAAGTCATAGAATGGAGGTGTGTGAAGTCATAGAATGGAGGTCTGTGAACTCAGAATGGAGGTTTGTGAAGTCATAGCATGGAGGTGTGTGAAGTCACAAATGGAGGTGTGTGAAGTCATAGAATGGAGGTGTGTGAAGTCATAAAATGGAGGTGTGTGAATTCATAGAATGGAGGTGTGTGAAGTCACAATGGAGTTGTGTGAAGACATAGAATGGTTGTTTTTGATGTCAACGAATGGAGGTGTGTGAAGTCATAGAATGGAGGTGAGTGAAGTCAGATTGGAGGTGTGTGAAATCACAGAATGGAGGTGTGTCAACTCAGAAATAAGGTGTGTGAAGTCATAGACTGGAGGTGTGTGAAGTCATAGAATGGAAGTGTGTGAAATCATAGAATGGAGGTGTGTGAAGTCAAAGAATTGAAATGTGTGAAGTCAGAATGGAGGTGTGTGAAGTCAGAATGGAGGTGTGTGAAGTCATAGAATGGAAGTGTGTGAAGTCATAGAATGGAGGTCTGTGAACTCAGAATGGGGGTTTGTGAAGTCATAGAATGGAGTGTGTGAACTCAGAATGGAGGTGTGTGAAGTCACAGAATGGAGGTGTGTGAAGTCATAGAATGGAGGTGTGTGAATTCATAGAATGGAGGTGTGTGAAGTCATAGGATCGAGGTGTGTGAAGTCACAGAATGGAGGTGTGTGAAGTCACAGAATGGAGGTGTGTGAAGTCAGAATGGAGGTGTGTGAAGCCACAGAATGGAGGTGTGTGAAGTCACAGAATGGAGGTTTGTGAAGTCATAGAATGGAGGTGTGTGACGTCAGAGAATGGATGTTTTTGAAGTAAGAATGAAGGTGTGTGAAGTCATAGAATGGAGGTGTGTGAAGTCAAATTGGAGGTGTGTGAACTCATAGAATGGAGGTGTGTGAACTCATAGAATGGAGGTGTGTGAAGTCATAGACTGGAGGTGTGTGAAGTCATAAAATGGAGGTGTGTGAAGTCACAGAAAGGAAGTGTGTGAAGTCAAAACGGAGGTGTGTGAAGCCACAGAATGGAGGTGTGTGAAGTCACAGAATGGAGGTGTGTGAAGTCAGAATGGAGGTGTGTGAAGTCACAGAATTGAGGTGTATGAAGTCACAGAATGGAGGTGTGTGAAGTCAGAATGAAGGTGTGTGAAGTCACAGAATGGAGGTGTGTGAAGTCACAGAATGGATGTTTGTGAAGTATGAATGAAGGTGTTTGAAGTCATAGAGTGGAGGTGTGTGAAGTCACAGAATGGAGGTGTGTGAAGAGAGATTGAAGGTGTGTGATATCACAGAATGGAGGTGTGTGAAGTCATAGAATGAGGTGTGTGAAGTCATAAAATGGAGGTGTGTGAACTCATAGAATGGAGGTGTGTGAAGTCAAAATGAAGTTGTGTGAAGTCATAGAATGGTGTTTTTTGTTGTCAACGAATGGAGGTGTGTGAAGTCACAGAATTGAGGTGTATGAAGTCACAGAATGGAGGTGTGTGAAGTCAGAATGAAGGTGTGTGAAGTCACAGAATGGAGGTGTGTGAAGTCACAGAATGGAGGTGTGTAAACTCAGAATGTAGGTGTGTGAAGCCACAGAATGGAGGTGTGTGAAGTCATAGAATGGAAGTGTGTGAAATCATAGAATGGAGGTGTGTGAAGTCACAGAATTGAGGTGTGTGAAGTCAGAATGGAGGTGTGTGAAGTCAGAATGGAGGTGAGTGAAGTCATAGAATGGAGGTGTGTGAAGTCATAGAAGGGAGGTCTGTGAACTCAGAATGGAGGTTTGTGAAGTCATAGAATGGAGGTGTGTGAACTCACAATGGAGGTGTGTGAAGTCACAGAATGGATGTGTGTGAAGTCATAGAATGGAGGTGTGTGAAGTCACAGAATGGGGTGTGTGAAGTCATAGACTGGAGGTTTGTGAACTCACAGAATGGAGGTGTGTTAATTCATAGAATGGAGGTGTGTGAAGTAATAGGATCGAGGTGTGTGAAGTCACAGAATGGAGGTGTGTGAAGTCACAGAATGGAGGTGTGTAAAGTCACAGAATGGAGGTGTGTAAACTCAGAATATAGGTGTGTGAAGCCCCAGAATGGAGGTGTGTGAAGTCATAGAATGGAGGTGTGTGAAGTCACAGAATGGAGGTGTGTGAAGTCAGAATGAAGGTGTGTGAAGTCACAGAATGGAGGTGTGTGAAGTCACAGAATGGATGTTTGTGAAGTTAGAATGAAGGTGTTTGAAGTCATAGAGTGGAGGTGTGTGAAGTCACAGAATGGAGGTGTGTGAAGTCATAGAATGGAGGTGTGTGAAGTCATAGAATTGAGGTGTGTGAAGTCATAGAATGGAGGTGTGTAAAGTCATAAAATGGAGGTGTGTGAACTCATAGAAAAGAGGTGTGTGAAGTCAAAATGGAGTTGTGTGAAGTCATAGAATGGTGTTTTTTGATGTCAACGAATGGAGGTGTGTGAAGTCATAGAATGGAGGTGTGTGAAGTCAGATTGGAGGTGTGTGAAATCACAGAATGGAGGTGTGTGAAGTCACAGAATGGAGGTGTGTGAACTCAGAATGTAGGTGTGTGAAGCCACAGAATGGAGGTGTGTGAAGTCATAGAATGGAAGTGTGTGAAATAATAGAATGGAGGTGTGTGAAGTCACAGAATTAAGGTGTGTGAAGTCAGAATGGAGGTGTGTGAAGTCAGAATGGAGGTGAGTGAAGTCAAAGAATGGAGGTGTGTGAAGTCATAGAAAGGAGGTCTGTGAACTCAGAATGGAGGTTTGTGAAGTCATAGAATGGAGGTGTGTGAACTCAGAATGGAGGTGTGTGAAGTCACAGAATGGAGGTGTGTGAAGTCATAGAATGGAGGTTTGTGAAATCACAGAATGGAGTTGTGTTAATTCATTGAATGGAGGTGTGTGAAGTCATAGGATCGAGGTGTGTGAAGTCACAGAATGGAGGTGTGTGAAGTCACAGAACGGAGGTGTGTGAACTCAGAATGTAGGTGTGTGAAGCCACAGAATGGAGGTGTGTGAAGTCATAGAATCGAAGTGTGTGAAGTCATAGAAAGGAGGTGTGTGAACTCAGAATGGAAGTGTGTGAAATCACAGAATGGAGGTTTGTGAAGTCATAGAGTGGAGGTGTGTGAAGTCAGAGAATGGATGTTTCTGAAGTAAGAATGAAGGTGTGTGAAGTCATAGAATGGAGATGTGTGAAGTCAGTTTGGAGGTGTGTGAACTCATAGAATGGAGGTGTGTGAACTCATAGAATGTAGGTTTGTGAAGTCATGGAATGGCGGTGTATGAAGTCAAAGAATGGAGGTGTGTGAAGTGAAACAATAGAGGTGTGTGAAGTCACAGAATGGAGGTGTGTGTAGTCACAGATTGGAAGTGTCTGAAGTCAAAACGGAGGTGTGTGAAGTCACAGAATGGAGGTGTGTGACGTCAGAGAATGGAGGTGTGTGAAGTCAAAAAGGTGGTGTGTGAAGTCACAGAATGGAGGTGTGTGAATTCATAGAATGGAGCTGTTTGAAGTCAGAATGGCGGTGTGTGAAGTCAGAATGGAGGGGTGTGAAGTCAGAATGAAGGTGTGTGAAGTCACAGAAAGGAGGTGTGTGAAGTCACAGAATGGATGTTTGTGAAGTAAGAATGAAGGTGTTTGAAATCATAGAATGGAGGTGTGTGAAGTCACAGAATGGAGGTGTGTGAAGTCATAGAATGGAGGTGTGTGAAGTCATAGAATTGAGGTGTGTGAAGTCATAGAAAGGAGGTGTGTGAAGTCACAAAATGGAGGTGAGTGAAGTCAGAATGGAGGTGTGTGAAGTCATAGACTGAGGTGGGTGAAGTCATAGAAAGGAGGTGTGGGAAGTCATAGAATGGAGGAGTGTGAAGTCATAGAGTGGAGGTGAGTGAAGTCACAGATTCGAGGTCTGTGATGTCATAGAATGGAGGTGTGTGAAGTCCGAATGGAGGTGTGTGAAATGATAGAATGGAGATGTGTGAACTCATAGGATGGAGTTCTGTGACGTCGCAATGGAAGAGTGTGAAGTCATCGAATGGAGGTGTGAGAAGTCACAGAATGCAGGTGTGTGAAGTCATAAAATGAAGGAGTGTGAAGTCAGAATGGAGGTGTGTGAAGTCATAGAATGGTGTTTTTTGATATCAACGAATGGAGGTGTGTGAAGTCAACGAATGGAGGTGTGTGAAGTCAGATTGGAGGTGTGTGAAATCACAGAATGTAGGTGTGTGAAGCCACAGAATGGACGTGTGTGAAGTCATAGAATGTAAGTGTGTGAAATCATAGAATTGAGGTGTGTGAAGTCACAGAATTGAGGTGTGAAGTCAGAATGGAGGTGTGTGAAGTCAGAATGGAGGTGAGTGAAGTCATAGAATGGAGGTGTGTGAAGTCATAGAATGGAGGTCTGTGAACTCAGAATGGAGGTTTGTGAAGTCACAGAATGGATGTGTGTGAAGTCATAGAATGGAGGTGTGTGAAGTCACAGAATGGGGTGTGTGAAGTCATAGACTGGAGGTTTGTGAACTCACAGAATGGAGGTGTGTTAATTCATAGAATGGAGGTGTGTGAAGTCACAGAATGGAGGTGTGTGAACTCAGAATGGAGGTGTGTGAAGCCACTGAATGGAGGTGTGTGAAGTCATAGAAAGGAAGTGTGTGAAGTCATAGAATGGAGGTGTGTGAAGGAAGAATGGAGGTGTGTGAAGTCACAGAATGGAGGTGTGTGAAGTCAGAATGGAGGTGTGTGAAGTCACAGAATGGAGGTTTGTGAAGTCATGGAATGGAGGTGTGTGAAGTCAAAGAATGGAGGTGTGTGAAGTGAAACAGTAGAGGTGTGTGAAGTCACAGAATGGAGGTGTGTGAAGTCACAGAATGGAGGTGTGTGAAGTCAAAAAGGTGGTGTTTGAAGTCACAGAATGGAGGTGTGTGAAGTCATAGAATGGAGGTGTGTGAAATCATAGAGTGGAGGTATGTGAAGTCAGAATGGAGGTGTGTGAAGTCACAGAATTGAGGTGTGTGAAGTCACAGAATGGAGGTGTGTGAAGTCAGAATGAAGGTGTGTGAAGTCACAGAATGGAGGTGGAGGTGTGTGAAGTCACAGAATGGATGTTTGTGAAGTAGGAATTAAGGTGTTTGAAGTCATAGAGTGGAGGTGTGTGAAGTCACAGAATGGAGGTGTGTGAATTCATAGAATGGAGCTGTGTGAAGTCAGAATGGAGGTGTGTGAAATCATAGAATGGAAGTGTGTGAAGTCAGAATGGAGGTGTGTCAAGTCACAGAATTTAGGTGTGTGAAGTCATAGAATGGAGGTGTGTGAAGTCACAGAATGGAGGTGTGTGAAGTCAGAATGGAGGTGTGTGAAGTCATAGACTGAGGTGGGTGAAGTCATAGAATAGAGGTGTGTGAAGTCATAGAATGGAGGTGTGTGAAGTCAGATTGGAGGTGTGTGAAATCACAGAATGGAGGTGTGTCCACTCAGAAATGAGGTGTGTGAAGTCATAGAATGGAGGTGTGTGAAGTCAGAATGCAGGTGTGTGAAGTCATAGAATGGAGGTGTGTGAAATCATAGAATGGAGGTATGTGAAGTCAGAATGGAGGTGTGTGAAGTCACAGAATTGAGGTGTGTGAAGTCAAAGAATGGAGGTGTGTGAAGTCAGAATGTAGGTGTGTGAAGTCACAGAATGGAGGTGTGTGAAGTCAGAGAATGGATGTTTGTGAAGTAAGAATGAAGGTGTTTGAAGTCATAGAGTGGAGGTGTGTGAAGTCACAGAATGGAGGTGTGTGAAGTCATAGAAAGGAGGTGTGTGAAGTCATAGAATTGAGGTGTGTGAAGTCATAGAATGGAGGTGTGTGAAGTCATAAAATGGAGGTGTGTAAACTCATAGAATGGAGGTGTGTGAAGTCAAAAGGGAGTTGTGTGAAGTCATAGCATGGTGTTTTTTGATGTCAACGAATGGAGGTGTGTGAAGTCATAGAATGGAGGTGTGTGAAGTCAGATTGGAGGTGTGTGAAATCACAGAATGGAGGTGTGTTAAGTCACAGAATGGAGGTGTGTGAACTCAGAATGTAGGTGTGTGAAGCCACAGAATGGAGGTGTGTGAAGTCATAGAATGGAAGTGTGTGAAATCATTGAATGGAGGTGTGTGAAGTCACAGAATTGAGGTGTGTGAAGTCAGAATGGAGGTGTGTGAAGTCTGAATGGAGGTGAGTGAAGTCATAGAATGGAGGTGTGTGAAGTCATAGAATGGAGGTCTGTGAACTCAGAATGGAGGTTTGTGAAGTCATAGCATGGAGGTGTGTGAAGTCACAAATGGAGGTGTGTGAAGTCATAGAATGGAGGTGTGTGAAGTCATAAAATGGAGGTGTGTGAATTCATAGAATGGAGGTGTGTGAAGTCACAATGGAGTTGTGTGAAGACATAGAATGGTTGTTTTTGATGTCAACGAATGGAGGTGTGTGAAGTCATAGAATGGAGGTGAGTGAAGTCAGATTGGAGGTGTGTGAAATCACAGAATGGAGGTGTGTCAACTCAGAAATAAGGTGTGTGAAGTCATAGACTGGAGGTGTGTGAAGTCATAGAATGGAAGTGTGTGAAATCATAGAATGGAGGTGTGTGAAGTCAAAGAATTGAAATGTGTGAAGTCAGAATGGAGGTGTGTGAAGTCAGAATGGAGGTGTGTGAAGTCATAGAATGGAAGTGTGTGAAGTCATAGAATGGAGGTCTGTGAACTCAGAATGGGGGTTTGTGAAGTCATAGAATGGAGTGTGTGAACTCAGAATGGAGGTGTGTGAAGTCACAGAATGGAGGTGTGTGAAGTCATAGAATGGAGGTGTGTGAATTCATAGAATGGAGGTGTGTGAAGTCATAGGATCGAGGTGTGTGAAGTCACAGAATGGAGGTGTGTGAAGTCACAGAATGGAGGTGTGTGAAGTCAGAATGGAGGTGTGTGAAGCCACAGAATGGAGGTGTGTGAAGTCACAGAATGGAGGTTTGTGAAGTCATAGAATGGAGGTGTGTGACGTCAGAGAATGGATGTTTTTGAAGTAAGAATGAAGGTGTGTGAAGTCATAGAATGGAGGTGTGTGAAGTCAAATTGGAGGTGTGTGAACTCATAGAATGGAGGTGTGTGAACTCATAGAATGGAGGTGTGTGAAGTCATAGACTGGAGGTGTGTGAAGTCATAAAATGGAGGTGTGTGAAGTCACAGAAAGGAAGTGTGTGAAGTCAAAACGGAGGTGTGTGAAGCCACAGAATGGAGGTGTGTGAAGTCACAGAATGGAGGTGTGTGAAGTCAGAATGGAGGTGTGTGAAGTCACAGAATTGAGGTGTATGAAGTCACAGAATGGAGGTGTGTGAAGTCAGAATGAAGGTGTGTGAAGTCACTGAATGGAGGTGTGTGAAGTCACAGAATGGATGTTTGTGAAGTATGAATGAAGGTGTTTGAAGTCATAGAGTGGAGGTGTGTGAAGTCACAGAATGGAGGTGTGTGAAGAGAGATTGAAGGTGTGTGATATCACAGAATGGAGGTGTGTGAAGTCATAGAATGAGGTGTGTGAAGTCATAAAATGGAGGTGTGTGAACTCATAGAATGGAGGTGTGTGAAGTCAAAATGAAGTTGTGTGAAGTCATAGAATGGTGTTTTTTGTTGTCAACGAATGGAGGTGTGTGAAGTCACAGAATTGAGGTGTATGAAGTCACAGAATGGAGGTGTGTGAAGTCAGAATGAAGGTGTGTGAAGTCACAGAATGGAGGTGTGTGAAGTCACAGAATGGAGGTGTGTAAACTCAGAATGTAGGTGTGTGAAGCCACAGAATGGAGGTGTGTGAAGTCATAGAATGGAAGTGTGTGAAATCATAGAATGGAGGTGTGTGAAGTCACAGAATTGAGGTGTGTGAAGTCAGAATGGAGGTGTGTGAAGTCAGAATGGAGGTGAGTGAAGTCATAGAATGGAGGTGTGTGAAGTCATAGAAGGGAGGTCTGTGAACTCAGAATGGAGGTTTGTGAAGTCATAGAATGGAGGTGTGTGAACTCACAATGGAGGTGTGTGAAGTCACAGAATGGATGTGTGTGAAGTCATAGAATGGAGGTGTGTGAAGTCACAGAATGGGGTGTGTGAAGTCATAGACTGGAGGTTTGTGAACTCACAGAATGGAGGTGTGTTAATTCATAGAATGGAGGTGTGTGAAGTAATAGGATCGAGGTGTGTGAAGTCACAGAATGGAGGTGTGTGAAGTCACAGAATGGAGGTGTGTAAAGTCACAGAATGGAGGTGTGTAAACTCAGAATATAGGTGTGTGAAGCCCCAGAATGGAGGTGTGTGAAGTCATAGAATGGAGGTGTGTGAAGTCACAGAATGGAGGTGTGTGAAGTCAGAATGAAGGTGTGTGAAGTCACAGAATGGAGGTGTGTGAAGTCACAGAATGGATGTTTGTGAAGTTAGAATGAAGGTGTTTGAAGTCATAGAGTGGAGGTGTGTGAAGTCACAGAATGGAGGTGTGTGAAGTCATAGAATTGAGGTGTGTGAAGTCATAGAATTGAGGTGTGTGAAGTCATAGAATGGAGGTGTGTAAAGTCATAAAATGGAGGTGTGTGAACTCATAGAAAAGAGGTGTGTGAAGTCAAAATGGAGTTGTGTGAAGTCATAGAATGGTGTTTTTTGATGTCAACGAATGGAGGTGTGTGAAGTCATAGAATGGAGGTGTGTGAAGTCAGATTGGAGGTGTGTGAAATCACAGAATGGAGGTGTGTGAAGTCACAGAATGGAGGTGTGTGAACTCAGAATGTAGGTGTGTGAAGCCACAGAATGGAGGTGTGTGAAGTCATAGAATGGAAGTGTGTGAAATAATAGAATGGAGGTGTGTGAAGTCACAGAATTAAGGTGTGTGAAGTCAGAATGGAGGTGTGTGAAGTCAGAATGGAGGTGAGTGAAGTCAAAGAATGGAGGTGTGTGAAGTCATAGAAAGGAGGTCTGTGAACTCAGAATGGAGGTTTGTGAAGTCATAGAATGGAGGTGTGTGAACTCAGAATGGAGGTGTGTGAAGTCACAGAATGGAGGTGTGTGAAGTCATAGAATGGAGGTTTGTGAAATCACAGAATGGAGTTGTGTTAATTCATTGAATGGAGGTGTGTGAAGTCATAGGATCGAGGTGTGTGAAGTCACAGAATGGAGGTGTGTGAAGTCACAGAACGGAGGTGTGTGAACTCAGAATGTAGGTGTGTGAAGCCACAGAATGGAGGTGTGTGAAGTCATAGAATCGAAGTGTGTGAAGTCATAGAAAGGAGGTGTGTGAACTCAGAATGGAAGTGTGTGAAATCACAGAATGGAGGTTTGTGAAGTCATAGAGTGGAGGTGTGTGAAGTCAGAGAATGGATGTTTCTGAAGTAAGAATGAAGGTGTGTGAAGTCATAGAATGGAGATGTGTGAAGTCAGTTTGGAGGTGTGTGAACTCATAGAATGGAGGTGTGTGAACTCATAGAATGTAGGTTTGTGAAGTCATGGAATGGCGGTGTATGAAGTCAAAGAATGGAGGTGTGTGAAGTGAAACAATAGAGGTGTGTGAAGTCACAGAATGGAGGTGTGTGTAGTCACAGATTGGAAGTGTCTGAAGTCAAAACGGAGGTGTGTGAAGTCACAGAATGGAGGTGTGTGACGTCAGAGAATGGAGGTGTGTGAAGTCAAAAAGGTGGTGTGTGAAGTCACAGAATGGAGGTGTGTGAATTCATAGAATGGAGCTGTTTGAAGTCAGAATGGCGGTGTGTGAAGTCAGAATGGAGGGGTGTGAAGTCAGAATGAAGGTGTGTGAAGTCACAGAAAGGAGGTGTGTGAAGTCACAGAATGGATGTTTGTGAAGTAAGAATGAAGGTGTTTGAAATCATAGAATGGAGGTGTGTGAAGTCACAGAATGGAGGTGTGTGAAGTCATAGAATGGAGGTGTGTGAAGTCATAGAATTGAGGTGTGTGAAGTCATAGAAAGGAGGTGTGTGAAGTCACAAAATGGAGGTGAGTGAAGTCAGAATGGAGGTGTGTGAAGTCATAGACTGAGGTGGGTGAAGTCATAGAAAGGAGGTGTGGGAAGTCATAGAATGGAGGAGTGTGAAGTCATAGAGTGGAGGTGAGTGAAGTCACAGATTCGAGGTCTGTGATGTCATAGAATGGAGGTGTGTGAAGTCCGAATGGAGGTGTGTGAAATGATAGAATGGAGATGTGTGAACTCATAGGATGGAGTTCTGTGACGTCGCAATGGAAGAGTGTGAAGTCATCGAATGGAGGTGTGAGAAGTCACAGAATGCAGGTGTGTGAAGTCATAAAATGAAGGTGTGTGAAGTCAGAATGGAGGTGTGTGAAGTCATAGAATGGTGTTTTTTGATATCAACGAATGGAGGTGTGTGAAGTCAACGAATGGAGGTGTGTGAAGTCAGATTGGAGGTGTGTGAAATCACAGAATGTAGGTGTGTGAAGCCACAGAATGGACGTGTGTGAAGTCATAGAATGTAAGTGTGTGAAATCATAGAATTGAGGTGTGTGAAGTCACAGAATTGAGGTGTGAAGTCAGAATGGAGGTGTGTGAAGTCAGAATGGAGGTGAGTGAAGTCATAGAATGGAGGTGTGTGAAGTCATAGAATGGAGGTCTGTGAACTCAGAATGGAGGTTTGTGAAGTCACAGAATGGATGTGTGTGAAGTCATAGAATGGAGGTGTGTGAAGTCACAGAATGGGGTGTGTGAAGTCATAGACTGGAGGTTTGTGAACTCACAGAATGGAGGTGTGTTAATTCATAGAATGGAGGTGTGTGAAGTCACAGAATGGAGGTGTGTGAACTCAGAATGGAGGTGTGTGAAGCCACTGAATGGAGGTGTGTGAAGTCATAGAAAGGAAGTGTGTGAAGTCATAGAATGGAGGTGTGTGAAGGAAGAATGGAGGTGTGTGAAGTCACAGAATGGAGGTGTGTGAAGTCAGAATGGAGGTGTGTGAAGTCACAGAATGGAGGTTTGTGAAGTCATGGAATGGAGGTGTGTGAAGTCAAAGAATGGAGGTGTGTGAAGTGAAACAGTAGAGGTGTGTGAAGTCACAGAATGGAGGTGTGTGAAGTCACAGAATGGAGGTGTGTGAAGTAAAAAGGTGGTGTTTGAAGTCACAGAATGGAGGTGTGTGAAGTCATAGAATGGAGGTGTGTGAAATCATAGAGTGGAGGTATGTGAAGTCAGAATGGAGGTGTGTGAAGTCACACAATTGAGGTGTGTGAAGTCACAGAATGGAGGTGTGTGAAGTCAGAATGAAGGTGTGTGAAGTCACAGAATGGAGGTGGAGGTGTGTGAAGTCACAGAATGGATGTTTGTGAAGTAGGAATTAAGGTGTTTGAAGTCATAGAGTGGAGGTGTGTGAAGTCACAGAATGGAGGTGTGTGAATTCATAGAATGGAGCTGTGTGAAGTCAGAATGGAGGTGTGTGAAATCATAGAATGGAAGTGTGTGAAGTCAGAATGGAGGTGTGTCAAGTCACAGAATTTAGGTGTGTGAAGTCATAGAATGGAGGTGTGTGAAGTCACAGAATGGAGGTGTGTGAAGTCAGAATGGAGGTGTGTGAAGTCATAGACTGAGGTGGGTGAAGTCATAGAATAGAGGTGTGTGAAGTCATAGAATGGAGGTGTGTGAAGTCAGATTGGAGGTGTGTGAAATCACAGAATGGAGGTGTGTCCACTCAGAAATGAGGTGTGTGAAGTCATAGAATGGAGGTGTGTGAAGTCAGAATGCAGGTGTGTGAAGTCATAGAATGGAGGTGTGTGAAATCATAGAATGGAGGTATGTGAAGTCAGAATGGAGGTGTGTGAAGTCACAGAATTGAGGTGTGTGAAGTCAAAGAATGGAGGTGTGTGAAGTCAGAATGTAGGTGTGTGAAGTCACAGAATGGAGGTGTGTGAAGTCAGAGAATGGATGTTTGTGAAGTAAGAATGAAGGTGTTTGAAGTCATAGAGTGGAGGTGTGTGAAGTCACAGAATGGAGGTGTGTGAAGTCATAGAAAGGAGGTGTGTGAAGTCATAGAATTGAGGTGTGTGAAGTCATAGAATGGAGGTGTGTGAAGTCATAAAATGGAGGTGTGTAAACTCATAGAATGGAGGTGTGTGAAGTCAAAAGGGAGTTGTGTGAAGTCATAGCATGGTGTTTTTTGATGTCAACGAATGGAGGTGTGTGAAGTCATAGAATGGAGGTGTGTGAAGTCAGATTGGAGGTGTGTGAAATCACAGAATGGAGGTGTGTTAAGTCACAGAATGGAGGTGTGTGAACTCAGAATGTAGGTGTGTGAAGCCACAGAATGGAGGTGTGTGAAGTCATAGAATGGAAGTGTGTGAAATCATTGAATGGAGGTGTGTGAAGTCACAGAATTGAGGTGTGTGAAGTCAGAATGGAGGTGTGTGAAGTCTGAATGGAGGTGAGTGAAGTCATAGAATGGAGGTGTGTGAAGTCATAGAATGGAGGTCTGTGAACTCAGAATGGAGGTTTGTGAAGTCATAGCATGGAGGTGTGTGAAGTCACAAATGGAGGTGTGTGAAGTCATAGAATGGAGGTGTGTGAAGTCATAAAATGGAGGTGTGTGAATTCATAGAATGGAGGTGTGTGAAGTCACAATGGAGTTGTGTGAAGTCATAGAATGGTTGTTTTTGATGTCAACGAATGGAGGTGTGTGAAGTCATAGAATGGATTTGAGTGAAGTCAGATTGGAGGTGTGTGAAATCACAGAATGGAGGTGTGTCAACTCAGAAATAAGGTGTGTGAAGTCATAGACTGGAGGTGTGTGAAGTCATAGAATGGAAGTGTGTGAAATCATAGAATGGAGGTGTGTGAAGTCAAAGAATTGAAATGTGTGAAGTCAGAATGGAGGTGTGTGAAGTCAGAATGGAGGTGTGTGAAGTCATAGAATGGAAGTGTGTGAAGTCATAGAATGGAGGTCTGTGAACTCAGAATGGTGGTTTGTGAAGTCATAGAATGGAGTGTGTGAACTCAGAATGGAGGTGTGTGAAGTCACAGAATGGAGGTGTGTGAAGTCATAGAATGGAGGTGTGTGAATTCATAGAATGGAGGTGTGTGAAGTCATAGGATCGAGGTGTGTGAAGTCACAGAATGGAGGTGTGTGAAGTCACAGAATGGAGGTGTGTGAAGTCAGAATGGAGGTGTGTGAAGCCACAGAATGGAGGTGTGTGAAGTCACAGAATGGAGGTTTGTGAAGTCATACAATGGAGGTGTGTGACGTCAGAGAATGGATGTTTTTGAAGTAAGAATGAAGGTGTGTGAAGTCATAGAATGGAGGTGTGTGAAGTCAAATTGGAGGTGTGTGAACTCATAGAATGGAGGTGTGTGAACTCATAGAATGGAGGTGTGTGAAGTCATGGAATGGAGGTGTGTGAAGTCATAGACTGGAGGTGTGTGAAGTCATAAAATGGAGGTGTGTGAAGTCACAGAAAGGAAGTGTGTGAAGTCAAAACGGAGGTGTGTGAAGCCACAGAATGGAGGTGTGTGAAGTCCGAATGGAGGTGTGTGAAATGATAGAATGGAGATGTGTGAACTCATAGGATGGAGTTGTGTGACGTCACAATGGAAGAGTGTGAAGTCATCGAATGGAGGTGTGAGAAGTCACAGAAAGCAGGTGTGTGAAGTCATAAAATGAAGGTGTGTGAAGTCAGAATGGAGGTGTGTGAAGTCACAGAATGGAGGTGTGTGAACTCAGAATGGATGTGTGTGAAGTCATAGATGGAGGTGTGTGAAGTCATAGTATGGAGGTGTGTGAAATCACAGAATGGAGTTTTGTGAAGTCACAGAATGGAGCTGTGTGAAGTCAGAACGGAGGTGTGTGAAGTCATAGAATGGAGGTGTGTGAAGTCACAATGGAGGTGTTTGAAGTCATAGAATTTAGGTGTGTGAAGTCACAAAATGGAGGTGTGTGAAGTCATAGAATGGAGGTGTGTGAAGTCATAGAATGGAGGTGTGTGAAGTCAGAATGGAGGTGTGTGAAGTCACAGAATTGAGGTGTGTGAAGTCACAGAATGGAGGTGTGTGAAGTCAGAATGAAGGTGTGTGAAATCACAGAATGGAGGTGTATGAAGTCACAGAATGGATGTTGTGAAGTAAAAATGAAGGTGTTTCAAGTCATAGAGTGGAGGTGGGTGAAGTCACAGAATGGAGGTGTGTGAAGTCATAGAATGGAGGTGTGTGAAGTCATAGAATTGAGGTGTGTGAAGTCATAGAATGGAGGTGTGTGAAGTCATAAAATGGAGGTGTGTGAACTCATAGAATGGAGGTGTGTGAAGTTAAAATGGAGTTGTGTGAAGTCATAGAATGGTGGTTTTTGATGTCAACGAAAGGAGGTGTGTGAAGTCACAGAATGGAGGTGTGTGAACTCAGAATGGAGGTGTGTGAAGTCACAGAATGGAGGTTTGTGAAGTCATAGAATGGAGGTGTGTGAAGTCAGAGAATGGATGTTTCTGAAGTAAGAATGAAGGTGTGTGAAGTCATAGAATAGAGGTGTGTGAAGTCAAATTGGAGGTGTGTGAACTCACAGAATGGAGGTGTGTGAACTCATAGAATGGAGGTGTGTGAAGTCAAAGAATGGAGGTGTGTGAAGTGAAACAATAGAGGTGTGTGAAGTCACAGAATGGAGGTGTGTGAAGTCACAGTATGGAAGTGTGTGAAGTCAAAACGGAGGTGTGTGAAGTCACAGAATGGAGGTGTGTGAAGTCACATAATGGTGGTGTGTGAAGTCAAAAAGGTGGTGTGTGAAGTCACAGAATGGAGGTGTGTGAAGTCATATAATGGAGGTGTGTGAAATCATAGAATGGAGGTATGTGAAGTCAGAATGGAGGTGTGTGAAGTCACAGAATTGAGGTGTGTGAAGTCACAGAATGGAGGTGTGTGAAGTCAGAATGAAGGTGTGTGAAGTCACAGAATGGAGGTGTGTGAAGTCACAGAACGGATGTTTGTGAAGTAAGAATGAAGGTGTTTGAAGTCATAGAGTGGAGGTGTGTGAAGTCACAGAATGGAGGTGTGTGAAGTCATAGAATGGAGGTGTGTGAAGTCATAGAATTGAGGTGTGTGAAGTCATAGAATGGAGGTGTGTGAAGTCATAAAATGGAGGTGTGTGAACTCATAGAATGGAGGCGTGTGAAGTCTAAATTGAGTTGTGTGAAGTCATAGAATGGTGTTTTTTGATGTCAACGAATGGAGGTGTGTGAAGTCATAGAATGGAGGTGTGTGAACTCAGAATGTAGGTGTGTGAAGCCACAGAATGGAGGTGTGTGAAGTCATAGAATGGAAGTGTGTGAAATCATTGAATGGAGGTGTGTGAAGTCACAGAATTGAGGTGTGTGAAGTCAGAATGGAGGTGTGTGAAGTCAGAATAGAGGTGAGTGAAGTCATAGAATGGAGGTGTGTGAAGTCATAGAATGGAGGTCTGTGAACTCAGAATGGAGGTTTGTGAAGTCATAGAATGGAGGTGTGTGAAGTCATATAATGGAGGTGTGTGAAGTCATAAAATGGATGTGTGTGAATTCATAGAATGGAGGTGTGTGAAGTCACAATGGAGGTGTGTGAAGTCATAGAATGGTTGTTTTTGATGTCAATGAATGGAGGTGTGTGAAGTCATAGAATGGAGGTGTGTGAAGTCAGAATGGAGGTGTGTGAAATCACAGAATGGAGGTGTGTCAACTCAGAAATGAGGTGTGTGAAGTCATAGAATGGAGATGTGTGAAGTCATAGAATGGAAGTGTGTGAAATCATAGAATGGAGGTGTGTGAAGTCAAAGAATTGAGGTGTGTGAATTCAGAATGGAGGTGTGTGAAGTCAGAATGGAGGTGTGTGAAGTCATAGAATGGAAGTGTGTGAAGTCATAGAATGGAGATCTGTGAACTCAGAATGGGGGTTTGTGAATTCATACAATGGATGTGTGTGAACTCAGAATGGAGGTGTGTGAAGTCACAGAATGGAGGTGTGTGAAGTCACACAATGGAGGTGTGTGAAGTCACAGAATGGAGGTGTGTGAACTCAGAATGGAGGTGTGTGAAGCCACAGAATGGGGGTTTGTGAAGTCATAGAATGGAAGTGTGTGAAGTCATAGAATGGAGGTGTGTGAAGGAAGAATGGAGGTGTGTGAAGTCACAGAATGGAGGTGTGTGAATTCAGAATGGAGGTGTGTGAAGTCACAGAATGGAGGTTTGTGAAGTCATAGAATGGAGGTGTGTGAAGTCAGAGAATGGATGTTTCTGAAGTAAGAATGAAGGTGTGTGAAGTGATAGAATGGAGGTGTGTGAAGTCAAATTGGAGGTTTGTGAACTCATAGAATGGAGGTGTGTGAACTCAGAGAATGGAGGTGTGTGAAGTCATGGAATGGAGGTGTGTGAAGTCAAAGAATGGAGGTGTGTGAAGTGAAACAATAGAGGTGTGTGAAGTCACAGAATGGAGGTGTGTGAAGTTACAGAATGGAAGTGTGTGAAGTCAAAACGGAGGTGTGTGGAGTCACAGAATGGAGTTGTGTGAAGTCACAGAATGGAGGAGTGTGAAGTCATAGAATGGAGGTGTGTGAAATCATAGAATGGAGGTGTGTGAAGTCAGAATGGAGGTGTGTGAAGTCACAGAATTGAGGTGTGTGAAGTCACAGAATGGAGGTGTGTGAAGTCAGAATGAAGGTGTGTGAAGTCACAGAATGGAGGTGTGTGAAGTCACAGAACGGATGTTTGTGAAGTAAGAATGAAGGTGTTTGAAGTCATAGAGTGGAGGTGTGTGAAGTCACAGAAGGGAGGTGTGTGAAGTCAGATTGGAGGTGTGTGAAATCACAGAATGGAGGTGCGTGAAGTCATAGAATTGAGGTGTGTGAAGTCATAAAATGGAGGTGTGTGAACTCATAGAATGGAGGTGTGTGAATGCAAAATGGAGTTGTGTGAAGTCATAGAATGGTGGTTTTTGATATCAACGAATGGAGGTGTGTGAAGTCAACGAATGGAGGTGTGTGAAGTCAGATTGGAGGTGTGTGAAATCACAGAATGGAGGTGTGTGAAGTCACAGAATGGAGGTGTGTAAACTCAGAATGTAGGTGTGTGAAACCACAGAATGGAGGTGTGTGAAGTCATAGAATGTAAGTGTGTGAAATCATAGAATTGAGGTGTGTGAAGTCACAGAATTGAGGTGTGTGAAGTCAGAATGGAGGTGTGTGAAGTCAGAATGGAGGTGAGTGAAGTCATAGAATGGAGGTGTGTGAAGTCATAGAATGGAGGTCTGTGAACTCAGAATGGAGGTTTGTGAAGTGATAGAATGGAGGTGTGTGAACTCAGAATGGAGGTGTGTGAAGTCACAGAATGGAGGTGTGTGAAGTCATAGAATGTAAGTGTGTGAAATCATAGAATTGAGGTGTGTAAAGTCACAGAATTGAGGTGTGAAGTCAGAATGGGGGTGTGTGAAGTCAGAATGGAGGTGAGTGAAGTCATAGAATGGAGGTGTGTGAAGTCATAGAATGGAGGTCTGTGAACTCAGAATGGAGGTTTGTGAAGTCATAGCATGGAGGTGTGTGAAGTCACAGAATGGAGGTGTGTGAAGTCACAGAATGGAGGTGTGTTGTCTCAGAATGTAGGTGTGTGAAGCCACAGAATGGAGGTGTGTGAAGTCATAGAATGGAGGTGTGTGAAGTCACAGAATGGAGGTGTGTGAAGTCATAGAATGGAGGTGTGTGAAGTCATAGAATGGAGGTGTGTGAAGACATAGAATGGAGGACTGTGAACTCAGAATGGAGGTTTGTGAAGTCATAGAATGGAGGTGTGTGAAGTCACAGAATGGAGGTGTGTGAAGTCATAGAATGGAGGTGTGTGAAGTCATGGAATGGAGGTGTGTGAAGTCAAAGAATGGAGGTGTGTGAAGTGAAACAATAGAGGTGTTTGAAGTCACAGAATGGAGGTGTGTGAAGTCACAGAATGGAGGTGTGTGAAGTCATAGACTGGAGGTGTGTGAACTCAGAATGGAGGTGTGTGAAGTCACAGAATGGATGTCTGTGAAGTCATAGAATGGAGGTGTGTGAAGTCACAGAATGGGGTGTGTGAAGTCATAGACTATAGGTTTGTGAACTCACAGAATGGAGGTGTGTTAATTCATAGAATGGAGGTGTGTGAAGTAATAGGATCGAGGTGTGTGAAGTCACAGAATGGAGGTGTGTGAAGTCACAGAATGGAGGTGTGTAAAGTCACAGAATGGAGGTGTGTGAGCTCAGAATATAGGTGTGTGAAGCCCCAGAATGGAGGTGTGTGAAGTCATAGAATGGAAGTGTGTGAAGTCATAGAAAGGAGGTGTGTGAACTCAGAATGGAGGTGTGTGAAGTCACAGAATGGAGGTTTGTGAAGTCATAGAATGGAGGTGTGTGAAGTCAGAGTATTCATGTTTCTGAAGTAAGAATGAAGGTGTGTGAAGTCATAGAATGGACATGTGTGAAGTCAAATTGGAGGTGTGTGAACTCATAGAATGGAGGTGTGTGAACTCATAGAATGGAGGTTTGTGAAGTCATGGAATGGCGGTGTGTGAAGTCAAAAAATGGAGGTGTGTGAAGTGAAACAATAGAGGTGTGTGAAGTCACAGAATGGATGTTTGTGAAGTAAGAATGATGGTGTTTGAAGTCATAGAATGGAGGTGTGTGAAGTTACAGAATGGAGGTGTGTGAAGTCACAGAATGGAGGTGTGTGAAGTAATAGAATTGAGGTGTGTGAAGTCATAGAATGGAGGTGTGTGAAGTCACAGAATGGAGGTGTGTGAAGTCAGAATGGAGGTCTGTGAAGTCATAGACTGAGGTGGGTGAATTCATAGAAAGGAGGTGTGGGAAGTCATAGAATGGAGGGGTGTGAAGTCATAGAGTGGAGGTGAGAGAAGTCATAGATTCGAGGTCTGTGATGTCATAGAATGGAGGTGTGTGAAGTCAGAATAGAGGTGTGTGAAATCATAGAATGGAGATATGTGAACTCATAGAATGGAGTTGTGTGAAGTCACAATGGAAGAATGTGAAGTCATAGAATGCAGGTGTGAGAAGTCACAGAATGGACGTGTGTGAAGTCATAAAATGAAGGTGTGGGAAGTCAGAATGGAGGTGTGTGAAGTCACAGAATGGAGGTGTGTGAACTCAGAATGGAGGTGTGTGTAGTCATAGATGGAGGTGTGTGAAGTCATAGTATGGAGGTGTGTGAAATCACAGAATGGAGTTTTGTGAAGTCACAGAATGGAGCTTTGTGAAGTCAGAACGGAGGTGTGTGAAGTCATAGAACGGAGGTGTGTGAAGTCATAGAAAGGAGGTGTGTGAAGTCAGAATGAAGGTGTGTGAAGTCACAGAAAGGAGGTGTGTGAAGTCACAGAATGGATGTTTGTGAAGTAAGAATGATGGTGTTTGAAGTTATAGAATGGAGGTGTGTGAAGTTACAGAATAGAGGTGTGTGAAGTCACAGAATGGAGGTGTGTGAAGTAATAGAATTGAGGTGTGTGAAGTCATAGAATGGAGGTGTGTGAAGTCACAGACTGGAGGTGTGTGAAGTCAGAATGGAGGTCTGTGAAGTCATAGACTGAGGTGGGTGAATTCATAGAAAGGAGGTGTGGGAAGTCATAGAATGGAGGGGTGTGAAGTCATAGAGTGGAGGTGAGAGAAGTCATAGATTCGAGGTCTGTGATGTCATAGAATGGAGGTGTGTGAAGTCAGAATAGAGGTGTGTGAAATCACAGAATGGAGATATGTGAACTCATAGAATGGAGTTGTGTGAAGTCACAATGGAAGAATGTGAAGTCATAGAATGCAGGTGTGAGAAGTCACAGAATGGACGTGTGTGAAGTCATAAAATGAAGGTGTGGGAAGTCAGAATGGAGGTGTGTGAAGTCACAGAATGGAGGTGTGTGAACTCAGAGTGGAGGTGTGTGTAGTCATAGATGGAGGTGTGTGAAGTCATAGTATGGAGGTGTGTGAAATCACAGAATGGAGTTTTGTGAAGTCACAGAATGGAGCTTTGTGAAGTCAGAACGGAGGTGTGTGAAGTCATAGAATGGAGGTGTGTGATGTCAGAATGGAGGTGTGTGAACTCATAGAATGGAGGTGTGTGAAGTCACAATGGAGGTGTGTGAAGTCATAGAATTTAGGTGTGTGAAGTCACAAAATGGAGGTGTGTGAAGTCATAGAATGGAGGTGTGGGAAGTCATAGAATGGATGTGTCTGAAGTCAGAATGAGGGTATGTGAAGGCACAGAATTGAGGTGTGTGAAGTCACAGAATGGAGGTGTGTGAAGTCAGAATGAAGGTGTGTGAAATCACAGAATGGAGGTGTGTGAAGTCACAGAATGGATGTTGTGAAGTAAGAATGAAGGTGTTTGAAGTCATAGAGTGGAGGTGGGTGAAGTCACAGAATGGAGGTGTGTGAAGTCATAAAATTGAGGTGTGTGAAGTCATAGAATTGAGGTGTGTGAAGTCATAGAATGGAGGTGTGTGAAGTCATAAAATGGAGGTGTGTGAACTCATAGAATGGAGGTGTGTGAAGTTAAAATGGAGTTGTGTGAAGGCATAGAATGGTGGGTTTTGATGTCAACGAATGGAGGTGTGTAAAGTCACAGAATGGAGGTGTGTGAACTCAGAATGGAGGTGTGTGAAGTCACAGAATGGAGGTTTGTGAAGTCATAGAATGGAAGTGTGTGAAGTCAGAGAATGGATGTTTCTGAAGTAAGAATGAATGTGTGTGAAGTCATAGAATGGAGGTGTGTGAAGTCAAATCGGAGGTGTGTGAACTCATAGAATGGAGGTGTGTGAACTCATAGAATGGAGGTGTGTGAATTCATGGAATTTAGGTGTGTGAAGTCAAAGAATGGATGTGTGTGAAGTGAAACAATAGAGGTGTGTGAAGTCACAGAATGGAGGTGTGTGAAGTCAAAACGGAGGTGTGTGAAGTCACAGAATGGAGGTGTGTGAAGTCGTAGAATGGAGGAGTGTGAAGTCACAGAATGGAGGTGTTTGAAGTCAGAATGGAGGTGTGTGAAGTCACAGAATTGAGGTGTGTGAAGTCACAGAATGGAGGTGTGTGAAGTCAGAATGATGGTGTGTGAAATCACAGAATGGAGGTGTGTGAAGTCACAGAATGGATGTTGTGAAGTAAGAATGAAGGTGTTTGAAGTCATAGAGTGGAGGTGGGTGAAGTCACAGAATGGAGGTGTGTGAAGTCATAGAATGGAGGTGTGAAGTCATAGAATTGAGGTGTGTGAAGTCATAGAATGGAGGTGTGTGAAGTCATAAAATGGAGGTGTGTGAATTCATAGAATGAAGGTGTGTAAAGTCACAATGCAGTTGTGTGAAGTCATAGAATGGTTGTTTTTGATGTCAACGAATGGAGGTGTGTGAACTCATAGAATGGAGGTGTGTGAAGTTAAAATGGAGTTGTGTGAAGTCACAGAATGGAGGTGTGTGAACTCAGAATGGAGGTGTGTGAAGTCACAGAACGGAGGTTTGTGACGTCATAGAATGGAGGTGTGTGAAGTCAGAGAATGGATGTTTCTGAAGTAAGAATGAATGTGTGTGAAGTCATGGAATGGAGGTGTGTGAAGTCAAAGAATGGAGGTGTGTGAAGTGAAACAATAGAGGTGTGTGAAGTCACAGAATGGAGGTGTGTGAAGTCACAGAATGGAAGTGTGTGAAGTCAAAACGAAGGTGTGTGAAGTCACAGAATGGAGGTGTGTGAAGTCACAGAATGGAGGTGTGTGAAGTCAAAAAGGTGGTGTGTGAAGTCACAGAATGGAGGTGTGTGAAGTCATAGAATGGAGGTGTGTGAAATCATAGAATGGAGGTATGTGAAGTCAGAATGGAGGTGTGTGAAGTCACAGAATTGAGGTGTGTGAAGTCACGGAAGCGAGGTGTGTGAAGTCATAGAATGGAGGTGTGTGAAGTCATAGAATTGAGGTGTGTGAAGTCATAGAATGGAGGTGTGTGAAGTCATAAAATGGAGGTGTGTGAACTCATAGAATGGAGGTTTGTGAAGTCAAAATGGAGTTGTGTGAAGTCATAGAATGGTGTTCTTTGATGTCAACGAATGGAGGTGTGTGAAGTCATAGAATGGAGGTGTGTGAAGTCAGATTGGAGGTGTGTGAAATCACAGAAAGGAGGTGTGTGAAGTCACAGAATGGAGGTGTGCGAAGTCATAGAATGGAAGTGTGTGAAATCATTGAATGGAGGTGTGTGAAGTCACAGAATTGAGGTGTGTGAAGTCAGAATGGAGTTGTGTGAAGTCAGAATGGAGGTGAGTGATGTCATAGAATGGAGGTGCGTGAAGTCAGAATGGAGGTCTGTGAACTCAGAATGGAGGTTTGTGAAGTCATAGAATGGAGGTGTGTGAAGTCACAGAATGGAGGTGTGTGAAGTCATAGAATGGAGGTGTGTGAAGTCATAAAATGGAGGTGTGTGAATTCATAGAATGGAGGTGTGTAAAGTCACAATGCAGTTGTGTGAAGTCATAGAATGGTTGTTTTTGATGTCAACGAATGGAGGTGTGTGAAGTCATAGAATGGATGTGTGTGAAGTCAGATTGGAGGTGTGTGAAATCACAGAATGGAGGTGTGTCCACTCAGAAATGAGGTGTGTGAAGTCATAGAATGGAGGTGTGTAAAGTCAAAGAACTGAGGTGTGTGAAGTCAGAATGGAGGTGTGTGAAGTCAGAATGGAGGTGTGTGAAGTCATAGAATGGAAGTGTGTGAAGTCATAGAATGGAGGTCTGTGAACTCAGAATGGGGGTTTGTGAAGTCATAGAATGGAGGTGTGTGAACTCAGAATGGAGGTGTGTGAAGTCACAGAATGGAAGTGTGTGAAGTCATAGAATGGAGGTGTGTGAAATCACAGAATGGAGGTGTGTGAATTCATAGAATGGAAGTGTGTGAAGTCATAGGTTCGAGGTGTGTGAAGTCACAGAATGGAGGTGTGTGAAGTCACAGAATGGAGGTGTGTGAAGTCACAGAAAGGAGGTGTGTGAACTCAGAATGGAGGTGTGTGAAGCCACAGAATGGAGGTGTGTGAAGTCATAGAAAGGAAGTGTGTGAAGTCATAGAATGGAGGTGTGTGAAGGAAGAATGGAGGTGTGTGAAGTCACAGAATGGAGGAGTGTGAAGTCAGAATGGAGGTGTGTGAAGTCACAGAATGGAGTTTTGTGAAGTCATAGAATGGAGGTGTGTGAAGTCAGAGAAAGGATGTTTCTGAAGTAAGAATGAAGGTGTGTGAAGTCATAGAATGGAGGTGTGTGAAGTCAAATTGGAGGTGTGTGAACTCAAAGAATGGAGGTGTGTGAACTCATAGAATGGAGGTGTGTGAAGTCATGGAATGGAGGTGTGTGAAGTCAAAGAATGGAGGTGTGTGAAGTGAAACAGTAGAGGTGTGTGAAGTCACAGAATGGAGGTGTTTGAAGTTACAGAATGGAAGTGTGTGAAGTCAAAACGGAGGTGTGTGAAGTCACAGAATGGAGGTGTGTGAAGTCACAGAATGGAGGTGTGTGAAGTGAAAAAGGTGGTGTGTGAAGTCACAGAATGGAGGTGTGTGAAGTCATAGAATGGAGGTGTGTGAAATCATAGAATGGAGGTGTGTGAAGTCAGAAGGGAGGTGTGTGAAGTCACAGAATTGAGGTGTGTGAAGTCACAGAATGGAGGTGTGTGAAGTCAGAATGCAGGTGTGTGAAGTCACAGAATGGAGGTGTGTGAAGTCACAGAATGGATGTTTGTGAAGTAAGAATGAAGGTGTTTGAAGTCATAGACTGGAGGTGTTTGAAGTCACAGAATGGAGGTGTGTGAAGTCGCAGAATGGAGTTGTGTGAATTCATAATGGAGGTGTGTGAATTCACAGAATGGAGGTTTGTGAAGTTATAGAATGGAGGTGTGTGAAGTCAGAGAATGGATGTTTCTGAAGTAAGAATGAAGGTGTGTGAAGTCATAGAATGGAGGTGTGTGAAGTCAAATTGGAGGTGTGTGAGCTCATAGAATGGAAGTGTGTGAAGTCATGAAATGGAGGTGTGTGAAGTCAAAGAATGGAGGTGTGTGAAGTGAAACAATAGAGGTGTGTGAAGTCACAGAATGGAGGTGTGTGAAGTCACAGAATGGAAGTGTGTGAACTCAAAACGGAGGTGTGTGAAATCATAGAATGGAGGTGTGTGAAGTCAGAATGGAGGTGTGTGAAGTCACAGAACTGAGGTGTATGAAGTCACAGAATGGAGGTGTGTGAAGTCAGAATGAAGGTGTATGAAGTCACAGATTGGAGTTGTGTGAAGTCACAGAATGGATGTTTGTGAAGTAAGAATGAAGGTCTTTGAAGTCATAGAGTGGAGGTGTGAGAAGTCACAGAATGGAGGTGTGTAAACTCAGAATGTAGGTGTGTGAAGCCACAGAATGGAGGTGTGTGAAGTCATAGAATGGAAGTGTGTGAAATCATAGAATGGAGGTGCGTGAAGTCACAGAATTGAGGTGTGTGAAGTCAGAATGGAGGTTTGTGAAGTCAGAATGGAGGTGAGTGAAGTCATACAATGGAGGTGTGTGAAGTCATAGAATGGAGGTCTGTGAACTCAGAATGGAGGTTTGTGAAGTCATAGAATGGAGGTGTGTGAACTCAGAATGGAGGTGTGTGAACTCACAGAATGGAGGTGTGTGAAGTCATAGAATGGAGGTGTGTGAACTCACAGAATGGAGGTGTGTGAAGTCATAGGATCGAGGTGTGTGAAGTCACAGAATGGAGGTGTGTGAAGTCACAGAAGGGAGGTGTGTGAAGTCACAGAATGGAGGTGTGTGAAGTCACAGAATGGAGGTTTGTGAACTCAGAATGTAGGTGTGTGAAGCCACAGAATGGAGGTGTGTGAAGTCATAGAATGGAAGTGTGTGAAGTCATAGAAAGGAGGTGTGTGAACTCAGAATGGAGGTGTGTGAAGTCACAGAATGGAGATTTGTGAAGTCATAGAATGGAGGTGTGTGAAGTCAGAGAATGGATGTTTCTGAAGTTAGACTGAAGGTGTGTGAAGTCATTTAATGGAGATGTGTGAAGTCAAATTGGAGGTGTGTGAACTCATAGAATGGAGGTGTGTGAACTCATAGAATGGAGGTTTGTGAAGTCATGGAATGGCGGTGTGTGAAGTCAAAGAATGGAGGTGTGTGAAGTGAAACAATAGAGGTGTGTGAAGTCACAGAATGGAGGTGTGTGAAGTCCCAGATTGGAAGTGTGTGAAGGCAAAACGGAGGTGTGTGAAGTCACAGAATGGAGGTGTGTGACGTCACAGAATGGAGGTGTGTGAAATCAAAAAGTTGGTGTGTGAAGTCACAGAATGGAGGTGTGTGAATTCATAGAATGGAGCTGTGTGAAGTCAGAATGGAGGTGTGTGAAATCATAGAATGGAAGTGTGTGAAGTCAGAATGGAGGTGTGTCAAGTCACAGAATTGAGGTGTGTGAAGTCAGAGAATGGAGGTGTGTGAAGTCACAGAATGGAGGTGTGTGAAGTCAGAATGGAGGTGTGTGAAGTCATAGACTGAGGTGGGTGAAGTCACAGAAAGGAGGTGTGGGAAGTCATAGAATGGAGGAGTGTGAAGTCATAGAGTGGAGGTGAGTGAAGTCACAGATTCGAGGTCTGTGATGTCATAAAATGGAGGTGTGTGAAGTCAGAATGGAGGTGTGTGAAATCACAGAATGGAGATGTGTGAACACATAGAATGGAGTTGGGTGACGTCACAATGGAAGAGTGTGAAGTCATAGAATGGAGGTGTGAGAAGTCACAGAATGGAGGTGTGTGAAGTCATAAAATGAAGGTGTGTGAAGTCAGAATGGAGGTGTGTGAAGTCACAGAATGGAGGTGTGTGAACTCAGAATGGAGGCGTGTGAAGCCACAGAATGGAGGTGTGTGAAGTCATAGAAAGGAAGTGTGTGAAGTCATAGAATGGAGGTGTGTGAAGGAAGAATGGAGGTGTGTGAAGTCACAGAATGGAGGTGTGTGAAGTCAGAATGGAGGTGTGTGAAGTCACAGAATGGAGGTTTGTGAAGTCATGGAAGGGAGGTGTGTGAAGTCAAAGAATGGAGGTGTGTGAAGTGAAACAGTAGAGGTGTGTGAAGTCACAGAATGGAGGTGTGTGAAGTCACAGAATGGAGGTGTGTGAAGTCAAAAAGGTGGTGTTTGAAGTCACAGAATGGAGGTGTGTGAAGTCATAGAATGGAGGTGTGTGAAATCATAGAATGGAGGTATGTGAAGTCAGAATGGAGGTGTGTGAAGTCACAGAATTGAGGTGTGTGAAGTCACAGAATGGAGGTGTGTGAAGTCAGAATGAAGGTGTGTGAAGTCACAGAATGGAGGTGGAGGTGTGTGAAGTCACAGAATGGATGTTTGTGAAGTAGGAATTAAGGTGTTTGAAGTCATAGAGTGGAGGTGTGTGAAGTCACAGAATGGAGGTGTGTGAATTCATAGAATGGAGCTGTGTGAAGTCAGAATGGAGGTGTGTGAAATCATAGAATGGAAGTGTGTGAAGTCAGAATGGAGGTGTGTCAAGTCACAGAATTTAGGTGTGTGAAGTCATAGAATGGAGGTGTGTGAAGTCACAGAATGGAGGTGTGTGAAGTCAGAATGGAGGTGTGTGAAGTCATAGACTGAGGTGGGTGAAGTCATAGAAAGGAGGTGTGGGAAGTCATAGAATGGAGGAGTTTGAAGTCATAGAGTGGAGGTGAGTGAAGTCATAGATTCGAGGTCTGTGATGTCATAAAATGGAGGTGTGTGAAGTCAGAATGGTGGTGTGTGAAATCATAGAATGGAGATGTGTGAACACATAGAATGGAGTTGTGTGACGTCACAATGGAAGAGTGTGAAGTCATAGAATGAAGGTGTGAGAAGTCACAGAATGGAGGTGTGTGAAGTCATAAAATGAAGGTGTGTGAAGTCAGAATGGAGGTGTGTGAAGTCACAGAATGGAGGTGTGTGAACTCAGAATGGAGGTGTGTGAAGTCATAGATGGAGGTGTGTGAAGTCATAGTATGGAGGTGTGTGAAATCACAGAATGGAGTTTTGTGAAGTCACAGAATGGAGCTGTGTGAAGTCAGAACGGAGGTGTGTGAAGACATAGAATGGAGGTGTGTGAAGTCAGAATGGAGGTGTGTGAACTCATAGAATGGAGGTGTGTGAAGTCACAGAATGGATGTTTGTGAAGTAAGAATGAAGGTGTTTGAAGTCATAGAGTGGAGGTGTGTGAAGTCACAGAATGGTGGTGTGTGAAGTCATAGAATGGAGGTGTGTGAAGTCATAGAATTGAGGTGTGTGAAGTCATAGAATGGAGGTGTGTGAAGTCAGATTGGAGGTGTGTGAAATCACAGAATGGAGGTGTGTGAAGTCACAGAATGGAGGTGTGTGAATTCATAGAATGGAAGTGTGTGAAGTCATAGGATCGAGGTGTGTGAAGTCACAGAATGGAGGTGTGTGAAGTCACAGAATGGAGGTGTGTGAAGTCACAGAATGGAGGTGTGTGAACTCAGAATGGAGGTGTGTGAAGCCACAGAATGGAGGTGTGTGAAGTCATAGAAAGGAAGTGTGTGAAGTCATAGAATGGAGGTGTGTGAAGGAAGAATGGAGGTGTGTGAATTCACAGAATGGAGGTGTGTGAAGTCAGAATGGAGGTGTGTGAAGTCACAGAATGGAGGTTTGTGAAGTCATAGAATGGAGGTGTGTGAAGCCAGAGAATGGATGTTTCTGAAGTAAGAATGAAGGTGTGTGAAGTCATAGAATGGAGGTGTGTGAAGTCAAATTGGAGGTGTGTGAACTCAAAGAATGGAGGTGTGTGAACTCATAGAATGGAGGTGTGTGAAGTCATGGAAAGGAGGTGTGTGAAGTCAAAGAATGGACGTGTGTGAAGGGAAACAATAGAGGTGTGTGAAGTCACAGAATGGAGGTGTTTGAAGTTCCAGAATGGAAGTGTGTGAAGTCAAAACGGAGGTGTGTGAAGTCACAGAATGGAGGTGTGTTAAGTCACAGAATGGAGGTGTGTGAAGTCAAAAAGGTGGTGTGTGAAGTCACAGAATGGAGGTGTGTGAAGTCATAGAATGGAGGTGTGTGAAATCATAGAATGGAGGTATGTGAAGTCAGAATGGAGGTGTGTGAAGTCACAGAATTGAGGTGTGTGAAGTCACAGAATGGAGGTGTGTGAAGTCAGAATGCAGGTGTGTGAAGTCACAGAATGGAGGTGTGTGAAGTCACAGAATGGATGTTTGTGAAGTAAGAATGAAAGTGTTTGAAGTCATAGACTGGAGGTGTGTGAAGTCACAGAATGGAGGTGTGTGAAGTCGCAGAATGGAGGTGTGTGAATTCATAATGGAGGTGTGTGAAGTCACAGAATAGAGGTTTGTGAAGTCATAGAATGGAGGTGTGTGAAGTCAGAGAATGGATGTTTCTGAAGTACGAATGAAGGTGTGTGAAGTCATAGAATGGAGGTGTGTGAAGTCAAATTGGAGGTGTGTGAACTCATAGAATGGAGCTGTGTGAAGTCATGAAATGGAGGTGTGTGAAGTCAAAGAATGGAGGTGTGTGAAGTGAAACAATAGAGGTGTGTGAAGTCACAGAATGGAGGTGTGTGAAGTCACAGAATTGAAGTGTGTGAAGTCAAAACGGAGGTGTGTGAAGTCATAGAATGGAGGTGTGTGAAGTCACAGAATGGAGGTGTGTGAAGTCAAAAAGGTGGTGTGTGAAGTCACAGAATGGAGGTGTGTGAAGTCATAGAATGGAGGTTTGTGACATCATAGAATGGAGGTGTGTGAAGTCAGAATGGAGGTGTGTGAAGTCACAGAATTGAGGTGTATGAAGTCACAGAATGGAGGTGTGTGAAGTCACAGAATGGAGGTGTGTGAAGTCAGAATGGAGGTGTGTGAAGTCATAGACTGAGGTGGGTGAAGTCATAGAAAGGAGGTGTGGGAAGTCATGAAATGGAGGTGTGTGAAGTCAAAGAATGGAGGTGTGTGAAGTGAAACAGTAGAGGTGTGTGAAGTCACAGAATGGAGGTGTGTGAAGTCACAGAATGGAGGTGTGTGAAGTCAAAAAGGTGGTGTGTGAAGTCACAGAATGGAGGTGTGTGAAGTCATAGAATGGAGGTGTGTGAAATCATAGAATGGAGGTATGTGAAGTCAGAATGGAGGTGTGTGAAGTCACAGAATTGAGGTGTGTGAAGTCACAGAATGGAGGTGTGTGAAGTCAGAATGAAGGTGTGTGAAGTCACAGAATGGAGGTGGAGGTGTGTGAAGTCACAGAATGGATGTTTGTGAAGTAGGAATTAAGGTGTTTGAAGTCATAGAGTGGAGGTGTGTGAAGTCACAGAATGGAGGTGTGTGAATTCATAGAATGGAGCTGTGTGAAGTCAGAATGGAGGTGTGTGAAATCATAGAATGGAAGTGTGTGAAGTCAGAATGGAGGTGTGTCAAGTCACAGAATTTAGGTGTGTGAAGTCATAGAATGGAGGTGTGTGAAGTCACAGAATGGAGGTCTGTGAAGTCAGAATGGAGGTGTGTGAAGTCATAGACTGAGGTGGGTGAAGTCATAGAAAGGAGGTGTGGGAGTCATAGAATGGAGGAGTGTGAAGTCATAGAGTGGAGGTGAGTGAAGTCATAGATTCGAGGTCTGTGATGTCAAAAATGGAGGTGTGTGAAGTCAGAATGGTGATGTGTGAAATCATAGAATGGAGATGTGTGAACACATAGAATGGAGTTGTGTGACGTCACAATGGAAGAGTGTGAAGTCATAGAATGGAGGTGTGAGAAGTCACAGAATGGAGGTGTGTGAAGTCATAAAATGAAGGTGTGTGAAGTCAGAAAGGAGGTGTGTGAAGTCACAGAATGGAGGTGGGTGAACTCAGAATGGAGGTGTGTGAAGTCATAGATGGAGGTGTGTGAAGTCATAGTATGGAGGTGTGTGAAATCACAGAATGGAGTTTTGTGAAGTCACAGAATGGAGCTGTGTGAAGTCAGAACGGAGGTGTGTGAAGACATAGAATGGAGGTGTGTGAAGTCAGAATGGAGGTGTGTGAACTCATAGAATGGAGGTGTGTGAAGTCACAGAATGGATATTTGTGAAGTAAGAATGAAGGTGTTTGAAGTCATAGAGTGGAGGTGTGTGAAGTCACAGAATGGTGGTGTGTGAAGTCATAGAATGGAGGTGTGTGAAGTCATAGAATAGAGGTGTGTGAAGTCATAGAATGGAGGTGTGTGAAGTCAGATTGGAGGTGTGTGAAATCACAGAATGGAGGTGTGTCCACTCAGAAATGAGGTGTGTGAAGTCATAGAATGGAGGTGTGTGAAGTCATTGAATGGAAGTGTGTGAAATCATAGAATGGAGGTGTGTGAAGTCAAAGAACTGAGGTGTGTGAAGTCAGAATCGAGGTGTGTGAAGTCAGAATGGAGGTGTGTGAAGTCATAGAATGGAAGTGTGTGAAGTCATGGAATGGAGGTCTGTGAACTCAGAATGGGGGTTTGTGAAGTCATAGAATGGAGGTGTGTGAACTCAGAATGAAGGTGTGTGAAGTCACAGAATGGAGGTGTGTGAAGTCATAGAATGGAGGTGTGTGAAATCACAGAATGGAGGTGTGTGAATTCATAGAATGGAAGTGTGTGAAGTCATAGGATCGAGGTGTGTGAAGTCACAGAATGGAGGTGTGTGAAGGCACAGAATGGAGGTGTGTGAAGTCACAGAATGGAGGTGTGTGAACTCAGAATGGAGGTGTGTGAAGCCACTGAATGGAGGTGTGTGAAGTCATAGAAAGGAAGTGTGTGAAGTCATAGAATGGAGGTGTGTGAAGGAAGAATGGAGGTGTGTGAAGTCACAGAATGGAGGTGTGTGAAGTCAGAATGGAGGTGTGTGAAGTCACAGAATGGAGGTTTGTGAATTCATGGAATGGAGGTGTGTGAAGTCAAAGAATGGAGGTGTGTGAAGTGAAACAGTAGAGGTGTGTGAAGTCACAGAATGGAGGTGTGTGAAGTCACAGAATGGAGGTGTGTGAAGTCAAAAAGGTGGTGTTTGAAGTCACAGAATGGAGGTGTGTGAAGTCATAGAATGGAGGTGTGTGAAATCATAGAGTGGAGGTATGTGAAGTCAGAATGGAGGTGTGTGAAGTCACAGAATTGAGGTGTGTGAAGTCACAGAATGGAGGTGTGTGAAGTCAGAATGAAGGTGTGTGAAGTCACAGAATGGAGGTGGAGGTGTGTGAAGTCACAGAATGGATGTTTGTGAAGTAGGAATTAAGGTGTTTGAAGTCATAGAGTGGAGGTGTGTGAAGTCACAGAATGGAGGTGTGTGAATTCATAGAATGGAGCTGTGTGAAGTCAGAATGGAGGTGTGTGAAATCATAGAATGGAAGTGTGTGAAGTCAGAATGGAGGTGTGTCAAGTCACAGAATTTAGGTGTGTGAAGTCATAGAATGGAGGTGTGTGAAGTCACAGAATGGAGGTGTGTGAAGTCAGAATGGAGGTGTGTGAAGTCATAGACTGAGGTGGGTGAAGTCATAGAAAGGAGGTGTGGGAAGTCATAGAATGGAGGAGTGTGAAGTCATAGAGTGGAGGTGAGTGAAGTCATAGATTCGAGGTCTGTGATGTCATAAAATGGAGGTGTGTGAAGTCAGAATGGTGGTGTGTGAAATCATAGAATGGAGATGTGTGAACACATAGAGTGGAGATGTGTGACGTCACAATGGAAGAGTGTGAAGTCATAGAATGGAGGTGTGAGAAGTCACAGAATGGAGGTGTGTGAAGTCATAAAATGAAGGTGTGTGAAGTCAGAATGGAGGTGTGTGAAGTCACAGAATGGAGGTGTGTGAACTCAGAATGGAGGTGTGTGAAGTCATAGATGGAGGTGTGTGAAGTCATAGTATGGAGGTGTGTGAAATCACAGAATGGAGTTTTGTGAAGTCACAGAATGGAGCTGTGTGAAGTCAGAACGGAGGTGTGTGAAGACATAGAATGGAGGTGTGTGAAGTCAGAATGGAGGTGTGTGAACTCATAGAATGGAGGTATGTGAAGTCACAGAATGGATGTTTGTGAAGTAAGAATGAAGGTGTTTGAAGTCATAGAGTGGAGGTGTGTGAAGTCACAGAATGGTGGTGTGTGAAGTCATAGAATGGAGGTGTGTGAAGTCATACAATTGAGGTGTGTGAAGTCATAGAATGGAGGTGTGTGAAGTCAGATTGGAGGTGTGTGAAATCACAGAATGGAGGTGTGTCCACTCAGAAATGAGGTGTGTGAAGTCATAGAATGGAGGTGTGTGAAGTCATTGAATGGAAGTGTGTGAAATCATAGAATGGAGGTGTGTGAAGTCAAAGAACTGAGGTGTGTGAAGTCAGAATGGAGGTGTGTGAAGTCAGAATGGAGGTGTGTGAAGTCATAGAATGGAAGTGTGTGAAGTCATAGAATGGAGGTCTGTGAACTCAGAATGGGGGTTTGTGAAGTCATAGAATGGAGGTGTGTGAACTCAGAATGAAGGTGTGTGAAGTCACAGAATGGAGGTGTGTGAAGTCATAGAATGGAGGTGTGTGAAATCACAGAATGGAGGTGTGTGAATTCATAGAATGGAAGTGTGTGAAGTCATAGGATCGAGGTGTGTGAAGTCACAGAATGGAGGTGTGTGAAGTCACAGAATGGAGGTGTGTGAAGTCACAGAATGGAGGTGTGTGAACTCAGAATGGAGGTGTGTGAAGCCACAGAATGAAGGTGTGTGAAGTCATAGAAAGGAAGTGTGTGAAGTCATAGAATGGAGGTGTGTGAAGGAAGAATGGAGGTGTGTGAAGTCACAGAATGGAGGTGTGTGAAGTCAGAGTGGAGGTGTGTGAAGTCACAGAATGGAGGTTTGTGAAGTCATAGAATGGAGGTGTGTGAAGCCAGAGAATGGATGTTTCTGAAGTAAGAATGAAGGTGTGTGAAGTCATAGAATGGAGGTGTGTGAAGTCAAATTGGAGGTGTGTGAACTCAAAGAATGGAGGTGTGTGAACTCATAGAATGGAGGTGTGTGAAGTCATGGAAAGGAGGTGTGTGAAGTCAAAGAATGGACGTGTGTGAAGGGAAACAATAGAGGTGTGTGAAGTCACAGAATGGAGGTGTTTGAAGTTCCAGAATGGAAGTGTGTGAAGTCAAAACGGAGGTGTGTGAAGTCACAGAATGGAGGTGTGTTAAGTCACAGAATGGAGGTGTGTGAAGTCAAAAAGGTGGTGTGTGAAGTCACAGAATGGAGGTGTGTGAAGTCATAGAATGGAGGTGTGTGAAATCATAGAATGGAGGTATGTGAAGTCAGAATGGAGGTGTGTGAAGTCACAGAATTGAGGTGTGTGAAGTCACAGAATGGAGGTGTGTGAAGTCAGAATGCAGGTGTGTGAAGTCACAGAATGGAGGTGTGTGAAGTCACAGAATGGATGTTTGTGAAGTAAGAATGAAAGTGTTTGAAGTCATAGACTGGAGGTGTGTGAAGTCACAGAATGGAGGTGTGTGAAGTCGCAGAATGGAGGTGTGTGAATTCATAATGGAGGTGTGTGAAGTCACAGAATAGAGGTTTGTGAAGTCATAGAATGGAGGTGTGTGAAGTCAGAGAATGGATGTTTCTGAAGTACGAATGAAGGTGTGTGAAGTCATAGAATGGAGGTGTGTGAAGTCAAATTGGAGGTGTGTGAACTCATAGAATGGAGCTGTGTGAAGTCATGAAATGGAGGTGTGTGAAGTCAAAGAATGGAGGTGTGTGAAGTGAAACAATAGAGGTGTGTGAAGTCACAGAATGGAGGTGTGTGAAGTCACAGAATTGAAGTGTGTGAAGTCAAAACGGAGGTGTGTGAAGTCATAGAATGGAGGTGTGTGAAGTCACAGAATGGAGGTGTGTGAAGTCAAAAAGGTGGTGTGTGAAGTCACAGAATGGAGGTGTGTGAAGTCATAGAATGGAGGTTTGTGACATCATAGAATGGAGGTGTGTGAAGTCAGAATGGAGGTGTGTGAAGTCACAGAATTGAGGTGTATGAAGTCACAGAATGGAGGTGTGTGAAGTCACAGAATGGAGGTGTGTGAAGTCAGAATGGAGGTGTGTGAAGTCATAGACTGAGGTGGGTGAAGTCATAGAAAGGAGGTGTGGGAAGTCATGAAATGGAGGTGTGTGAAGTCAAAGAATGGAGGTGTGTGAAGTGAAACAGTAGAGGTGTGTGAAGTCACAGAATGGAGGTGTGTGAAGTCACAGAATGGAGGTGTGTGAAGTCAAAAAGGTGGTGTGTGAAGTCACAGAATGGAGGTGTGTGAAGTCATAGAATGGAGGTGTGTGAAATCATAGAATGGAGGTATGTGAAGTCAGAATGGAGGTGTGTGAAGTCACAGAATTGAGGTGTGTGAAGTCACAGAATGGAGGTGTGTGAAGTCAGAATGAAGGTGTGTGAAGTCACAGAATGGAGGTGGAGGTGTGTGAAGTCACAGAATGGATGTTTGTGAAGTAGGAATTAAGGTGTTTGAAGTCATAGAGTGGAGGTGTGTGAAGTCACAGAATGGAGGTGTGTGAATTCATAGAATGGAGCTGTGTGAAGTCAGAATGGAGGTGTGTGAAATCATAGAATGGAAGTGTGTGAAGTCAGAATGGAGGTGTGTCAAGTCACAGAATTTAGGTGTGTGAAGTCATAGAATGGAGGTGTGTGAAGTCACAGAATGGAGGTCTGTGAAGTCAGAATGGAGGTGTGTGAAGTCATAGACTGAGGTGGGTGAAGTCATAGAAAGGAGGTGTGGGAGTCATAGAATGGAGGAGTGTGAAGTCATAGAGTGGAGGTGAGTGAAGTCATAGATTCGAGGTCTGTGATGTCAAAAATGGAGGTGTGTGAAGTCAGAATGGTGATGTGTGAAATCATAGAATGGAGATGTGTGAACACATAGAATGGAGTTGTGTGACGTCACAATGGAAGAGTGTGAAGTCATAGAATGGAGGTGTGAGAAGTCACAGAATGGAGGTGTGTGAAGTCATAAAATGAAGGTGTGTGAAGTCAGAAAGGAGGTGTGTGAAGTCACAGAATGGAGGTGGGTGAACTCAGAATGGAGGTGTGTGAAGTCATAGATGGAGGTGTGTGAAGTCATAGTATGGAGGTGTGTGAAATCACAGAATGGAGTTTTGTGAAGTCACAGAATGGAGCTGTGTGAAGTCAGAACGGAGGTGTGTGAAGACATAGAATGGAGGTGTGTGAAGTCAGAATGGAGGTGTGTGAACTCATAGAATGGAGGTGTGTGAAGTCACAGAATGGATATTTGTGAAGTAAGAATGAAGGTGTTTGAAGTCATAGAGTGGAGGTGTGTGAAGTCACAGAATGGTGGTGTGTGAAGTCATAGAATGGAGGTGTGTGAAGTCATAGAATAGAGGTGTGTGAAGTCATAGAATGGAGGTGTGTGAAGTCAGATTGGAGGTGTGTGAAATCACAGAATGGAGGTGTGTCCACTCAGAAATGAGGTGTGTGAAGTCATAGAATGGAGGTGTGTGAAGTCATTGAATGGAAGTGTGTGAAATCATAGAATGGAGGTGTGTGAAGTCAAAGAACTGAGGTGTGTGAAGTCAGAATCGAGGTGTGTGAAGTCAGAATGGAGGTGTGTGAAGTCATAGAATGGAAGTGTGTGAAGTCATGGAATGGAGGTCTGTGAACTCAGAATGGGGGTTTGTGAAGTCATAGAATGGAGGTGTGTGAACTCAGAATGAAGGTGTGTGAAGTCACAGAATGGAGGTGTGTGAAGTCATAGAATGGAGGTGTGTGAAATCACAGAATGGAGGTGTGTGAATTCATAGAATGGAAGTGTGTGAAGTCATAGGATCGAGGTGTGTGAAGTCACAGAATGGAGGTGTGTGAAGGCACAGAATGGAGGTGTGTGAAGTCACAGAATGGAGGTGTGTGAACTCAGAATGGAGGTGTGTGAAGCCACTGAATGGAGGTGTGTGAAGTCATAGAAAGGAAGTGTGTGAAGTCATAGAATGGAGGTGTGTGAAGGAAGAATGGAGGTGTGTGAAGTCACAGAATGGAGGTGTGTGAAGTCAGAATGGAGGTGTGTGAAGTCACAGAATGGAGGTTTGTGAAGTCATGGAATGGAGGTGTGTGAAGTCAAAGAATGGAGGTGTGTGAAGTGAAACAGTAGAGGTGTGTGAAGTCACAGAATGGAGGTGTGTGAAGTCACAGAATGGAGGTGTGTGAAGTCAAAAAGGTGGTGTTTGAAGTCACAGAATGGAGGTGTGTGAAGTCATAGAATGGAGGTGTGTGAAATCATAGAGTGGAGGTATGTGAAGTCAGAATGGAGGTGTGTGAAGTCACAGAATTGAGGTGTGTGAAGTCACAGAATGGAGGTGTGTGAAGTCAGAATGAAGGTGTGTGAAGTCACAGAATGGAGGTGGAGGTGTGTGAAGTCACAGAATGGATGTTTGTGAAGTAGGAATTAAGGTGTTTGAAGTCATAGAGTGGAGGTGTGTGAAGTCACAGAATGGAGGTGTGTGAATTCATAGAATGGAGCTGTGTGAAGTCAGAATGGAGGTGTGTGAAATCATAGAATGGAAGTGTGTGAAGTCAGAATGGAGGTGTGTCAAGTCACAGAATTTAGGTGTGTGAAGTCATAGAATGGAGGTGTGTGAAGTCACAGAATGGAGGTGTGTGAAGTCAGAATGGAGGTGTGTGAAGTCATAGACTGAGGTGGGTGAAGTCATAGAAAGGAGGTGTGGGAAGTCATAGAATGGAGGAGTGTGAAGTCATAGAGTGGAGGTGAGTGAAGTCATAGATTCGAGGTCTGTGATGTCATAAAATGGAGGTGTGTGAAGTCAGAATGGTGGTGTGTGAAATCATAGAATGGAGATGTGTGAACACATAGAGTGGAGATGTGTGACGTCACAATGGAAGAGTGTGAAGTCATAGAATGGAGGTGTGAGAAGTCACAGAATGGAGGTGTGTGAAGTCATAAAATGAAGGTGTGTGAAGTCAGAATGGAGGTGTGTGAAGTCACAGAATGGAGGTGTGTGAACTCAGAATGGAGGTGTGTGAAGTCATAGATGGAGGTGTGTGAAGTCATAGTATGGAGGTGTGTGAAATCACAGAATGGAGTTTTGTGAAGTCACAGAATGGAGCTGTGTGAAGTCAGAACGGAGGTGTGTGAAGACATAGAATGGAGGTGTGTGAAGTCAGAATGGAGGTGTGTGAACTCATAGAATGGAGGTATGTGAAGTCACAGAATGGATGTTTGTGAAGTAAGAATGAAGGTGTTTGAAGTCATAGAGTGGAGGTGTGTGAAGTCACAGAATGGTGGTGTGTGAAGTCATAGAATGGAGGTGTGTGAAGTCATACAATTGAGGTGTGTGAAGTCATAGAATGGAGGTGTGTGAAGTCAGATTGGAGGTGTGTGAAATCACAGAATGGAGGTGTGTCCACTCAGAAATGAGGTGTGTGAAGTCATAGAATGGAGGTGTGTGAAGTCATTGAATGGAAGTGTGTGAAATCATAGAATGGAGGTGTGTGAAGTCAAAGAACTGAGGTGTGTGAAGTCAGAATGGAGGTGTGTGAAGTCAGAATGGAGGTGTGTGAAGTCATAGAATGGAAGTGTGTGAAGTCATAGAATGGAGGTCTGTGAACTCAGAATGGGGGTTTGTGAAGTCATAGAATGGAGGTGTGTGAACTCAGAATGAAGGTGTGTGAAGTCACAGAATGGAGGTGTGTGAAGTCATAGAATGGAGGTGTGTGAAATCACAGAATGGAGGTGTGTGAATTCATAGAATGGAAGTGTGTGAAGTCATAGGATCGAGGTGTGTGAAGTCACAGAATGGAGGTGTGTGAAGTCACAGAATGGAGGTGTGTGAAGTCACAGAATGGAGGTGTGTGAACTCAGAATGGAGGTGTGTGAAGCCACAGAATGAAGGTGTGTGAAGTCATAGAAAGGAAGTGTGTGAAGTCATAGAATGGAGGTGTGTGAAGGAAGAATGGAGGTGTGTGAAGTCACAGAATGGAGGTGTGTGAAGTCAGAGTGGAGGTGTGTGAAGTCACAGAATGGAGGTTTGTGAAGTCATAGAATGGAGGTGTGTGAAGTCAGAGAATGGATGTTTCTGAAGTAAGAATGAAGGTGTGTGAAGTCATAGAATGGAGGTGTGTGAAGTCAAATTGGAGGTGTGTGAACTCAAAGAATGGAGGTGTGTGAACTCATAGAATGGAGGTGTGTGAAGTCATGGAATGGAGGTGTGTGAAGTCAAAGAATGGACGTGTGTGAAGGGAAACAATAGAGGTGTGTGAAGTCACAGAATGGAGGTGTTTGAAGTTACAGAATTTAAGTGTGTGAAGTCAAAACGGAGGTGTGTGAAGTCACAGAATGGAGGTGTGTTAAGTCACAGAATGGAGGTGTGTGAAGTCAAAAAGGTGGTGTGTGAAGTCACAGAATGGAGGTGTGTGAAGTCATAGAATGGAGGTGTGTGAAATCATAGAATGGAGGTATGTGAAGTCAGAATGGAGGTGTGTGAAGTCACAGAATTGAGGTGTGTGAAGTCACAGAATGGAGGTGTTTGAAGTCAGAATGCAGGTGTGTGAAGTCACAGAATGGAGGTGTGTGAAGTCACAGAATGGATGTTTGTGAAGTAAGAATGAAGGTGTTTGAAGTCATAGACTGGAGGTGTGTGAAGTCACAGAATGGAGGTGTGTGAAGTCGCAGAATGGAGGTGTGTGAATTCATAATGGAGGTGTGTGAAGTCACAGAATAGAGGTTTGTGAAGTCATAGAATGGAGGTGTGTGAAGTCAGAGAATGGATGTTTCTGAAGTAAGAATGAAGGTGTGTGAAGTCATAGAATGGAGGTGTGTGAAGTCAAATTGGAGGTGTGTGAACTCATAGAATGGAGCTGTGTGAAGTCATGAAATGGAGGTGTGTGAAGTCAAAGAATGGAGGTGTGTGAAGTGAAACAATAGAGGTGTGTGAAGTCACAGAATGGAGGTGTGTGAAGTCACAGAATTGAAGTGTGTGAAGTCAAAACGGAGGTGTGTGAAGTCATAGAATGGAGGTGTGTGAAGTCACAGAATGGAGGTGTGTGAAGTCAAAAAGGTGGTGTGTGAAGTCACAGAATGGAGGTGTGTGAAGTCATAGAATGGAGGTTTGTGACATCATAGAATGGAGGTGTGTGAAGTCAGAATGGAGGTGTGTGAAGTCACAGAATTGAGGTGTATGAAGTCACAGAATGGAGGTGTGTGAAGTCAGAATGAAGGTGTATGAAGTCACAGAATGGAGTTGTGTGAAGTCACAGAATGGATGTTTGTGAAGTAAGAATGAAGGTCTTTGAAGTCATAGAGTGGAGGTGTGAGAAGTCACAGAATGGAGGTGTGTAAACTCAGAATGTAGGTGTGTGAAGCCACAGAATGGAGGTGTGTGAAGTCATAGAATGGAAGTGTGTGAAATCAAAGAATGGAGGTGTGTGAAGTCACAGAATTGAGGTGTGTGAAGTCAGAATGGAGGTTTGTGAAGTCAGAATGGAGGTGAGTGAAGTCATACAATGGAGGTGTGTGAAGTCATAGAATGGAGGTCTGTGAACTCAGAATGGAGGTTTGTGAAGTCATAGAATGGAGGTGTGTGAACTCAGAATGGAGGTGTGTGAACTCACAGAATGGAGGTGTGTGAAGTCATAGGATGGAGGTGTGTGAACTCACAGAATGGAGGTGTGTGAAGTCATAGGATCGAGGTGTGTGAAGTCACAGAATGGAGGTGTGTGAAGTCACAGAATGGAGGTGTGTGAAGTCACAGAATGGAGGTGTGTGAAGTCACAGAATGGAGGTGTGTGAACTCAGAATGTAGGTGTGTGAAGCCACAGAATGGAGGTGTGTGAAGTCATAGAATGGAAGTGTGTGAAGTCATAGAAAGGAGGTGTGTGAACTCAGAATGGAGGTGTGTGAAGTCACAGAATGGAGGTTTGTGAAGTCATAGAATGGAGGTGTGTGAAGTCAGAGAATGGATGTTTCTGAAGTAAGAATGAAGGTGTGTGAAGTCATAGAATGGAGATGTGTGAAGTCAAATTGGAGGTGTGTGAACTCATAGAATGGAGGTGTGTGAACTCATAGAATGGAGGTTTGTGAAGTCATGGAATGGCGGTGTGTGAAGTCAAAGAATGGAGGTGTGTGAAGTGAAACAATAGAGGTGTGTGAAGTCACAGAATGGAGGTGTGTGAAGTCCCAGATTGGAAGTGTGTGAAGGCAAAACGGAGGTGTGTGAAGTCACAGAATGGAGGTGTGTGACGTCACAGAATGGAGGTGTGTGAAATCAAAAAGTTGGTGTGTGAAGTCACAGAATGGAGGTGTGTGACGTCACAGAATGGAGGTGTGTGAAATCAAAAAGTTGGTGTGTGAAGTCACAGAATGGAGGTGTGTGAAGTCACAGAATGGTGGTGTGTGAAGTCATAGAATGGAGGTGTGTGAAGTCATAGAATTGAGGTGTGTGAAGTCATAGAATGGAGGTGTGTGAAGTCAGAGAATGGATGTTTCTGAAGAAAGAATAAATGTGTGTGAAGTCAAAGAATGGAGGTGTGTGAAGTCAAATTGGAGGTGTGTGAACATATAGAATGGAGGTGTGTGAACTCATAGAATGGAGGTGTGTGAAGTCATGGAATGGAGGTGTGTGAAGTCAAAGAATGGAGGTGTGTGAAGTGAAACAGTAGAGGTGTGTGAAGTCACAGAATGGAAGTGTGTGAAGTCACAGAATGGAAGTGTGTGAAGTCACAGAATGGAGGTGTGTGAAGTCACAGAATGGAGGTGTGTGAAGTCATAGAATGGAGGTGTGTGAAATCATAGAATGGAGGTATGTGAAGTCAGAATGGAGGTGTGTGAAGTCACAGAATTGAGGTGTGTGAAGTCACAGAATGGAGGTGTGTGAAGTCAGAATGAAGGTGTGTGAAGTCACAGAATGGAGGTGGAGGTGTGTGAAGTCACAGAATGGATGTTTGTGAAGTAAGAATTAAGGTGTTTGAAGTCATAGAGTGGAGGTGTGTGAAGTCACAGAATGCAGGTGTGTGAATTCATAGAATGGAGCTGTGTGAAGTCAGAATGGAGGTGTGTGAAATCATAGAATGGAAGTGCGTGAAGTCAGAATGGAGGTGTGTCAAGTCACAGAATTTAGGTGTGTGAAGTCATAGAATGGAGGTGTGTGAAGTCACAGAATGGAGGTGTGTGAAGTCAGAATGGAGGTGTGTGAAGTCATAGACTGAGGTGGGTGAAGTCATAGAAAGGAGGTGTGGGAGTCATAGAATGGAGGAGTGTGAAGTCATAGAGTGGAGGTGAGTGAAGTCATAGATTCGAGGTCTGTGATGTCATAAAATGGAGGTGTGTGAAGTCAGAATGGTGGTGTGTGAAATCATAGAATGGAGATGTGTGAACACATAGAATGGAGTTGTGTGACGTCACAATGGAAGAGTGGGAAGTCATAGAATGGAGGTGTGAGAAGTCACAGAATGGAGGTGTGTGAAGTCATAAAATGAAGGTGTGTGAAGTCAGAATGGAGGTGAGTGATGTCATAGAATGGAGGTGCGTGAAGTCAGAATGGAGTTCTGTGAACTCAGAATGGAGGTTTGTGAAGTCATAGAATGGAGGTGTGTGAAGTCACAGAATGGAGGTGTGTGAAGTCATAGAATGGAGGTGTGTGAAGTCATAAAATGGAGGTGTGTGAATTCATAGAATGGAGGTGTGTAAAGTCACAATGCAGTTGTGTGAAGTCATAGAATGGTTGTTTTTGATGTCAACGAATGGAGGTGTGTGAAATCATAGAATGGAGGTGTGTGAAGTCAGATTGGAGTTGTGTGAAATCACAGAATGGAGGTGTGTCCACTCAGATATGAGGTGTGTGAAGTCATAGAATGGAGGTGTGTGAAGTCAAAGAACTGAGGTGTGTGAAGTCAGAATGGAGGTGTGTGAAGTCAGAATGGAGGTGTTTGAAGTCATAGAATGGAAGTGTGTGAAGTCATAGAATGGAGGTGTGTGAAGTCACAGAATGGAAGTGTGTGAAGTCATAGAATGGAGGTGTGTGAAATCACAGAATGGAGGTGTGTGAATTCATAGAATGGAAGTGTGTGAAGTCATAGGTTCGAGGTGTGAGAAGTCACAGAATGGAGGTGTGTGAAGTCACAGAATGGAGGTGTGTGAAGTCACAGAATGTAGGTGTGTGAACTCAGAATGGAGGTGTGTGAAGCCACAGAATGGAGGTGTGTGAAGTCATAGAAAGGAAGTGTGTGAAGTCATAGAATGGAGGTGTGTGAAGGAAGAATGGAGGTGTGTGAAGTCACAGAATGGAGGAGTGTGAAGTCAGAATGGAGGTGTGTGAAGTCACAGAATGGAGGTTTGTGATGTCTTAGAATGGAGGTGTGTGAAGTCAGAGAAAGGAAGTTTCTGAAGTAAGAATGAAGGTGTGTGAAGTCATAGAATGGAGGTGTGTGAAGTCAAATTGGAGGTGTATGAACTCAAAGAATGGAGGTGTGTGAACTCATAGAATGGAGGTGTGTGAAGTCATGGAATGGAGGTGTGTGAAGTCAAAGAATGGAGGTGTGTGAAGTGAAACAATAGAGGTGTGTGAAGTCCCAGATTGGAAGTGTGTGAAGTCAAAACGGAGGTGTGTGAAGTCACAGAATGGAGGTGTGTGAAGTCACAGAATGGAGGTGTGTGAAGTGAAAAAGGTGGTGTGTGAAGTCACAGAATGGAGGTGTGTGAAGTCATAGAATGGAGGTGTGTGAAATCATAGAATGGAGGTGTGTGAAGTCAGAATGGAGGTGTGTGAAGTCACAGAATTGAGGTGTGTGAAGTCACAGAATGGATGTGTGTGAAGTCAGAATGAAGGTGTGTGAAGTCACAGAATGGAGGTGTGTGAAGTCACAGAATGGATGTTTGTGAAGTAAGAATGAAGGTGTTTGAAGTCATAGACTGGAGGTGTGTGAAGTCACAGAATGGAGGTGTGTGAAGTCGCAGAATGGAGGTGTGTGAATTCATAATGGAGGTGTGTGAATTCACAGAATGGAGGTTTGTGAAGTCATAGAATGGAGGTGTGTGAAGCAGAGAATGGATGTTTCTGAAGTAAGAATGAAGGTGTGTGAAGTCATAGAATGGAGGTGTGTGAAGTCAAATTGGAGGTGTGTGAGCTCATAGAATGGAGGTGTGTGAAGTCATGAAATGGAGGTGTGTGAAGTCAAAGAATGGAGGTGTGTGAAGTGAAACAATAGAGGTGTGTGAAGTCACAGAATGGAGGCGTGTGAAGTCACAGAATGGAAGTGTGTGAAGTCAAAACGGAGGTGTGTGAAGTCATAGAATGGAGGTGTGTGAAGTCACAGAATGGAGGTGTGTGAAGTCAAAAAGGTGGTGTGTGAAGTCACAGAATGGAGGTGTGTGAAGTCATAGAATGGAGGTGTGTGAAATCATAGAATGGAAGTGTGTGAAGTCAGAATGGAGGTGTGTGAAGTCACAGAATTGAGGTGTATAAAGTCACAGAATGGAGGTGTGTGAAGTCAGAATGAAGGTGTATGAAGTCACAGAATGGAATTGTGTGAAGTCACAGAATGGATGTTTGTGAAGTAAGAATGAAGGTCTTTGAAGTCATAGAGTGGAGGTGTGAGAAGTCACAGAATGGAGGTGTGTAAACTCAGAATGTAGGTGTGTGAAGCCACAGAATGGAGGTGTGTGAAGTCATAGAATGGAAGTGTGTGAAATCATAGAATTAAGGTGTGTGAAGTCACAGAATTGAGGTGTGTGAAGTCAGAATGGAGGTTTGTGAAGTCAGAATGGAGGTGAGTGAAGTCATACAATGGAGGTGTGTGAAGTCATAGAATGGAGGTCTGTGAACTCAGAATGGAGGTTTGTGAAGTCATAGAATGGAGGTGTGTGAACTCAGAATGGAGGTGTGTGAACTCACAGAATGGAGGTGTGTGAAGTCATAGAATGGAGATTTGTGAACTCACAGAATGGAGGTATGTGAAGTCATAGGATCGAGGTGTGTGAAGTCACAGAATGGAGGTGTGTGAAGTCACAGAAGGGAGGTGTGTGAAGTCAAAGAATGGAGGTGTGTGAAGTCACAGAATGGAGGTGTGTGAACTCAGAATGTAGGTGTGTGAAGCCACAGAATGGAGGTGTGTGAAGTCATAGAATGGAAGTGTGTGAAGTCATAGAAAGGAGGTGTGTGAACTCAGAATGGAGGTGTGTGAAGTCACAGAATGGAGGTTTGTGAAGTCATAGAATGGAGGTGTGTGAAGTCAGAGAATGGATGTTTCTGAAGTTAGAATGAAGGTGTGTGAAGTCATTTAATGGAGATGTGTGAAGTCAAATTGGAGGTGTGTGAACTCATAGAATGGAGGTGTGTGAACTCATAGAATGGAGGTTTGTGAAGTCATGGAATGGCGGTGTGTGAAGTCAAAGAATGGAGGTGTGTGAAGTGAAACAATAGAGGTGTGTGAAGTCCCAGATTGGAAGTGTGTGAAGGCAAAACGGAGGTGTGTGAAGTCACAGAATGGAGGTGAGTGACGTCACAGAATGGAGGTGTGTGAAATCAAAAAGTTGGTGTGTGAAGTCACAGAATGGAGGTGTGTGAATTCATAGAATGGAGCTGTGTGAAGTCAGAATGGAGGTGTGTGAAATCATAGAATGGAAGTGTGTGAAGTCAGAATGGAGGTGTGTCAAGTCACAGAATTGAGGTGTGTGAAGTCATAGAATGGAGTTGTGTGAAGTCACAGAATGGAGGTGTGTGAAGTCAGAATGGAGGTGTGTGAAGTCATAGACTGAGGTGGGTGAAGTCATAGAAAGGAGGTGTGGGAAGTCATAGAATGGAGGAGTGTGAAGTCATAGAGTGGAGGTGAGTGAAGTCACAGATTCGAGGTCTGTGATGTCATAAAATGGAGGTGTGTGAAGTCAGAATGGAGGTGTGTGAAATCACAGAATGGAGATGTGTGAACACATAGAATGGAGTTGTGTGACGTCACAATGGAAGAGTGTGAAGTCATAGAATGGAGGTGTGAGAAGTCACAGAATGGAGGTGTGTGAAGTCATAAAATGAAGGTGTGTGAAGTCAGAATGGAGGTGTGTGAAGTCACAGAATGGAGGTGTGTGAACTCAGAATGGAGGTGTGTGAAGTCATAGATGGAGGTGTGTGAAGTCATAGTATGGAGGTGTGTGAAATCACAGAATGGAGTTTTGTGAAGTCACAGAATGGAGCTGTGTGAAGTCAGAACAGAGGTGTGTGAAGACATAGAATGGAGGTGTGTGAAGTCAGAATGGAGGTGTGTGAACTCATAGAATGGAGGTGTGTGAAGTCACAGAATGGATGTTTGTGAAGTAAGAATGAAGGTGTTTGAAGTCATAGAGTGGAGGTGTGTGAAGTCACAGAATGGTGGTGTGTGAAGTCATAGAATGGAGGTGTGTGAAGTCATAGAACTGAGGTGTGTGAAGTCATAGAATGGAGGTGTGTGAAGTCAGAGAATGGATGTTTCTGAAGAAAGAATAAATTTGTGTGAAGTCATAGAATGGAGGTGTGTGAAGTCAAATTGGAGGTGTGTGAACATATAGAATGGAGGTGTGTGAACTCATAGAATGGAGGTGTGTGAAGTCATGGAATGGAGGTGTGTGAAGTCAAAGAATGGAGGTGTGTGAAGTGAAACAGTAGAGGTGTGTGAAGTCACAGAATGGAGGTGTGTGAAGTCACAGAATGGAGGTGTGTGAAGTCAAAAGTTGGTGTGTGAATTCACAGAATGGAGGTGTGTGAAGTCATAGAATGGAGGTGTGTGAAATCATAGAATGGAGGTATGTGAAGTCAGAATGGAGGTATGTGAAGTCACAGAATTGAGGTGTGTGAAGTCACAGAATGGAGGTGTGTGAAGTCAGAATGAAGGTGTGTGAAGTCACAGAATGGAGGTGGAGGTGTGTGAAGTCACAGAATGGATGTTTGTGAAGTAGGAATTAAGGTGTTTGAAGTCATAGAGTGGAGGTGTGTGAAGTCACAGAATGGAGGTGTGTGAATTCATAGAATGGAGCTGTGTGAAGTCAGAATGGAGGTGTGTGAAATCATAGAATGGAAGTGTGTGAAGTCAGAATGGAGGTGTGTCAAGTCACAGAATTTAGGTGTGTGAAATCATAGAATGGAGGTGTGTGAAGTCACAGAATGGAGGTGTGTGAAGTCAGAATGGAGGTGTGTGAAGTCATAGACTGAGGTGGGTGAAGTCATAGAAAGGAGGTGTGGGAAGTCATAGAATGGAGGAGTGTGAAGTCATAGAGTGGAGGTGAGTGAAGTCATAGATTCGAGGTCTGTGATGTCATAAACTGGAGGTGTGTGAAGTCAGAATGGTGGTGTGTGAAATCATAGAATGGAGATGTGTGAACACATAGAATGGAGTTGTGTGACGTCACAATGGAAGAGTGTGAAGTCATAGAATGGAGGTGTGAGAAGTCACAGAATGGAGGTGTGTGAAGTCATAAAATGAAGGTGTGTGAAGTCAGAATGGAGGTGTGTGAAGTCACAGAATGGAGGTGTGTGAACTCAGAATGGAGGTGTGTGAAGTCATAGATGGAGGTGTGTGAAGTCATAGTATGGAGGTGTGTGAAATCACAGAATGGAGTTTTGTGAAGTCACAGAATGGAGCTGTGTGAAGTCAGAACGGAGGTGTGTGAAGACATAGAATGGAGGTGTGTGAAGTCAGAATGGAGGTGTGTGAACTCATAGAATGGAGGTGTGTGAAGTCACAGAATGGATGTTTGTGAAGTAAGAATGAAGGTGTTTGAAGTCATAGAGTGGAGGTGTGTGAAGTCACAGAATGGTGGTGTGTGAAGTCATAGAATGGAGGTGTGTGAAGTCATACAATTGAGGTGTGTGAAGTCATAGAATGGAGGTGTGTGAAGTCAGATTGGAGGTGTGTGAAATCACAGAATGGAGGTGTGTCCACTCAGAAATGAGGTGTGTGAAGTCATAGAATGGAGGTGTGTGAAGTCATTGAATGGAAGTGTGTGAAATCATAGAATGGAGGTGTGTGAAGTCAAAGAACTGAGGTGTGTGAAGTCAGAATGGAGGTGTGTGAAGTCAGAATGGAGGTGTGTGAAGTCATAGAATGGAAGTGTGTGAAGCCATAGAATGGAGGTCTGTGAACTCAGAATGGGGGTTTGTGAAGTCATAGAATGGAGGTGTGTGAACTCAGAATGAAGGTGTGTGAAGTCACAGAATGGAGGTGTGTGAAGTCATAGAATGGAGGTGTGTGAAATCACAGAATGGAGGTGTGTGAATTCATAGAATGGAAGTGTGTGAAGTCATAGGATCGGGGTGTGTGAAGTCACAGAATGGAGGTGTGTGAAGTCACAGAATAGAGGTGTGTGAAGTCACAGAATGGAGGTGTGTGAACTCAGAATGGAGGTGTGTGAAGCCACAGAATGGAGGTGTGTGAAGTCATAGAAAGGAAGTGTGTGAAGTCATAGAATGGAGGTGTGTGAAGGAAGAATGGAGGTGTGTGAAGTCACGGAATGGAGGTGTGTGAAGTCAGAATGGAGGTGTGTGAAGTCACAGAATGGAGGTTTGTGAAGTCATAGAATGGAGGTGTGTGAAGTCAGAGAATGGATGTTTCTGAAGTAAGAATGAAGGTGTGTGAAGTCATAGAATGGAGGTGTGTGAAGTCAAATTGGAGGTGTGTGAACTCAAAGAATGGAGGTGTGTGAACTCATAGAATGGAGGTGTGTGAAGTCATGGAAAGGAGGTTTGTGAAGTCAAAGAATGGACGTGTGTGAAGTGAAACAATAGAGGTGTGTGAAGTCACAGAATGGAGGTGTTTGAAGTTACAGAATGGAAGTGTGTGAAGTCAAAACGGAGGTGTGTGAAGTCACAGAATGGAGGTGTGTGAAGTCACAGAATGGAGGTGTGTGAAGTCAAAAAGGTGGTGTGTGAAGTCACAGAATGGAGGTGTGTGAAGTCATAGAATGGAGGTGTGTGAAATCATAGAATGGAGGTATGTGAAGTCAGAATGGAGGTGTGTGAAGTCACAGAATTGAGGTGTGTGAAGTCACAGAATGGAGGTGTGTGAAGTCAGAATGCAGGTGTGTGAAGTCACAGAATGGAGGTGTGTGAAGTCACAGAATGGATGTTTGTGAAGTAAGAATGAAGGTGTTTGAAGTCATAGACTGGAGGTGTGTGAAGTCACAGAATGGAGGTGTGTGAAGTCGCAGAATGGAGGTGTGTGAATTCATAATGGAGGTGTGTGAAGTCACAGAATGGAGGTTTGTGAAGTCATAGAATGGAGGTGTGTGAAGTCAGAGAATGGATGTTTCTGAAGTAAGAATGAAGGTGTGTGAAGTCATAGAATGGAGGTGTGTGAAGTCAAATTGGAGGTGTGTGAACTCATAGAATGGAGCTGTGTGAAGTCATGAAATGGAGGTGTGTGAAGTCAAAGAATGGAGGTGTGTGAAGTGAAACAATAGAGGTGTGTGAAGTCACAGAATGGAGGTGTGTGAAGTCACAGAATTGAAGTGTGTGAAGTCAAAACGGAGGTGTGTGAAGTCATAGAATGGAGGTGTGTGAAGTCACAGAATGGAGGTGTGTGAAGTCAAAAAGGTGGTGTGTGAAGTCACAGAATGGAGGTGTGTGAAGTCATAGAATTGAGGTGTATGAAGTCACAGAATGGAGGTGTGTGAAGTCAGAATGAAGGTGTATGAAGTCACAGAATGGAGTTGTGTGAAGTCACAGAATGGATGTTTGTGAAGTAAGAATGAAGGTCTTTGAAGTCATAGAGTGGAGGTGTGAGAAGTCACAGAATGGAGGTGTGTAAACTCAGAATGTAGGTGTGTGAAGCCACAGAATGGAGGTGTGTGAAGTCATAGAATGGAAGTGTGTGAAATCAAAGAATGGAGGTGTGTGAAGTCACAGAATTGAGGTGTGTGAAGTCAGAATGGAGGTTTGTGAAGTCAGAATGGAGGTGAGTGAAGTCATACAATGCAGGTGTGTGAAGTCATAGAATGGAGGTCTGTGAACTCACAGAATGGAGGTGTGTGAAGTCATAGGATCGAGGTGTGTGAAGTCACAGAATGGAGGTGTGTGAAGTCACAGAATGGAGGTGTGTGAAGTCACAGAATGGAGGTGTGTGAAGTCACAGAATGGAGGTGTGTGAACTCAGAATGTAGGTGTGTGAAGCCACAGAATGGAGGTGTGTGAAGTCAGAGAATGGAAGTGTGTGAAGTCATAGAAAGGAGGTGTGTGAACTCAGAATGGAGGTGTGTGAAGTCACAGAATGGAGGTTTGTGAAGTCATAGAATGGAGGTGTGTGAAGTCAGAGAATAGATGTTTCTGAAGTAAGAATGAAGGTGTGTGAAGTCATAGAATGGAGATGTGTGAAGTCAAATTGGAGGTGTGTGAACTCATAGAATGGAGGTGTGTGAACTCATAGAATGGAGGTTTGTGAAGTCATGGAATGGCGGTGTGTGAAGTCAAAGAATGGAGGTGTGTGAAGTGAAACAATAGAGGTGTGTGAAGTCACAGAATGGAGGTGTGTGAAGTCCCAGATTGGAAGTGTGTGAAGGCAAAACGGAGGTGTGTGAAGTCACAGAATGGAGGTGTGTGACGTCACAGAATGGAGGTGTGTGAAATCAAAAAGTTGGTGTGTGAAGTCACAGAAGGGAGGTGTGTGACGTCACAGAATGGAGGTGTGTGAAATCAAAAAGTTGGTGTGTGAAGTCACAGAATGGAGGTGTGTGAAGTCACAGAATGGTGGTGTGTGAAGTCATAGAATGGAGGTGTGTGAAGTCATAGAATTGAGGTGTGTGAAGTCATAGAATGGAGGTGTGTGAAGTCAGAGAATGGATGTTTCTGAAGAAAGAATAAATGTGTGTGAAGTCATAGAATGGAGGTGTGTGAAGTCAAATTGGAGGTGTGTGAACATATAGAATGGAGGTGTGTGAACTCATAGAATGGAGGTGTGTGAAGTCATGGAATGGAGGTGTGTGAAGTCAAAGAATGGAGGTGTGTGAAGTGAAACAGTAGAGGTGTGTGAAGTCACAGAATGGAGGTGTGTGAAGTCACAGAATGGAAGTGTGTGAAGTCACAGAATGGAGGTGTGTGAAGTCACAGAATGGAGGTGTGTGAAGTCATAGAATGGAGGTGTGTGAAATCATAGAATGGAGGTATGTGAAGTCAGAATGGAGGTGTGTGAAGTCACAGAATTGAGGTGTGTGAAGTCACAGAATGGAGGTGTGTGAAGTCAGAATGAAGGTGTGTGAAGTCACAGAATGGAGGTGGAGGTGTGTGAAGTCACAGAATGGATGTTTGTGAAGTAAGAATTAAGGTGTTTGAAGTCATAGAGTGGAGGTGTGTGAAGTCACAGAATGGAGGTGTGTGAATTCATAGAATGGAGCTGTGTGAAGTCAGAATGGAGGTGTGTGAAATCATAGAATGGAAGTGCGTGAAGTCAGAATGGAGGTGTGTCAAGTCACAGAATTTAGGTGTGTGAAGTCATAGAATGGAGGTGTGTGAAGTCACAGAATGGAGGTGTGTGAAGTCAGAATGGAGGTGTGTGAAGTCATAGACTGAGGTGGGTGAAGTCATAGAAAGGAGGTGTTGGAGTCATAGAATGGAGGAGTGTGAAGTCATAGAGTGGAGGTGAGTGAAGTCATAGATTCGAGGTCTGTGATGTCATAAAATGGAGGTGTGTGAAGTCAGAATGGTGGTGTGTGAAATCATAGAATGGAGATGTGTGAACACATAGAATGGAGTTGTGTGACGTCACAATGGAAGAGTGGGAACTCATAGAATGTAGGTGTGAGAAGTCACAGAATGGAGGTGTGTGAAGTCATAAAATGAAGGTGTGTGAAGTCAGAATGGAGGTGAGTGATGTCATAGAATGGAGGTGCGTGAAGTCAGAATGGAGTTCTGTGAACTCAGAATGGAGGTTTGTGAAGTCATAGAATGGAGGTGTGTGAAGTCACAGAATGGAGGTGTGTGAAGTCATATAATGGAGGTGTGTGAAGTCATAAAATGGAGGTGTGTGAATTCATAGAATGGAGGTGTGTAAAGTCACAATGCAGTTGTGTGAAGTCATAGAATGGTTGTTTTTGATGTCAACGAATGGAGGTGTGTGAAGTCATAGAATGGAGGTGTGTGAAGTCAGATTGGAGGTGTGTGAAATCACAGAATGGAGGTGTGTCCACTCAGAAATGAGGTGTGTGAAGTCATAGAATGGAGGTGTGTGAAGTCAAAGAACTGAGGTGTGTGAAGTCAGAATGGAGGTGTGTGAAGTCAGAATGGAGGTGTGTGAAGTCATAGAATGGAAGTGTGTGAAGTCATAGAATGGAGGTCTGTGAACTCAGAATGGGGGTTTGTGAAGCCATAGAATGGAGGTGTGTGAACTCAGAATGGAGGTGTGTGAAGTCACAGAATGGAAGTGTGTGAAGTCATAGAATGGAGGTGTGTGAAATCACAGAATGGAGGTGTGTGAATTCATAGAATGGAAGTGTGTGAAGTCATAGGTTCGAGGTGTGAGAAGTCACAGAATGGAGGTGTGTGAAGTCACAGAATGGAGGTGTGTGAAGTCACAGAATGGAGGTGTGTGAACTCAGAATGGAGGTGTGTGAAGCCACAGAATGGAGGTGTGTGAAGTCATAGAAAGGAAGTGTGTGAAGTCATAGAATGGAGGTGTGTGAAGGAAGAATGGAGGTGTGTGAAGTCACAGAATGGAGGAGTGTGAAGTCAGAATGGAGGTGTGTGAAGTCACAGAATGGAGGTTTGTGAAGTCATAGAATGGAGGTGTGTGAAGTCAGAGAAAGGAAGTTTCTGAAGTAAGAATGAAGGTGTGTGAAGTCATAGAATGGAGGTGTGTGAAGTCAAATTGGAGGTGTATGAACTCAAAGAATGGAGGTGTGTGAACTCATAGAATGGAGGTGTGTGAAGTCATGGAATGGAGGTGTGTGAAGTCAAAGAATGGAGGTGTGTGAAGTGAAACAATAGAGGTGTGTGAAGTCACAGAATGGAGGTGTTTGAAGTTACAGAATGGAAGTGTGTGAAGTCAAAACGGAGGTGTGTGAAGTCACAGAATGGAGGTGTGTGAAGTCACAGAATGGAGGTGTGTGAAGTAAAAAAGGTGGTATGTGAAGTCACAGAATGGAGGTGTGTGAAGTCATAGAATGGAGGTGTGTGAAATCATAGAATGGAGGTGTGTGAAGTCAGAATGGAGGTGTGTGAAGTCACAGAATTGAGGTGTGTGAAGTCACAGAATGGATGTGTGTGAAGTCAGAATGAAGGTGTGTGAAGTCACAGAATGGAGGTGTGTGAAGTCACAGAATGGATGTTTGTGAAGTAAGAATGAAGGTGTTTGAAGTCATAGACTGGAGGTGTGTGAAGTCACAGAATGGAGGTGTGTGAAGTCGCAGAATGGAGGTGTGTGAATTCATAATGGAGGTGTGTGAATTCACAGAATGGAGGTTTGTGAAGTCATAGAATGGAGGTGTGTGAAGCAGAGAATGGATGTTTCTGAAGTAAGAATGAAGGTGTGTGAAGTCATAGAATGGAGGTGTGTGAAGTCAAATTGGAGGTGTGTGAGCTCATAGAATGGAGGTGTGTGAAGTCAGAATGAAGGTGTGTGAAGTCACAGAATGGAGTTGTGTGAAGTCACAGAATGGATGTTTGTGAAGTAAGAATGAAGGTCTTTGAAGTCATAGAGTGGAGGTGTGAGAAGTCACAGAATGGAGGTGTGTAAACTCAGAATGTAGGTGTGTGAAGCCACAGAATGGAGGTGTGTGAAGTCAGAATGGAGGTGTGTGAAGTCACAGAATGGAGGTTTGTGAAGTCATAGAATGGAGGTGTGTGAAGTCAGAGAATGGATGTTTCTGAAGTAAGAATGAAGGTGTGTGAAGTCATAGAATGGAGGTGTGTGAAGTCAAATTGGAGGTGTGTGAACTCAAAGAATGGAGGTGTGTGAACTCATAGAATGGAGGTGTGTGAAGTCATGGAAAGGAGGTTTGTGAAGTCAAAGAATGGACGTGTGTGAAGTGAAACAATAGAGGTGTGTGAAGTCACAGAATGGAGGTGTTTGAAGTTACAGAATGGAAGTGTGTGAAGTCAAAACGGAGGTGTGTGAAGTCACAGAATGGAGGTGTGTGAAGTCACAGAATGGAGGTGTGTGAAGTCAAAAAGGTGGTGTGTGAAGTCACAGAATGGAGGTGTGTGAAGTCATAGAATGGAGGTGTGTGAAATCATAGAATGGAGGTATGTGAAGTCAGAATGGAGGTGTGTGAAGTCACAGAATTGAGGTGTGTGAAGTCACAGAATGGAGGTGTGTGAAGTCAGAATGCAGGTGTGTGAAGTCACAGAATGGAGGTGTGTGAAGTCACAGAATGGATGTTTGTGAAGTAAGAATGAAGGTGTTTGAAGTCATAGACTGGAGGTGTGTGAAGTCACAGAATGGAGGTGTGTGAAGTCGCAGAATGGAGGTGTGTGAATTCATAATGGAGGTGTGTGAAGTCACAGAATGGAGGTTTGTGAAGTCATAGAATGGAAGTGTGTGAAGTCAGAGAATGGATGTTTCTGAAGTAAGAATGAAGGTGTGTGAAGTCATAGAATGGAGGTGTGTGAAGTCAAATTGGAGGTGTGTGAACTCATAGAATGGAGCTGTGTGAAGTCATGAAATGGAGGTGTGTGAAGTCAAAGAATGGAGGTGTGTGAAGTGAAACAATAGAGGTGTGTGAAGTCACAGAATGGAGGTGTGTGAAGTCACAGAATTGAAGTGTGTGAAGTCAAAACGGAGGTGTGTGAAGTCATAGAATGGAGGTGTGTGAAGTCACAGAATGGAGGTGTGTGAAGTCAAAAAGGTGGTGTGTGAAGTCACAGAATGGAGGTGTGTGAAGTCATAGAATTGAGGTGTATGAAGTCACAGAATGGAGGTGTGTGAAGTCAGAATGAAGGTGTATGAAGTCACAGAATGGAGTTGTGTGAAGTCACAGAATGGATGTTTGTGAAGTAAGAATGAAGGTCTTTGAAGTCATAGAGTGGAGGTGTGAGAAGTCACAGAATGGAGGTGTGTAAACTCAGAATGTAGGTGTGTGAAGCCACAGAATGGAGGTGTGTGAAGTCATAGAATGGAAGTGTGTGAAATCAAAGAATGGAGGTGTGTGAAGTCACAGAATTGAGGTGTGTGAAGTCAGAATGGAGGTTTGTGAAGTCAGAATGGAGGTGAGTGAAGTCATACAATGCAGGTGTGTGAAGTCATAGAATGGAGGTCTGTGAACTCACAGAATGGAGGTGTGTGAAGTCATAGGATCGAGGTGTGTGAAGTCACAGAATGGAGGTGTGTGAAGTCACAGAATGGAGGTGTGTGAAGTCACAGAATGGAGGTGTGTGAAGTCACAGAATGGAGGTGTGTGAACTCAGAATGTAGGTGTGTGAAGCCACAGAATGGAGGTGTGTGAAGTCAGAGAATGGAAGTGTGTGAAGTCATAGAAAGGAGGTGTGTGAACTCAGAATGGAGGTGTGTGAAGTCACAGAATGGAGGTTTGTGAAGTCATAGAATGGAGGTGTGTGAAGTCAGAGAATAGATGTTTCTGAAGTAAGAATGAAGGTGTGTGAAGTCATAGAATGGAGATGTGTGAAGTCAAATTGGAGGTGTGTGAACTCATAGAATGGAGGTGTGTGAACTCATAGAATGGAGGTTTGTGAAGTCATGGAATGGCGGTGTGTGAAGTCAAAGAATGGAGGTGTGTGAAGTGAAACAATAGAGGTGTGTGAAGTCACAGAATGGAGGTGTGTGAAGTCCCAGATTGGAAGTGTGTGAAGGCAAAACGGAGGTGTGTGAAGTCACAGAATGGAGGTGTGTGACGTCACAGAATGGAGGTGTGTGAAATCAAAAAGTTGGTGTGTGAAGTCACAGAAGGGAGGTGTGTGACGTCACAGAATGGAGGTGTGTGAAATCAAAAAGTTGGTGTGTGAAGTCACAGAATGGAGGTGTGTGAAGTCACAGAATGGTGGTGTGTGAAGTCATAGAATGGAGGTGTGTGAAGTCATAGAATTGAGGTGTGTGAAGTCATAGAATGGAGGTGTGTGAAGTCAGAGAATGGATGTTTCTGAAGAAAGAATAAATGTGTGTGAAGTCATAGAATGGAGGTGTGTGAAGTCAAATTGGAGGTGTGTGAACATATAGAATGGAGGTGTGTGAACTCATAGAATGGAGGTGTGTGAAGTCATGGAATGGAGGTGTGTGAAGTCAAAGAATGGAGGTGTGTGAAGTGAAACAGTAGAGGTGTGTGAAGTCACAGAATGGAGGTGTGTGAAGTCACAGAATGGAAGTGTGTGAAGTCACAGAATGGAGGTGTGTGAAGTCACAGAATGGAGGTGTGTGAAGTCATAGAATGGAGGTGTGTGAAATCATAGAATGGAGGTATGTGAAGTCAGAATGGAGGTGTGTGAAGTCACAGAATTGAGGTGTGTGAAGTCACAGAATGGAGGTGTGTGAAGTCAGAATGAAGGTGTGTGAAGTCACAGAATGGAGGTGGAGGTGTGTGAAGTCACAGAATGGATGTTTGTGAAGTAAGAATTAAGGTGTTTGAAGTCATAGAGTGGAGGTGTGTGAAGTCACAGAATGGAGGTGTGTGAATTCATAGAATGGAGCTGTGTGAAGTCAGAATGGAGGTGTGTGAAATCATAGAATGGAAGTGCGTGAAGTCAGAATGGAGGTGTGTCAAGTCACAGAATTTAGGTGTGTGAAGTCATAGAATGGAGGTGTGTGAAGTCACAGAATGGAGGTGTGTGAAGTCAGAATGGAGGTGTGTGAAGTCATAGACTGAGGTGGGTGAAGTCATAGAAAGGAGGTGTGGGAGTCATAGAATGGAGGAGTGTGAAGTCATAGAGTGGAGGTGAGTGAAGTCATAGATTCGAGGTCTGTGATGTCATAAAATGGAGGTGTGTGAAGTCAGAATGGTGGTGTGTGAAATCATAGAATGGAGATGTGTGAACACATAGAATGGAGTTGTGTGACGTCACAATGGAAGAGTGGGAACTCACAGAATGTAGGTGTGAGAAGTCACAGAATGGAGGTGTGTGAAGTCATAAAATGAAGGTGTGTGAAGTCAGAATGGAGGTGAGTGATGTCATAGAATGGAGGTGCGTGAAGTCAGAATGGAGTTCTGTGAACTCAGAATGGAGGTTTGTGAAGTCATAGAATGGAGGTGTGTGAAGTCACAGAATGGAGGTGTGTGAAGTCATATAATGGAGGTGTGTGAAGTCATAAAATGGAGGTGTGTGAATTCATAGAATGGAGGTGTGTAAAGTCACAATGCAGTTGTGTGAAGTCATAGAATGGTTGTTTTTGATGTCAACGAATGGAGGTGTGTGAAGTCATAGAATGGAGGTGTGTGAAGTCAGATTGGAGGTGTGTGAAATCACAGAATGGAGGTGTGTCCACTCAGAAATGAGGTGTGTGAAGTCATAGAATGGAGGTGTGTGAAGTCAAAGAACTGAGGTGTGTGAAGTCAGAATGGAGGTGTGTGAAGTCAGAATGGAGGTGTGTGAAGTCATAGAATGGAAGTGTGTGAAGTCATAGAATGGAGGTCTGTGAACTCAGAATGGGGGTTTGTGAAGTCATAGAATGGAGGTGTGTGAACTCAGAATGGAGGTGTGTGAAGTCACAGAATGGAAGTGTGTGAAGTCATAGAATGGAGGTGTGTGAAATCACAGAATGGAGGTGTGTGAATTCATAGAATGGAAGTGTGTGAAGTCATAGGTTCGAGGTGTGAGAAGTCACAGAATGGAGGTGTGTGAAGTCACAGAATGGAGGTGTGTGAAGTCACAGAATGGAGGTGTGTGAACTCAGAATGGAGGTGTGTGAAGCCACAGAATGGAGGTGTGTGAAGTCATAGAAAGGAAGTGTGTGAAGTCATAGAATGGAGGTGTGTGAAGGAAGAATGGAGGTGTGTGAAGTCACAGAATGGAGGAGTGTGAAGTCAGAATGGAGGTGTGTGAAGTCACAGAATGGAGGTTTGTGAAGTCATAGAATGGAGGTGTGTGAAGTCAGAGAAAGGAAGTTTCTGAAGTAAGAATGAAGGTGTGTGAAGTCATAGAATGGAGGTGTGTGAAGTCAAATTGGAGGTGTATGAACTCAAAGAATGGAGGTGTGTGAACTCATAGAATGGAGGTGTGTGAAGTCATGGAATGGAGGTGTGTGAAGTCAAAGAATGGAGGTGTGTGAAGTGAAACAATAGAGGTGTGTGAAGTCACAGAATGGAGGTGTTTGAAGTTACAGAATGGAAGTGTGTGAAGTCAAAACGGAGGTGTGTGAAGTCACAGAATGGAGGTGTGTGAAGTCACAGAATGGAGGTGTGTGAAGTGAAAAAGGTGGTGTGTGAAGTCACAGAATGGAGGTGTGTGAAGTCATAGAATGGAGGTGTGTGAAATCATAGAATGGAGGTGTGTGAAGTCAGAATGGAGGTGTGTGAAGTCACAGAATTGAGGTGTGTGAAGTCACAGAATGGATGTGTGTGAAGTCAGAATGAAGGTGTGTGAAGTCACAGAATGGAGGTGTGTGAAGTCACAGAATGGATGTTTGTGAAGTAAGAATGAAGGTGTTTGAAGTCATAGACTGGAGGTGTGTGAAGTCACAGAATGGAGGTGTGTGAAGTCGCAGAATGGAGGTGTGTGAATTCATAATGGAGGTGTGTGAATTCACAGAATGGAGGTTTGTGAAGTCATAGAATGGAGGTGTGTGAAGCAGAGAATGGATGTTTCTGAAGTAAGAATGAAGGTGTGTGAAGTCATAGAATGGAGGTGTGTGAAGTCAAATTGGAGGTGTGTGAGCTCATAGAATGGAGGTGTGTGAAGTCAGAATGAAGGTGTGTGAAGTCACAGAATGGAGTTGTGTGAAGTCACAGAATGGATGTTTGTGAAGTAAGAATGAAGGTCTTTGAAGTCATAGAGTGGAGGTGTGAGAAGTCACAGAATGGAGGTGTGTAAACTCAGAATGTAGGTGTGTGAAGCCACAGAATGGAGGTGTGTGAAGTCATAGAATGGAAGTGTGTGAAATCATAGAATGGAGGTGTGTGAAATCACAGAATTTAGGTGTGTGAAGTCAGAATGGAGGTTTGTGAAGTCAGAATGGAGGTGAGTGAAGTCATACAATGGAGGTGTGTGAAGTCATAGAATGGAGGTCTGTGAACTCAGAATGGAGGTTTGTGAAGTCATAGAATGGAGGTGTGTGAACTCAGAATGGAGGTGTGTGAACTCACAGAATGGAGGTGTGTGAAGTCATAGAATGGAGATTTGTGAACTCACAGAATGGAGGTATGTGAAGTCATAGGATCGAGGTGTGTGAAGTCACAGAATGGAGGTGTGTGAAGTCACAGAATGGAGGTGTGTGAACTCAGAATGTAGGTGTGTGAAGCCACAGAATGGAGGTGTGTGAAGTCATAGAATGGAAGTGTGTGAAGTCATAGAAAGGAGGTGTGTGAACTCAGAATGGAGGTGTGTGAAGTCACAGAATGGAGGTTTGTGAAGTCATAGAATGGAGGTGTGTGAAGTCAGAGAATGGATGCTTCTGAAGTTAGAATGAAGGTGTGTGAAGTCATTTAATGGAGATGTGTGAAGTCAAATTGGAGGTGTGTGAACTCATAGAATGGAGGTGTGTGAACTCATAGAATGGAGGTTTGTGAAGTCATGGAATGGCGGTGTGTGAAGTCAAAGAATGGAGGTGTGTGAACTGAAACAATAGAGGTGTGTGAAGTCACAGAATGGAGGTGTGTGAAGTCCCAGATTGGAAGTGTGTGACGGCAAAACGGAGGTGTGTGAAGTCACAGAATGGAGGTGTGTGACGTCACAGAATGTAGGTGTGTGAAATCAAAAAGTTGGTGTGTGAAGTCACAGAATGGAGGTGTGTGAATTCATAGAATGGAGCTGTGTGAAGTCAGAATGGAGGTGTGTGAAATCATAGAATGGAAGTGTGTGAAGTCAGAATGGAGGTGTGTCAAGTCACAGAATTGAGGTGTGTGAAGTCATAGAATGGAGGTGTGTGAAGTCACAGAATGGAGGTGTGTGAAGTCAGAATGGAGGTGTGTGAAGTCATAGACTGAGGTGGGTGAAGTCATAGAAAGGAGTTGTGGGAAGTCATAGAATGGAGGAGTGTGAAGTCATAGAGTGGAGGTGAGTGAAGTCACAGATTCGAGGTCTGTGATGTCATAAAATGGAGGTGTGTTAAGTCAGAATGGAGGTGTGTGAAATCATAGAATGGAGGTGTGTGAAGTCACAGAATGGATGTTTGTGAAGTAAGAATGAAGGTGTTTGAAGTCATAGAGTGGAGGTGTGTGAAGTCACAGAATGGTGGTGTGTGAAGTCATAGAATGGAGGTGTGTGAAGTCATAGAATGGAGGTGTGTGAAGTCAGATTGGAGGTGTGTGAAATCACAGAATGGAGGTGTGTCCACTCAGAAATGAGGTGTGTGAAGTCATAGAATGGAGGTGTGTGAAGTCATTGAATGGAAGTGTGTGAAATCATAAAATGGAGGTGTGTGAAGTCAAAGAACTGAGGTGTGTGAAGTCAGAATGGAGGTGTGTGAAGTCAGAATTGAGGTGTGTGAAGTCATAGAATGGAAGTGTGTGAAGCCATAGAATGGAGGTCTGTGAACTCAGAATGGGGGTTTGTGAAGTCATAGAATGGAGGTGTGTGAACTCAGAATGAAGGTGTGTGAAGTCACAGAATGGAGGTGTGTGAAGTCATAGAATGGAGGTGTGTGAAATCACAGAATGGAGGTGTGTGAATTCATAGAATGGAAGTGTGTGAAGTCATAGGATCGAGGTGTGTGAAGTCACAGAATGGAGGTGTGTGAAGTCACAGAATAGAGGTGTGTGAAGTCACAGAATGGAGGTGTGTGAACTCAGAATGGAGGTGTGTGAAGCCACAGAATGGAGGTGTGTGAAGTCATAGAAAGGAAGTGTGTGAAGTCATAGAATGGAGGTGTGTGAAGGAAGAATGGAGGTGTGTGAAGTCACGGAATGGAGGTGTGTGAAGTCAGAATGGAGGTGTGTGAAGTCACAGAATGGAGGTTTGTGAAGTCATAGAATGGAGGTGTGTGAAGTCAGAGAATGGATGTTTCTGAAGTAAGAATGAAGGTGTGTGAAGTCATAGAATGGAGGTGTGTGAAGTCAAATTGGAGGTGTGTGAACTCAAAGAATGAAGGTGTGTGAACTCATAGAATGGAGGTGTGTGAAGTCATGGAAAGGAGGTGTGTGAAGTCAAAGAATGGACGTGTGTGAAGTGAAACAATAGAGGTGTGTGAAGTCACAGAATGGAGGTGTTTGAAGTTACAGAATGGAAGTGTGTGAAGTCAAAACGGAGGTGTGTGAAGTCACAGAATGGAGGTGTGTGAAGTCACAGAATGGAGGTGTGTGAAGTCAAAAAGGTGGTGTGTGAAGTCACAGAATGGAGGTGTGTGAAGTCATAGAATGGAGGTGTGTGAAATCATAGAATGGAGGTATGTGAAGTCAGAATGGAGGTGTGTGAAGTCACAGAATTGAGGTGTGTGAAGTCACAGAATGGAGGTGTGTGAAGTCAGAATGCAGGTGTGTGAAGTCACAGAATGGAGGTGTGTGAAGTCACAGAATGGATGTTTGTGAAGTAAGAATGAAGGTGTTTGAAGTCATAGACTGGAGGTGTGTGAAGTCACAGAATGGAGGTGTGTGAAGTCGCAGAATGGAGGTGTGTGAATTCATAATGGAGGTGTGTGAAGTCACAGAATGGAGGTTTGTGAAGTCATAGAATGGAGGTGTGTGAAGTCAGAGAATGGATGTTTCTGAAGTAAGAATGAAGGTGTGTGAAGTCATAGAATGGAGGTGTGTGAAGTCAAATTGGAGGTGTGTGAACTCATAGAATGGAGCTGTGTGAAGTCATGAAATGGAGGTGTGTGAAGTCAAAGAATGGAGGTGTGTGAAGGGAAACAATAGAGGTGTGTGAAGTCACAGAATGGAGGTGTGTGAAGTCACAGAATTGAAGTGTGTGAAGTCAAAACGGAGGTGTGTGAAGTCATAGAATGGAGGTGTGTGAAGTCACAGAATGGAGGTGTGTGAAGTCAAAAAGGTGGTGTGTGAAGTCACAGAATGGAGGTGTGTGAAGTCATAGAATGGAGGTTTGTGACATCATAGAATGGAGGTGTGTGAAGTCAGAATGGAGGTGTGTGAAGTCAAAGAATTGAGGTGTATGAAGTCACAGAATGGAGGTGTGTGAAGTCAGAATGAAGGTGTATGAAGTCACAGAATGGAGTTGTGTGAAGTCACAGAATGGATGTTTGTGAAGTAAGAATGAAGGTCTTTGAAGTCATAGAGTGGAGGTGTGAGAAGTCACAGAATGGAGGTGTGTAAACTCAGAATGTAGGTGTGTGAAGCCACAGAATGGAGGTGTGTGAAGTCATAGAATGGAAGTGTGTGAAATCAAAGAATGGAGGTGTGTGAAGTCACAGAATTGAGGTGTGTGAAGTCAGAATGGAGGTTTGTGAAGTCAGAATGGAGGTGAGTGAAGTCATACAATGGAGGTGTGTGAAGTCATAGAATGGAGGTCTGTGAACTCACAGAATGGAGGTGTGTGAAGTCATAGGATCGAGGTGTGTGAAGTCACAGAATGGAGGTGTGTGAAGTCACAGAATGGAGGTGTGTGAAGTCACAGAATGGAGGTGTGTGAAGTCACAGAATGGAGGTGTGTGAACTCAGAATGTAGGTGTGTGAAGCCACAGAATGGAGGTGTGTGAAGTCAGAGAATGGAAGTGTGTGAAGTCATAGAAAGGAGGTGTGTGAACTCAGAATGGAGGTGTGTGAAGTCACAGAATGGAGGTTTGTGAAGTCATAGAATGGAGGTGTGTGAAGTCAGAGAATGGATGTTTCTGAAGTAAGAATGAAGGTGTGTGAAGTCATAGAATGGAGATGTGTGAAGTCAAATTGGAGGTGTGTGAACTCATAGAATGGAGGTGTGTGAACTCATAGAATGGAGGTTTGTGAAGTCATGGAATGGCGGTGTGTGAAGTCAAAGAATGGAGGTGTGTGAACTGAAACAATAGAGGTGTGTGAAGTCACAGAATGGAGGTGTGTGAAGTCCCAGATTGGAAGTGTGTGAAGGCAAAACGGAGGTGTGTGAAGTCACAGAATGGAGGTGTGTGACGTCACAGAATGGAGGTGTGTGAAATCAAAAAGTTGGTGTGTGAAGTCACAGAAGGGAGGTGTGTGACGTCACAGAATGGAGGTGTGTGAAATCAAAAAGTTGGTGTGTGAAGTCACAGAATGGAGGTGTGTGAAGTCACAGAATGGTGGTGTGTGAAGTCATAGAATGGAGGTGTGTGAAGTCATAGAATTGAGGTGCGTGAAGTCATAGAATGGAGGTGTGTGAAGTCAGAGAATGGATGTTTCTGAAGAAAGAATAAATGTGTGTGAAGTCATAGAATGGAGGTGTGTGAAGTCAAATTGGAGGTGTGTGAACATATAGAATGGAGGTGTGTGAACTCATAGAATGGAGGTGTGTGAAGTCATGGAATGGAGGTGTGTGAAGTCAAAGAATGGAGGTGTGTGAAGTGAAACAGTAGAGGTGTGTGAAGTCACAGAATGGAGGTGTGTGAAGTCACAGAATGGAAGTGTGTGAAGTCACAGAATGGAGGTGTGTGAAGTCACAGAATGGAGGTGTGTGAAGTCATAGAATGGAGGTGTGTGAAATCATAGAATGGAGGTATGTGAAGTCAGAATGGAGGTGTGTGAAGTCACAGAATTGAGGTGTGTGAAGTCACAGAATGGAGGTGTGTGAAGTCAGAATGAAGGTGTGTGAAGTCACAGAGTGGAGGTGGAGGTGTGTGAAGTCACAGAATGGATGTTTGTGAAGTAAGAATTAAGGTGTTTGAAGTCATAGAGTGGAGGTGTGTGAAGTCACAGAATGGAGGTGTGTGAATTCATAGAATGGAGCTGTGTGAAGTCAGAATGGAGGGTGTGAAATCATAGAATGGAAGTGCGTGAAGTCAGAATGGAGGTGTGTCAAGTCACAGAATTTAGGTGTGTGAAGTCATAGAATGGAGGTGTGTGAAGTCACAGAATGGAGGTGTGTGAAGTCAGAATGGAGGTGTGTGAAGTCATAGACTGAGGTGGGTGAAGTCATTGAAAGGAGGTGTGGGAGTCATAGAATGGAGGAGTGTGAAGTCATAGAGTGGAGGTGAGTGATGTCATAGATTCGAGGTCTGTGATGTCATAAAATGGAGGTGTGTGAAGTCAGAATGGTGGTGTGTGAAATCATAGAATGGAGATGTGTGAACACATAGAATGGAGTTGTGTGACGTCACAATGGAAGAGTGGGAACTCATAGAATGTAGGTGTGAGAAGTCACAGAATGGAGGTGTGTGAAGTCATAAAATGAAGGTGTGTGAAGTCAGAATGGAGGTGAGTGATGTCATAGAATGGAGGTGCGTGAAGTCAGAATGGAGTTCTGTGAACTCAGAATGGAGGTTTGTGAAGTCATAGAATGGAGGTGTGTGAAGTCACAGAATGGAGGTGTGTGAAGTCATATAATGGAGGTGTGTGAAGTCATAAAATGGAGGTGTGTGAATTCATAGAATGGAGGTGTGTAAAGTCACAATGCAGTTGTGTGAAGTCATAGAATGGTTGTTTTTGATGTCAACGAATGGAGGTGTGTGAAGTCATAGAATGGAGGTGTGTGAAGTCAGATTGGAGGTGTGTGAAATCACAGAATGGAGGTGTGTCCACTCAGAAATGAGGTGTGTGAAGTCATAGAATGGAGGTGTGTGAAGTCAAAGAACTGAGGTGTGTGAAGTCAGAATGGAGGTGTGTGAAGTCAGAATGGAGGTGTGTGAAGTCATAGAATGGAAGTGTGTGAAGTCATAGAATGGAGGTCTGTGAACTCAGAATGGGGGTTTGTGAAGTCATAGAATGGAGGTGTGTGAACTCAGAATGGAGGTGTGTGAAGTCACAGAATGGAAGTGTGTGAAGTCATAGAATGGAGGTGTGTGAAATCACAGAATGGAGGTGTGTGAATTCATAGAATGGAAGTGTGTGAAGTCATAGGTTCGAGGTGTGAGAAGTCACAGAATGGAGGTGTGTGAAGTCACAGAATGGAGGTGTGTGAAGTCACAGAATGGAGGTGTGTGAACTCAGAATGGAGGTGTGTGAAGCCACAGAATGGAGGTGTGTGAAGTCATAGAAAGGAAGTGTGTGAAGTCATAGAATGGAGGTGTATGAAGGAAGAATGGAGGTGTGTGAAGTCACAGAATGGAGGAGTGTGAAGTCAGAATGGAGGTGTGTGAAGTCACAGAATGGAGGTTTGTGAAGTCATAGAATGGAGGTGTGTGAAGTCAGAGAAAGGAAGTTTCTGAAGTAAGAATGAAGGTGTGTGAAGTCATAGAATGGAGGTGTGTGAAGTCAAATTGGAGGTGTATGAACTCAAAGAATGGAGGTGTGTGAACTCATAGAATGGAGGTGTGTGAAGTCATGGAATGGAGGTGTGTGAAGTCAAAGAATGGAGGTGTGTGAAGTGAAACAATAGAGGTGTGTGAAGTCACAGAATGGAGGTGTTTGAAGTTACAGAATGGAAGTGTGTGAAGTCAAAACGGAGGTGTGTGAAGTCACAGAATGGAGGTGTGTAGTCACAGAATGGAGGTGTGTGAAGTGAAAAAGGTGGTGTGTGAAGTCACAGAATGGAGGTGTGTGAAGTCATAGAATGGAGGTGTGTGAAATCATAGAATGGAGGTGTGTGAAGTCAGAATGGAGGTGTGTGAAGTCACAGAATTGAGGTGTGTGAAGTCACAGAATGGATGTGTGTGAAGTCAGAATGAAGGTGTGTGAAGTCACAGAATGGAGGTGTGTGAAGTCACAGAATGGATGTTTGTGAAGTAAGGATGAAGGTGTTTGAAGTCATAGACTGGAGGTGTGTGAAGTCACAGAATGGAGGTGTGTGAAGTCGCAGAATGGAGGTGTGTGAATTCATAATGGAGGTGTGTGAATTCACAGAATGGAGGTTTGTGAAGTCATAGAATGGAGGTGTGTGAAGCAGAGAATGGATGTTTCTGAAGTAAGAATGAAGGTGTGTGAAGTCATAGAATGGAGGTGTGTGAAGTCAAATTGGAGGTGTGTGAGCTCATAGAATGGAGGTGTGTGAAGTCAGAATGAAGGTGTGTGAAGTCACAGAATGGAGTTGTGTGAAGTCACAGAATGGATGTTTGTGAAGTAAGAATGAAGGTCTTTGAAGTCATAGAGTGGAGGTGTGGGAAGTCACAGAATGGAGGTGTGTAAACTCAGAATGTAGGTGTGTGAAGCCACAGAATGGAGGTGTGTGAAGTCATAGAATGGAAGTGTGTGAAATCATAGAATGGAGGTGTGTGAAGTCACAGAATTTAGGTGTGTGAAGTCAGAATGGAGGTTTGTGAAGTCAGAATGGAGGTGAGTGAAGTCATACAATGGAGGTGTGTGAAGTCATAGAATGGAGGTCTGTGAACTCAGAATGGAGGTTTGTGAAGTCATAGAATGGAGGTGTGTGAACTCAGAATGGAGGTGTGTGAACTCACAGAATGGAGGTGTGTGAAGTCATAGAATGGAGATTTGTGAACTCACAGAATGGAGGTATGTGAAGTCATAGGATCGAGGTGTGTGAAGTCACAGAATGGAGGTGTGTGAAGTCACAGAATGGAGGTGTGTGAACTCAGAATGTAGGTGTGTGAAGCCACAGAATGGAGGTGTGTGAAGTCATAGAATGGAAGTGTGTGAAGTCATAGAAAGGAGGTGTGTGAACTCAGAATGGAGGTGTGTGAAGTCACAGAATGGAGGTTTGTGAAGTCATAGAATGGAGGTGTGTGAAGTCAGAGAATGGATGCTTCTGAAGTTAGAATGAAGGTGTGTGAAGTCATTTAATGGAGATGTGTGAAGTCAAATTGGAGGTGTGTGAACTCATAGAATGGAGGTGTGTGAACTCATAGAATGGAGGTTTGTGAAGTCATGGAATGGCGGTGTGTGAAGTCAAAGAATGGAGGTGTGTGAACTGAAACAATAGAGGTGTGTGAAGTCACAGAATGGAGGTGTGTGAAGTCCCAGATTGGAAGTGTGTGAAGGCAAAACGGAGGTGTGTGAAGTCACAGAATGGAGGTGTGTGACGTCACAGAATGTAGGTGTGTGAAATCAAAAAGTTGGTGTGTGAAGTCACAGAATGGAGGTGTGTGAATTCATAGAATGGAGCTGTGTGAAGTCAGAATGGAGGTGTGTGAAATCATAGAATGGAAGTGTGTGAAGTCAGAATGGAGGTGTGTCAAGTCACAGAATTGAGGTGTGTGAAGTCATAGAATGGAGGTGTGTGAAGTCACAGAATGGAGGTGTGTGAAGTCAGAATGGAGGTGTGTGAAGTCATAGACTGAGGTGGGTGAAGTCATAGAAAGGAGGTGTGCGAAGTCATAGAATGGAGGAGTGTGAAGTCATAGAGTGGTGGTGAGTGAAGTCACAGATTCGAGTTCTGTGATGTCATAAAATGGAGGTGTGTGAAGTCAGAATGGAGGTGTGTGAAATCACAGAATGGAGATGTGTGAACACATAGAATGGAGTTGTGTGACGTCACAATGGAAGAGTGTGAAGTCATAGAATGGAGGTGTGAGAAGTCACAGAATGGAGGTGTGTGAAGTCATAAAATGAAGGTGTGTGAAGTCAGAATGGAGGTGTGTGAAGTCACAGAATGGAGGTGTGTGAACTCAGAATGGAGGTGTGTGAAGTCATAGATGGAGGTGTGTGAAGTCATAGTATGGAGGTGTGTGAAATCACAGAATGGAGTTTTGTGAAGTCACAGAATGGAGCTGTGTGAAGTCAGAACAGAGGTGTGTGAAGACATAGAATGGAGGTGTGTGAAGTCAGAATGGAGGTGTGTGAACTCATAGAATGGAGGTGTGTGAAGTCACAGAATGGATGTTTGTGAAGTAAGAATGAAGGTGTTTGAAGTCATAGAGTGGAGGTGTGTGAAGTCACAGAATGGTGGTGTGTGAAGTCATAGAATGGAGGTGTGTGAAGTCATAGAACTGAGGTGTGTGAAGTCATAGAATGGAGGTGTGTGAAGTCAGAGAATGGATGTTTCTGAAGAAAGAATAAATTTGTGTGAAGTCATAGAATGGAGGTGTGTGAAGTCAAATTGGAGGTGTGTGAACATATAGAATGGAGGTGTGTGAACTCATAGAATGGAGGTGTGTGAAGTCATGGAATGGAGGTGTGTGAAGTCAAAGAATGGAGGTGTGTGAAGTGAAACAGTAGAGGTGTGTGAAGTCACAGAATGGAGGTGTGTGAAGTCACAGAATGGAGGTGTGTGAAGTCAAAAAGTTGGTGTGTGAAGTCACAGAATGGAGGTGTGTGAAGTCATAGAATGGAGGTGTGTGAAATCATAGAATGGAGGTATGTGAAGTCAGAATGGAGGTGTGTGAAGTCACAGAATTGAGGTGTGTGAAGTCACAGAATGGAGGTGTGTGAAGTCAGAATGAAGGTGTGTGAAGTCACAGAATGGAGGTGGAGGTGTGTGAAGTCACAGAATGGATGTTTGTGAAGTAGGAATTAAGGTGTTTGAAGTCATAGAGTGGAGGTGTGTGAAGTCACAGAATGGAGGTGTGTGAATTCATAGAATGGAGCTGTGTGAAGTCAGAATGGAGGTGTGTGAAATCATAGAATGGAAGTGTGTGAAGTCAGAATGGAGGTGTGTCAAGTCACAGAATTTAGGTGTGTGAAGTCATAGAATGGAGGTGTGTGAAGTCACAGAATGGAGGTGTGTGAAGTCAGAATGGAGGTGTGTGAAGTCATAGACTGAGGTGGGTGAAGTCATAGAAAGGAGGTGTGGGAAGTCATAGAATGGAGGAGTGTGAAGTCATAGAGTGGAGGTGAGTGAAGTCATAGATTCGAGGTCTGTGATGTCATAAAATGGAGGTGTGTGAAGTCAGAATGGTGGTGTGTGAAATCATAGAATGGAGATGTGTGAACACATAGAATGGAGTTGTGTGACGTCACAATGGAAGAGTGTGAAGTCATAGAATGGAGGTGTGAGAAGTCACAGAATGGAGGTGTGTGAAGTCATAAAATGAAGGTGTGTGAAGTCAGAATGGAGGTGTGTGAAGTCACAGAATGGAGGTGTGTGAACTCAGAATGGAGGTGTGTGAAGTCATAGATGGAGGTGTGTGAAGTCATAGTATGGAGGTGTGTGAAATCACAGAATGGAGTTTTGTGAAGTCACAGAATGGAGCTGTGTGAAGTCAGAACGGAGGTGTGTGAAGACATAGAATGGAGGTGTGTGAAGTCAGAATGGAGGTGTGTGAACTCATAGAATGGAGGTGTGTGAAGTCACAGAATGGATGTTTGTGAAGTAAGAATGAAGGTGTTTGAAGTCATAGAGTGGAGGTGTGTGAAGTCACAGAATGGTGGTGTGTGAAGTCATAGAATGGAGGTGTGTGAAGTCATAGAATTGAGGTGTGTGAAGTCATAGAATGGAGGTGTGTGAAGTCAGATTGGAGGTGTGTGAAATCACAGAATGGAGGTGTGTCCACTCAGAAATGAGGTGTGTGAAGTCATAGAATGGAGGTTTGTGAAGTCAAAGAACTGAGGTTTGTGAAGTCAGAATGAAGGTGTGTGAAGTCAGAATGGAGGTGTGTGAAGTCATAGAATGGAAGTGTGTGAAGTCATAGAATGGAGGTCTGTGAACTCAGAATGGGGGTTTGTGAAGTCATAGAATGGAGGTGTGTGAACTCAGAATGAAGGTGTGTGAAGTCACAGAATGGAGGTGTGTGAAGTCATAGAATGGAGGTGTGTGAAATCACAGAATGGAGGTGTGTGAATTCATAGAATGGAAGTGTGTGAAGTCATAGGATCGAGGTGTGTGAAGTCACAGAATGGAGGTGTGTGAAGTCACAGAATGGAGGTGTGTGAAGTCACAGAATGGAGGTGTGTGAACTCAGAATGGAGGTGTGTGAAGCCACAGAATGGAGGTGTGTGAAGTCTTAGAAAGGAAGTGTGTGAAGTCATAGAATGGAGGTGTGTGAAGGGAGAATGGAGGTGTGTGAAGTCACAGAATGGAGGTGTGTGAAGTCAGAATGGAGGTGTGTGAAGTCACAGAATGGAGGTTTGTGAAGTCATAGAATGGAGGTGTGTGAAGTCAGAGAATGGATGTTTCTGAAGTAAGAATGAAGGTGTGTGAAGTCATAGAATGGAGGTGTGTGAAGTCAAATTGGAGGTGTGTGAACTCAAAGAATGGAGGTGTGTGAACTCATAGAATGGAGGTGTGTGAAGTCATGGAAAGGAGGTGTGTGAAGTCAAAGAATGGAGGTGTGTGAAGGGAAACAATAGAGGTGTGTGAAGTCACAGAATGGAGGTGTTTGAAGTTACAGAATGGAAGTGTGCGAAGTCAAAACGGAGGTGTGTGAAGTCACAGAATGGAGGTGTGTGAAGTCACAGAATGGAGGTGTGTGAAGTCAAAAAGGTGGTGTGTGAAGTCACAGAATGGAGGTGTGTGAAGTCATAGAATGGAGGTGTGTGAAATCATAGAATGGAGGTATGTGAAGTCAGAATGGAGGTGTGTGAAGTCACAGAATTGAGGTGTGTGAAGTCACAGAATGGAGGTGTGTGAAGTCAGAATGCAGGTGTGTGAAGTCACAGAATGGAGGTGTGTGAAGTCACAGAATGGATGTTTGTGAAGTAAGAATGAAGGTGTTTGAAGTCATAGACTGGAGGTGTGTGAAGTCACAGAATGGAGGTGTGTGAAGTCGCAGAATGGAGGTGTGTGAATTCAGAATGGAGGTGTGTGAAGTCACAGAATGGAGGTTTGTGAAGTCATAGAATGGAGGTGTGTGAAGTCAGAGAATGGATGTTTCTGAAGTAAGAATGAAGGTGTGTGAAGTCATAGAATGGAGGTGTGTGAAGTCAAATTGGAGGTGTGTGAACTCATAGAATGGAGCTGTGTGAAGTCATGAAATGGAGGTGTGTGAAGTCAAAGAATGGAGGTGTGTGAAGTGAAACAATAGAGGTGTGTGAAGTCACAGAATGGAGGTGTGTGAAGTCACAGAATTGAAGTGTGTGAAGTCAAAACGGAGGTGTGTGAAGTCATAGAATGGAGGTGTGTGAAGTCACAGAATGGAGGTGTGTGAAGTCAAAAAGGTGGTGTGTGAAGTCACAGAATGGAGGTGTGTGAAGTCATAGAATGGAGGTTTGTGACATCATAGAATGGAGGTGTGTGAAGTCAGAATGGAGGTGTGTGAAGTCACAGAATTGAGGTGTATGAAGTCACAGAATGGAGGTGTGTGAAGTCAGAATGAAGGTGTATGAAGTCACAGAATGGAGTTGTGTGAAGTCACAGAATGGATGTTTGTGAAGTAAGAATGAAGGTCTTTGAAGTCATAGAGTGGAGGTGTGAGAAGTCACAGAATGGAGGTGTGTAAACTCAGAATGTAGGTGTGTGAAGCCACAGAATGGAGGTGTGTGAAGTCATAGAATGGAAGTGTGTGAAATCAAAGAATGGAGGTGTGTGAAGTCACAGAATTGAGGTGTGTGAAGTCAGAATGGAGGTTTGTGAAGTCAGAATGGAGGTGAGTGAAGTCATACAATGGAGGTGTGTGAAGTCATAGAATGGAGGTCTGTGAACTCAGATTGGAGGTTTGTGAAGTCATAGAATGGAGGTGTGTGAACTCAGAATGGAGGTGTGTGAACTCACAGAATGGAGGTGTGTGAAGTCATAGAATGGAGGTGTGTGAACTCACAGAATGGAGGTGTGTGAAGTCATAGGATCGAGGTGTGTTAAGTCACAGAATGGAGGTGTGTGAAGTCACAGAATGGAGATGTGTGAAGTCACAGAATGGAGGTGTGTGAAGTCACAGAATGGAGGTGTGTGAACTCAGAATGTAGGTGTGTGAAGCCACAGAATGGAGGTGTGTGAAGTCATAGAATGGAAGTGTGTGAAGTCATAGAAAGGAGGTGTGTGAACTCAGAATGGAGGTGTGTGAAGTCACAGAATGGAGGTTTGTGAAGTCATAGAATGGAGGTGTGTGAAGTCAGAGAATGGATGTTTCTGAAGTAAGAATGAAGGTGTGTGAAGTCATAGAATGGAGATGTGTGAAGTCAAATTGGAGGTGTGTGAACTCATAGAATGGAGGTGTGTGAACTCATAGAATGGAGGTTTGTGAAGTCATGGAATGGCGGTGTGTGAAGTCAAAGAATGGAGGTGTGTGAAGTGAAACAATAGAGGTGTGTGAAGTCACAGAATGGAGGTGTGTGAAGTCCCAGATTGGAAGTGTGTGAAGGCAAAACGGAGGTGTGTGAAGTCACAGAATGGAGGTGTGTGACGTCACAGAATGGAGGTGTGTGAAATCAAAAAGTTGGTGTGTGAAGTCACAGAAGGGAGGTGTGTGACGTCACAGAATGGAGGTGTGTGAAATCAAAAAGTTGGTGTGTGAAGTCACAGAATGGAGGTGTGTGAAGTCACAGAATGGTGGTGTGTGAAGTCATAGAATGGAGGTGTGTGAAGTCATAGAATTGAGGTGTGTGAAGTCATAGAATGGAGGTGTGTGAAGTCAGAGAATGGATGTTTCTGAAGAAAGAATAAATGTGTGTGAAGTCATAGAATGGAGGTGTGTGAAGTCAAATTGGAGGTGTGTGAACATATAGAATGGAGGTGTGTGAACTCATAGAATGGAGGTGTGTGAAGTCATGGAATGGAGGTGTGTGAAGTCAAAGAATGGAGGTGTGTGAAGTGAAACAGTAGAGGTGTGTGAAGTCACAGAATGGAGGTGTGTGAAGTCACAGAATGGAAGTGTGTGAAGTCACAGAATGGAGGTGTGTGAAGTCACAGAATGGAGGTGTGTGAAGTCAAAAAGGTGGTGTGTGAAGTCACAGAATGGAGGTGTGTGAAGTCATAGAATGGAGGTGTGTGAAATCATAGAATGCAGGTATGTGAATTCAGAATGGAGGTGTGTGAAGTCACAGAATTGAGGTGTGTGAAGTCACAGAATGGAGGTGTGTGAAGTCAGAATGAAGGTGTGTGAAGTCACAGAATGGAGGTGGAGGTGTGTGAAGTCACAGAATGGATGTTTGTGAAGTAAGAATTAAGGTGTTTGAAGTCATTGAGTGGAGGTGTGTGAAGTCACAGAATGGAGGTGTGTGAATTCATAGAATGGAGCTGTGTGAAGTCAGAATGGAGGTGTGTGAAATCATAGAATGGAAGTGCGTGAAGTCAGAATGGAGGTGTGTCAAGTCACAGAATTTAGGTGTGTGAAGTCATAGAATGGAGGTGTGTGAAGTCACAGAATGGAGGTGTGTGAAGTCAGAATGGAGGTGTGTGAAGTCATAGACTGAGGTGGGTGAAGTCATAGAAAGGAGGTGTGGGAGTCATAGAATGGAGGAGTGTGAAGTCATAGAGTGGAGGTGAGTGAAGTCATAGATTCGAGGTCTGTGATGTCAAAAATGGAGGTGTGTGAAGTCAGAATGGTGGTGTGTGAAATCATAGAATGGAGATGTGTGAACACATAGAATGGAGTTGTGTGACGTCACAATGGAAGAGTGTGAAGTCATAGAATGGAGGTGTGAGAAGTCACAGAATGGAGGTGTGTGAAGTCATAAAATGAAGGTGTGTGAAGTCAGAATGGAGGTGTGTGAAGTCACAGAATGGAGGTGTGTGAACTCAGAATGGAGGTGTGTGAAGTCATAGATGGAGGTGTGTGAAGTCATAGTATGGAGGTGTGTGAAATCACAGAATGGAGTTTTGTGAAGTCACAGAATGGAGCTGTGTGAAGTCAGAACGGAGGTGTGTGAAGACATAGAATGGAGGTGTGTGAAGTCAGAATGGAGGTGTGTGAACTCATAGAATGGAGGTGTGTGAAGTCACAGAATGGATGTTTGTGAAGTAAGAATGAAGGTGTTTGAAGTCATAGAGTGGAGGTGTGTGAAGTCACAGAATGGTGGTGTGTGAAGTCATAGAATAGAGGTGAGTGAAGTCATAGAATAGAGGTGTGTGAAGTCATAGAATGGAGGTGTGTGAAGTCAGATTGGAGGTGTGTGAAATCACAGAATGGAGGTGTGTCCACTCAGAAATGAGGTGTGTGAAGTCATAGAATGGAGGTGTGTGAAGTCATTGAATGGAAGTGTGTGAAATCATAGAATGGAGGTGTGTGAAGTCAAAGAACTGAGGTGTGTGAAGTCAGAATGGAGGTGTGTGAAGTCAGAATGGAGGTGTGTGAAGTCATAGAATGGAAGTGTGTGAAGTCATAGAATGGAGGTCTGTGAACTCAGAATGGGGGTTTGTGAAGTCATAGAATGGAGGTGTGTGAACTCAGAATGGAGGTGTGTGAAGTCACAGAATGGAGGTGTGTGAAGTCATAGAATGGAGGTGTGTGAAATCACAGAATGGAGGTGTGTGAATTCATAGAATGGAAGTGTGTGAAGTCATAGGATCGAGGTGTGTGAAGTCAAAGAATGGAGGTGTGTGAAGTCACAGAATGGAGGTGTGTGAACTCAGAATGGAGGTGTGTGAAGCCACAGAATGGAGGTGTGTGAAGTCATAGAAAGGAAGTGTGTGAAGTCATAGAATGGAGGTGTGTGAAGTCAGAATGGAGGTGTGTGAAGTCACAGAATGGAGGTTTGTGAAGTCATAGAATGGAGGTGTGTGAAGTCAGAGAATGGATGTTTCTGAAGTAAGAATGAAGGTGTGTGAAGTCATAGAATGGAGGTGTGTGAAGTCAAATTGGAGGTGTGTGAACTCAAAGAATGGAGGTGTGTGAACTCATAGAATGGAGGTGTGTGAAGTCATGGAATGGAGGTGTGTGAAGTCAAAGAATGGAGGTGTGTGAAGTGAAACAATAGAGGTGTGTGAAGTCACAGAATGGAGGTGTTTGAAGTTACAGAATGGAAGTGTGTGAAGTCAAAACGGAGGTGTGTGAAGTCACAGAATGGAGGTGTGTGAAGTCACAGAATGGAGGTGTGTGAAGTCAAAAAGGTGGTGTGTGAAGTCACAGAATGGAGGTGTGTGAAGTCATAGAATGGAGGTGTGTGAAATCATAGAATGGAGGTGTGTGAAGTCAGAATGGAGGTGTGTGAAGTCACAGAATTGAGGTGTGGGAAGTCACAGAATGGAGGTGTGTGAAGTCAGAATGAAGGTGTGTGAAGTCACAGAATGGAGGTGTGTGAAGTCACAGAATGGATGTTTGTGAAGTAAGAATGAAGGTGTTTGAAGTCATAGACTGGAGGTGTGTGAAGTCACAGAATGGAGGTGTGTGAAGTCATAGAATGGAGGTGTGTGAAATCATAGAATGGAGGTGTGTGAAGTCAGAATGGCGGTGTGTGAAGTCACAGAATTGAGGTGTATGAAGTCACAGAATGGAGGTGTGTGAAGTCAGAATGAAGGTGTATGAAGTCACAGAATGGAGTTGTGTGAAGTCACAGAATGGATGTTTGTGAAGTAAGAATGAAGGTCTTTGAAGTCATAGAGTGGATGTGTGAGAAGTCACAGAATGGAGGTGTGTAAACACAGAATGTAGGTGTGTGAAGCCACAGAATGGAGGTGTGTGAAGTCATAGAATGGAAGTGTGTGAAATCATAGAATGGAGGTGTGTGAAGTCACAGAATTGAGGTGTGTGAAGTCAGAATGGAGGTTTGTGAAGTCAGAATGGAGGTGAGTGAAGTCATACAATGGAGGTGTGTGAAGTCATAAAATGGAGGTCTGTGAACTCAGAATGGAGGTTTGTGAAGTCATAGAATGGAGGTGTGTGAACTCAGAATGGAGGTGTGTGAACTCACAGAATGGAGGTGTATGAAGTCATAGAATGGAGGTTTGTGAACTCACAGAATGGAGGTGTGTGAAGTCATAGGATCGAGGTGTGTGAAGTCACAGAATGGAGGTGTGTGAAGTCACAGAATGGAGTTGTGTGAAGTCACAGAATGGAGGTGTGTGAAGTCACAAAATGGAGGTGTGTGAACTCAGAATGTAGGTGTGTGAAGCCACAGAATGGAGGTGTGTGAAGTCATAGAATGGAAGTGTGTGAAGTCATAGAAAGGAGGTGTGTGAACTCAGAATGGAGGTGTGTGAAGTCACAGAATGGAGGTTTGTGAAGTCATAGAATGGAGGTGTGTGAAGTCAGAGAATGGACGTTTCTGAAGTAAGAATGAAAGTGTGTGAAGTCATAGAATGGAGATGTGTGAAGTCAAATTGGAGGTGTGTGAACTCATAGAATGGAGGTTTGTGAACTCATAGGATGGAGGTTTGTGAAGTCATGGAATGGCGGTGTGTGAAGTCAAAGAATGGAGGTGTGTGAAGTGAAACAATAGAGGTGTGTGAAGTCACAGAATGGAGGTGTGTGACGTCACAGAATGGAGGTGTGTGAAATCAAAAAGTTGGTGTGTGAAGTCACAGAATGGAGGTGTGTGACGTCACAGAATGGAGGTGTGTGAAATCAAAAAGTTGGTGTGTGAAGTCACAGAATTGAGGTGTGTGAAGTCACAGAATGGTGTTGTGTGAAGACATAGAATGGAGGTGTGTGAAGTCATAGAATTGAGGTGTGTGAAGTCATAGAATGGAGGTGTGTGAAGTCAGAGAATGGATGTTTCTGAAGAAAGAATAAATGTGTGTAAAGTCATAGAATGGAGGTGTGTGAAGTCAAATTGGAGGTGTGTGAACATATAGAATGGTGGTGTGTGAACTCATAGAATGGAGGTGTGTGAAGTCATGGAATGGAGGTGTGTGAAGGCAAAGAATGGAGGTGTGTGAAGTGAAACAGTAGAGGTGTGTGAAGTCACAGAATGGAGGTGTGTGAAATCACAGAATGGAAGTGTGTGAAGTCACAGAATGGAGGTGTGTGAAGTCACAGAATGAAGGTGTGTGAAGTCAAAAAGGTGGTGTGTGAAGTCACAGAATGGAGGTGTGTGAAGTCATAGAATGGAGGTGTGTGAACTCAGAATGGAGGTGTGTGAAGTCACAGAATGGAGGTGTGTGAAGTCATAGAATGGAGTTGTGTGAAATCACAGAAAGGAGGTGTGTGAATTCATAGAATGGAAGTGTGTGAAGTCACAGGATCGAGGTGTGTGAAGTCACAGAATGGAGGTGTGTGAAGTCACAGAATGGAGGTGTGTGAAGTCACAGAATGGAGGTGTGTGAACTCAGAATGGAGGTGTGTGAAGCCACAGAATGGAGGTGTGTGAAGTCATAGAAAGGAAGTGTGTGAAGTCAGAATGGAGGTGTGTGAAATCATAGAATGGAAGTGTGTGAAGTCAGAATGGAGGTGTGTGAAATCATAGAATGGAAGTGTGTGAAGTCAGAATGGAGGTGTGTCAAGTCACAGAATTTAGGTGTGTGAAGTCATAGAATGGAGGTGTGTGAAGTCACAGAATGGAGGTGTGTGAAGTCAGAATTGAGGTGTGTGAAGTCACAGAATGGAGGTGTGTGAAGTCAGAATGAAGGTGTGTGAAGTCACAGAATGGAGGTGGAGGTGTGTGAAGTCACAGAATGGATGTTTGTGAAGTAAGAATTAAGGTGTTTGAAGTCATAGAGTTGAGGTGTGTGAAGTCACAGAATGGAGGTGTGTGAATTCATAGAATGGAGCTGTGTGAAGTCAGAATGGAGGTGTGTGAAATCATAGAATGGAAGTGTGTGAAGTCAGAATGGAGGTGTGTCAAGTCACAGAATTTAGGTGTGTGAAGTCATAGAATGGAGGTGTGTGAAGTCACAGAATGGAGGTGTGTGAAGTCAGAATGGAGGTGTGTGAAGTCATAGAGTGGAGGTGAGTGAAGTCATAGATTCGAGGTCTGTGATGTCATAAAATGGAGGTGTGTGAAGTCAGAATGGTGGTGTGTGAAATCATAGAATGGAGATGTGTGAACACATAGAATGGAGTTGTGTGACGTCACAATGGAAGAGTGTGAAGTCATAGAATGGAGGTGTGAGAAGTCACAGAATGGAGGTGTGTGAAGTCATAAAATGAAGGTGTGTGAAGTCAGAATGGAGGTGTGTGAAGTCACAGAATGGAGGTGTTTGAACTCAGAATGGAGGTGTGTGAAGTCATAGATGGAGGTGTGTGAACTCATAGAATGGAGGTGTGTGAACTCATAGAATGGAGGTTTGTGAAGTCATGGAATGGCGGTGTGTGAAGTCAAAGAATGGAGGTGTGTGAAGTGAAACAATAGAGGTGTGTGAAGTCACAGAATGGAGGTGTGTGAAGTCCCAGATTGGAAGTGTGTGAAGTCACAGAATGGAAGTGTGTGAAGTCACAGAATGGAGGTGTGTGAAGTCACAGAATGGAGGTGTGTGAAGTCAAAAAGGTGGTGTGTGAAGTCACAGAATGGAGGTGTGTGAATTCATAGAATGGAGCTGTGTGATGTCAGAATGGAGGTGTGTGAAGTCAGAATGGAGGCGTGTGAAGTCAGAATGGAGGTGTGTGAAGTCACAGAATGGAGGTGTGTGAAGTCATAGAATGGAGGTGTGTGAAATCATAGAATGGAGGTCTGTGAAGTCAGAATGGAGGTGTGTCAAGTCAGAGAATTGAGGTGTGTGAAGTCAGAGAATGGAGGTGTGTGAATTCAGAATGAAGGTGTGTGAAGTCATAGAATGGAGATGTGTGAAGTCAAATTGGAGGTGTGTGAACTCATAGAATGGAGGTGTGTGAACTCATAGAATGGAGGTTTGTGAAGTCATGGAATGGCGGTGTGTGAAGTCAAAGAATGGAGGTGTGTGAAGTGAAACAATAGAGGTCTGTGAAGTCACAGAATGGAGGTGTGTGTAGTCCCAGATTGGAAGTGTGTGAAGGCAAAACGGAGGTGTGTGAAGTCACAGAATGGAGGTGTGTGACGTCACAGAACGGAGGTGTGTGAAATCAAAAAGTTGGTGTGTGAAGTCACAGAATGGAGGTGTGTGACGTCACAGAATGGAGGTGTGTGAAATCAAAAAGTTGGTGTGTGAAGTCACAGAATGGAGGTGTGTGAAGTCACAGAATGGTGGTGTGTGAAGTCATAGAATTGAGGTGTGTGAAGTCATAGAATTGAGGTGTGTGAAGTCATAGAATGGAGGTGTGTGAAGTCAGAGAATGGATGTTTCTGAAGAAAGAATAAATGTGTGTGAAGTCATAGAATGGAGGTGTGTGAAGTCACAGAATGGAGGTGTGTGAAGTCACAGAATGGAGGTGTGTGAAGTCATAGAATGGAGGTGTGTGAAATCACAGAATGGAGGTGTGTGAATTCATAGAATGGAAGTGTGTGAAGTCATAGGACGGAGGTGTGTGAAGTCACAGAATGGAGGTGTGTGAAGTCACAGAATGGAGGTGCGTGAAGTCACAGAATGGAGGTGTGTGAACTCAGAATGGAGGTGTGTGAAGCCACAGAATGGAGGTGTGTGAAGTCAAAAAGGTGGTGTGTGAAGTCATAGAATGGAGGTGTGTGAATTCATAGAATGGAGCTGTGTGATGTCAGAATGGAGGTGTGTGAAGTCATAAAATGAAGGTGTGTGAAGTCAGAATGGAGGTGTGTGAAGTCACAGAATGGAGGTGTGTGAAGTCACAGAATGGAGGTGTGTGAAGTCACAGAATGGAGGTGTGTGAAGTCATAGAATGGAGGTGTGTGAAATCACAGAATGGAGGTGTGTGAAGTCATAGAAAGGAAGTGTGTGAAGTCAGAATGGAGGTGTGTGAAATCATAGAATGGAAGTGTGTGAAGTCAGAATGGAGGTGTGTGAAATCATAGAATGGAAGTGTGTGAAGTCAGAATGGAGGTGTGTCAAGTCACAGAATTTAGGTGTGTGAAGTCATAGAATGGAGGTGTGTGAAGTCACAGAATAGAGGTGTGTGAAGTCAGAATTGAGGTGTGTGAAGTCACAGAATTGAGGTGTGTGAAGTCAGAATGAAGGTGTGTGAAGTCACAGAATGGAGGTGGAGGTGTGTGAAGTCACAGAATGGATGTTTGTGAAGTAAGAATTAAGGTGTTTGAAGTCACAGAGTGGAGGTGTGTGAAGTCACAGAATGGAGGTGTGTGAATTCATAGAATGGAGCTGTGTGAAGTCAGAATGGAGGTGTGTGAAATCATAGAATGGAAGTGTGTGAAGTCAGAATGGAGGTGTGTCAAGTCACAGAATTTAGGTGTGTGAAGTCATAGAATGGAGGTGTGTGAAGTCACAGAATGGAGGTGTGTGAAGTCAGAATGGAGGTGTGTGAAGTCATAGACTGAGGTGGGTGAAGTCATAGAAAGGAGGTGTGGGAAGTCATAGAATGGAGGAGTGTGAAGTCATGGAGTGGAGGTGAGTGAAGGCATAGATTCGAGGTCTGTGATGTCATAAAATGGAGGTGTGTGAAGTCAGAATGGTGGTGTGTGAAATCATAGAATGGAGATGTGTGAACACATAGAATGGAGTTGTGTGACGTCACAATGGAAGAGTGTGAAGTCATAGAATGGAGGTGTGAGAAGTCACAGAATGGAGGTGTGTGAAGTCATAAAATGAAGGTGTGTGAAGTCAGAATGGAGGTGTGTGAAGTCACAGAATGGAGGTGTGTGAACTCAGAATGGAGGTGTGTGAAGTCATAGATGGAGGTGTGTGAACTCATAGAATGGAGGTGTGTGAACTCATAGAATGGAGGTTTGTGAAGTCATGGAATGGAGGTGTGTGAAGTCACAGAATGGAGGTGTGTGAAGTCAAAAAGGTGGTGTGTGAAGTCATAGAATGGAGGTGTGTGAATTCATAGAATGGAGCTGTGTGATGTCAGAATGGAGGTGTGTGAAGTCATAAAATGAAGGTGTGTGAAGTCAGAATGGAGGTGTGTGAAGTCACAGAATGGAGGTGTGTGAACTCAGAATGGAGGTGTGTGAAGTCATAGATGGAGGTGTGTGAAGTCATAGTATGGAGGTGTGTGAAATCACAGAATGGAGTTTTGTGAAGTCACAGAATGGAGCTGTGTGAAGTCAGAACAGAGGTGTGTGAAGACATAGAATGGAGGTGTGTAAAGTCAGAATGGAGGTGTGTGAACTCATAGAATGGAGGTGTGTGAAGTCACAGAATGGATGTTTGTGAAGTAAGAATGAAGGTGTTTGAAGTCATAGAGTGGAGGTGTGTGAAGTCACAGAATGGTGGTGTGTGAAGTCATAGAATGGAGGTGTGTGAAGTCATAGAACTGAGGTGTGTGAAGTCATAGAATGGAGGTGTGTGAAGTCAGAGAATGGATGTTTCTGAAGAAAGAATAAATTTGTGTGAAGTCATAGAATGGAGGTGTGTGAAGTCAAATTGGAGGTGTGTGAACATATAGAATGGAGGTGTGTGAACTCATAGAATGGAGGTGTGTGAAGTCATGGAATGGAGGTGTGTGAAGTCAAAGAATGGAGGTGTGTGAAGTGAAACAGTAGAGGTGTGTGAAGTCACAGAATGGAGGTGTGTGAAGTCACAGAATGGAGGTGTGTGAAGTCAAAAAGTTGGTGTGTGAAGTCACAGAATGGAGGTGTGTGAAGTCATAGAATGGAGGTGTGTGAAATCATAGAATGGAGGTATGTGAAGTCAGAATGGAGGTGTGTGAAGTCACAGAATTGAGGTGTGTGAAGTCACAGAATGGAGGTGTGTGAAGTCAGAATGAAGGTGTGTGAAGTCACAGAATGGAGGTGGAGGTGTGTGAAGTCACAGAATGGATGTTTGTGAAGTAGGAATTAAGGTGTTTGAAGTCATAGAGTGGAGGTGTGTGAAGTCACAGAATGGAGGTGTGTGAATTCATAGAATGGAGCTGTGTGAAGTCAGAATGGAGGTGTGTGAAATCATAGAATGGAAGTGTGTGAAGTCAGAATGGAGGTGTGTCAAGTCACAGAATTTAGGTGTGTGAAGTCATAGAATGGAGGTGTGTGAAGTCACAGAATGGAGGTGTTTGAAGTCAGAATGAAGGTGTGTGAAGTCATAGACTGAGGTGGGTGAAGTCATAGAAAGGAGGTGTGGGAAGTCATAGAATGGAGGAGTGTGAAGTCATAGATTCGAGGTCTGTGATGTCATAAAATGGAGGTGTGTGAAGTCAGAATGGTGGTGTGTGAAATCATAGAACGGAGATGTGTGAACACATAGAATGGAGTTGTGTGACGTCACAATGGAAGAGTGTGAAGTCATAGAATGGAGGTGTGAGAAGTCACAGAATGGAGGTGTGTGAAGTCATAAAATGAAGGTGTGTGAAGTCAGAATGGAGGTGTGTGAAGTCACAGAATGGAGGTGTGTGAACTCAGAATGGAGGTGTGTGAAGTCATAGATGGAGGTGTGTGAAGTCATAGTATGGAGGTGTGTGAAATCACAGAAGGGAGTTTTGTGAAGTCACAGAATGGAGCTGTGTGAAGTCAGAACGGAGGTGTGTGAAGACATAGAATGGAGGTGTGTGAAGTCAGAATGGAGGTGTGTGAACTCATAGAATGGAGGTGTGTGAAGTCACAGAATGGATGTTTGTGAAGTAAGAATGAAGGTGTTTGAAGTCATAGAGTGGAGGTGTGTGAAGTCACAGAATGGTGGTGTGTGAAGTCATAGAATGGAGGTGTGTGAAGTCATAGAATTGAGGTGTGTGAAGTCATAGAATGGAGGTGTGTGAAGTCAGATTGGAGGTGTGTGAAATCACAGAATGGAGGTGTGTCCACTCAGAAATGAGGTGTGTGAAGTCATAGAATGGAGGTGTGTGAAGTCATTGAATGGAAGTGTGTGAAATCATAGAATGGAGGTGTGTGAAGTCAAAGAACTGAGGTGTGTGAAGTCAGAATGAAGGTGTGTGAAGTCAGAATGGAGGTGTGTGAAGTCATAGAATGGAAGTGTGTGAAGTCATAGAATGGAGGTCTGTGAACTCAGAATGGGGGTTTGTGAAGTCATAGAATGGAGGTGTGTGAACTCAGAATGAAGGTGTGTGAAGTCACAGAATGGAGGTGTGTGAAGTCATAGAATGGAGGTGTGTGAAATCACAAAATGGAGGTGTGTGAATTCATAGAATGGAAGTGTGTGAAGTCATAGGATCGAGGTGTGTGAAGTCACAGAATGGAGGTGTGTGAAGTCACAGAATGGAGGTGTGTGAAGTCACAGAATGGAGGTGTGTGAACTCAGAATGGAGGTGTGTGAAGCCACAGAATGGAGGTGTGTGAAGTCATAGAAAGGAAGTGTGTGAAGTCATAGAATGGAGGTGTGTGAAGGGAGAATGGAGGTGTGTGAAGTCACAGAATGGAGGTGTGTGAAGTCAGAATGGAGGTGTGTGAAGTCACAGAATGGAGGTTTGTGAAGTCATAGAATGGAGGTGTGTGAAGTCAGAGAATGGATGTTTCTGAAGTAAGAATGAAGGTGTGTGAAGTCATAGAATGGAGGTGTGTGAAGTCAAATTGGAGGTGTGTGAACTCAAAGAATGGAGGTGTGTGAACTCATAGAATGGAGGTGTGTGAAGTCATGGAAAGGAGGTGTGTGAAGTCAAAGAATGGAGGTGTGTGAAGGGAAACAATAGAGGTGTGTGAAGTCACAGAATGGAGGTGTTTGAAGTTACAGAATGGAAGTGTGCGAAGTCAAAACGGAGGTGTGTGAAGTCACAGAATGGAGGTGTGTGAAGTCACAGAATGGAGGTGTGTGAAGTCAAAAAGGTGGTGTGTGAAGTCACAGAATGGAGGTGTGTGAAGTCATACAATGGAGGTGTGTGAAATCATAGAATGGAGGTGTGTGAAGTCAGAATGGAGGTGTGTGAAGTCACAGAATTGAGGTGTGTGAAGTCACAGAATGGAGGTGTGTGAAGTCAGAATGCAGGTGTGTGAAGTCACAGAATGGAGGTGTGTGAAGTCACAGAATGGATGTTTGTGAAGTAAGAATGAAGGTGTTTGAAGTCATAGACTGGAGGTGTGTGAAGTCACAGAATGGAGGTGTGTGAAGTCGCAGAATGGAGGTGTGTGAATTCAGAATGGAGGTGTGTGAAGTCACAGAATGGAGGTTTGTGAAGTCATAGAATGGAGGTGTGTGAAGTCAGAGAATGGATGTTTCTGAAGTAAGAATGAAGGTGTGTGAAGTCATAGAATGGAGGTGTGTGAAGTCAAATTGGAGGTGTGTGAACTCATAGAATGGAGCTGTGTGAAGTCATGAAATGGAGGTGTGTGAAGTCAAAGAATGGAGGTGTGTGAAGTGAAACAATAGAGGTGTGTGAAGTCACAGAATGGAGGTGTGTGAAGTCACAGAATTGAAGTGTGTGAAGTCAAAACGGAGGTGTGTGAAGTCATAGAATGGAGGTGTGTGAAGTCACAGAATGGAGGTGTGTGAAGTCAAAAAGGTGGTGTGTGAAGTCACAGAATGGAGGTGTGTGAAGTCATAGAATGGAGGTTTGTGACATCATAGAATGGAGGTGTGTGAAGTCAGAATGGAGGTGTGTGAAGTCACAGAATTGAGGTGTATGAAGTCACAGAATGGAGGTGTGTGAAGTCAGAATGAAGGTGTATGAAGTCACAGAATGGAGTTGTGTGAAGTCACAGAATGGATGTTTGTGAAGTAAGAATGAAGGTCTTTGAAGTCATAGAGTGGAGGTGTGAGAAGTCACAGAATGGAGGTGTGTAAACTCAGAATGTAGGTGTGTGAAGCCACAGAATGGAGGTGTGTGAAGTCATAGAATGGAAGTGTGTGAAATCAAAGAATGGAGGTGTGTGAAGTCACAGAATTGAGGTGTGTGAAGTCAGAATGGAGGTTTGTGAAGTCAGAATGGAGGTGAGTGAAGTCATACAATGGAGGTGTGTGAAGTCATAGAATGGAGGTCTGTGAACTCAGATTGGAGGTTTGTGAAGTCATAGAATGGAGGTGTGTGAACTCAGAATGGAGGTGTGTGAACTCACAGAATGGAGGTGTGTGAAGTCATAGAATGGAGGTGTGTGAACTCACAGAATGGAGGTGTGTGAAGTCATAGGATCGAGGTGTGTTAAGTCACAGAATGGAGGTGTGTGAAGTCACAGAATGGAGGTGTGTGAAGTCACAGAATGGAGGTGTGTGAAGTCACAGAATGGAGGTGTGTGAACTCAGAATGTAGGTGTGTGAAGCCACAGAATGGAGGTGTGTGAAGTCATAGAATGGAAGTGTGTGAAGTCATAGAAAGGAGGTGTGTGAACTCAGAATGGAGGTGTGAGAAGTCACAGAATGGAGGTTTGTGAAGTCATAGAATGGAGGTGTGTGAAGTCAGAGAATGGATGTTTCTGAAGTAAGAATGAAGGTGTGTGAAGTCATAGAATGGAGATGTGTGAAGTCAAATTGGAGGTGTGTGAACTCATAGAATGGAGGTGTGTGAACTCATAGAATGGAGGTTTGTGAAGTCATGGAATGGCGGTGTGTGAAGTCAAAGAATTGAGGTGTGTGAAGTGAAACAATAGAGGTGTGTGAAGTCACAGAATGGAGGTGTGTGAAGTCCCAGATTGGAAGTGTGTGAAGGCAAAACGGAGGTGTGTGAAGTCACAGAATGGAGGTGTGTGACGTCACAGAATGGAGGTGTGTGAAATCAAAAAGTTGGTGTGTGAAGTCACAGAAGGGAGGTGTGTGACGTCACAGAATGGAGGTGTGTGAAATCAAAAAGTTGGTGTGTGAAGTCACAGAATGGAGGTGTGTGAAGTCACAGAATGGTGGTGTGTGAAGTCATAGAATGGAGGTGTGTGAAGTCATAGAATTGAGGTGTGTGAAGTCATAGAATGGAGGTGTGTGAAGTCAGAGAATGGATGTTTCTGAAGAAAGAATAAATGTGTGTGAAGTCATAGAATGGAGGTGTGTGAAGTCAAATTGGAGGTGTGTGAACATATAGAATGGAGGTGTGTGAACTCATAGAATGGAGGTGTGTGAAGTCATGGAATGGAGGTGTGTGAAGTCAAAGAATGGAGGTGTGTGAAGTGAAACAGTAGAGGTGTGTGAAGTCACAGAATGGAGGTGTGTGAAGTCACAGAATGGAAGTGTGTGAAGTCACAGAATGGAGGTGTGTGAAGTCACAGAATGGAGGTGTGTGAAGTCAAAAAGGTGGTGTGTGAAGTCACAGAATGGAGGTGTGTGAAGTCATAGAATGGAGGTGTGTGAAATCATAGAATGCAGGTATGTGAATTCAGAATGGAGGTGTGTGAAGTCACAGAATTGAGGTGTGTGAAGTCACAGAATGGAGGTGTGTGAAGTCAGAATGAAGGTGTGTGAAGTCACAGAATGGAGGTGGAGGTGTGTGAAGTCACAGAATGGATGTTTGTGAAGTAAGAATTAAGGTGTTTGAAGTCATTGAGTGGAGGTGTGTGAAGTCACAGAATGGAGGTGTGTGAATTCATAGAATGGAGCTGTGTGAAGTCAGAATGGAGGTGTGTGAAATCATAGAATGGAAGTGCGTGAAGTCAGAATGGAGGTGTGTCAAGTCACAGAATTTAGGTGTGTGAAGTCATAGAATGGAGGTGTGTGAAGTCACAGAATGGAGGTGTGTGAAGTCAGAATGGAGGTGTGTGAAGTCATAGACTGAGGTGGGTGAAGTCATAGAAAGGAGGTGTGGGAGTCATAGAATGGAGGAGTGTGAAGTCATAGAGTGGAGGTGAGTGAAGTCATAGATTCGAGGTCTGTGATGTCAAAAATGGAGGTGTGTGAAGTCAGAATGGTGGTGTGTGAAATCATAGAATGGAAATGTGTGAACACATAGAATGGAGTTGTGTGACGTCACAATGGAAGAGTGTGAAGTCATAGAATGGAGGTGTGAGAAGTCACAGAATGGAGGTGTGTGAAGTCATAAAATGAAGGTGTGTGAAGTCAGAATGGAGGTGTGTGAAGTCACAGAATGGAGGTGTGTGAACTCAGAATGGAGGTGTGTGAAGTCATAGATGGAGGTGTGTGAAGTCATAGTATGGAGGTGTGTGAAATCACAGAATGGAGTTTTGTGAAGTCACAGAATGGAGCTGTGTGAAGTCAGAACGGAGGTGTGTGAAGACATAGAATGGAGGTGTGTGAAGTCAGAATGGAGGTGTGTTAACTCATAGAATGGAGGTGTGTGAAGTCACAGAATGGATGTTTGTGAAGTAAGAATGAAGGTGTTTGAAGTCATAGAGTGGAGGTGTGTGAAGTCACAGAATGGTGGTGTGTGAAGTCATAGAATGGAGGTGAGTGAAGTCATAGAATAGAGGTGTGTGAAGTCATAGAATGGAGGTGTGTGAAGTCAGATTGGAGGTGTGTGAAATCACAGAATGGAGGTGTGTCCACTCAGAAATGAGGTGTGTGAAGTCATAGAATGGAGGTGTGTGAAGTCATTGAATGGAAGTGTGTGAAATCATAGAATGGAGGTGTGTGAAGTCAAAGAACTGAGGTGTGTGAAGTCAGAATGGAGGTGTGTGAAGTCAGAATGGAGGTGTGTGAAATCACAGAATGGAGGTGTGTGAATTCATAGAATGGAAGTGTGTGAAGTCATAGGATCGAGGTGTGTGAAGTCAAAGAATGGAGGTGTGTGAAGTCACAGAATGGAGGTGTGTGAACTCAGAATGGAGGTGTGTGAAGCCACAGAATGGAGGTGTGTGAAGTCACAGAATGGAGGTTTGTGAAGTCATAGAATGGAGGTGTGTGAAGTCAGAGAATGGATGTTTCTGAAGTAAGAATGAAGGTGTGTGAAGTCATAGAATGGAGGTGTGTGAAGTCAAATTGGAGGTGTGTGAACTCAAAGAATGGAGGTGTGTGAACTCATAGAATGGAGGTGTGTGAAGTCATGGAATAGAGGTGTGTGAAGTCAAAGAATGGAGGTGTGTGAAGTGAAACAATAGAGGTGTGTGAAGTCACAGAATGGAGGTGTTTGAAGTTACAGAATGGAAGTGTGTGAAGTCAAAACGGAGGTGTGTGAAGTCACAGAATGGAGGTGTGTGAAGTCACAGAATGGAGGTGTGTGAAGTCAAAAAGGTGGTGTGTGAAGTCACAGAATGGAGGTGTGTGAAGTCATAGAATGGAGGTGTGTGAAATCATAGAATGGAGGTGTGTGAAGTCAGACTGGAGGTGTGTGAAGTCACAGAATGGAGGTGTGTGAAGTCACAGAATGGAGGTGTGTGAAGTCATAGAATGGAGGTGTGTGAAATCACAGAATGGAGGTGTGTGAATTCATAGAATGGAAGTGTGTGAAGTCATAGGATCGAGGTGTGTGAAGTCAAAGAATGGAGGTGTGTGAAGTCACAGAATGGAGGTGTGTGAACTCAGAATGGAGGTGTGTGAAGCCACAGAATGGAGGTGTGTGAAGTCATAGAAAGGAAGTGTGTGAAGTCATAGAATGGAGGTGTGTGAAGTCAGAATGGAGGTGTGTGAAGTCACAGAATGGAGGTTTGTGAAGTCATAGAATGGAGGTGTGTGAAGTCAGAGAATGGATGTTTCTGAAGTAAGAATGAAGGTGTGTGAAGTCATAGAATGGAGGTGTGTGAAGTCAAATTGGAGGTGTGTGAACTCAAAGAATGGAGGTGTGTGAACTCATAGAATGGAGGTGTGTGAAGTCATGGAATGGAGGTGTGTGAAGTCAAAGAATGGAGGTGTGTGAAGTGAAACAATAGAGGTGTGTGAAGTCACAGAATGGAGGTGTTTGAAGTTACAGAATGGAAGTGTGTGAAGTCAAAACGGAGGTGTGTGAAGTCACAGAATGGAGGTGTGTGAAGTCACAGAATGGAGGTGTGTGAAGTCAAAAAGGTGGTGTGTGAAGTCACAGAATGGAGGTGTGTGAAGTCATAGAATGGAGGTGTGTGAAATCATAGAATGGAGGTGTGTGAAGTCAGACTGGAGGTGTGTGAAGTCACAGAATTGAGGTGGGGAAGTCACAGAATGGAGGTGTGTGAAGTCAGAATGAAGGTGTGTGAAGTCACGGAATGGAGGTGTGTGAAGTCACAGAATGGATGTTTGTGAAGTAAGAATGAAGGTGTTTGAAGTCATAGACTGGAGGTGTGTGAAGTCACAGAATGGAGGTGTGTGAAGTCATAGAATGGAGGTGTGTGAAATCATAGAATGGAGGTGTGTGAAGTCAGAATGGCGGTGTTTGAAGTCACAGAATTGAGGTGTATGAAGTCACAGAATGGAGGTGTGTGAAGTCAAAATGAAGGTGTATGAAGTCACAGAATGGAGTTGTGTGAAGTCACAGAATGGATGTTTGTGAAGTAAGAATGAAGGTCTTTGAAGTCATAGAGTGGAGGTGTGAGAAGTCACAGAATGGAGGTGTGTAAACACAGAATGTAGGTGTGTGAAGCCACAGAATGGAGGTGTGTGAAGTCATAGAATGGAAGTGTGTGAAATCATAGAATGGAGGTGTGTGAAGTCACAGAATTGAGGTGTGTGAAGTCAGAATGGAGGTTTGTGAAGTCAGAATGGAGGTGAGTGAAGTCAAACAATGGAGGTGTGTGAAGTCATAGAATGGAGGTCTGTGAACTCAGAATGGAGGTTTGTGAAGTCATAGAATGGAGGTGTGTGAACTCAGAATGGAGGTGTGTGAACTCACAGAATGGAGGTGTGTGAAGTCATAGAAAGGAAGTGTGTGAAGTCATAGAATGGAGGTGTGTGAAGTCAGAATGGAGGTGTGTGAAGTCACAGAATGGAGGTTTGTGAAGTCATAGAATGGAGGTGTGTGAAGTCAGAGAATGGATGTTTCTGAAGTAAGAATGAAGGTGTGTGAAGTCATAGAATGGAGGTGTGTGAAGTCAAATTGGAGGTGTGTGAACTCAAAGAATGGAGGTGTGTGAACTCATAGAATGGAGGTGTGTGAAGTCATGGAATGGAGGTGTGTGAAGTCAAAGAATGGAGGTGTGTGAAGTGAAACAATAGAGGTGTGTGAAGTCACAGAATGGAGGTGTTTGAAGTTACAGAATGGAAGTGTGTGAAGTCAAAACGGAGGTGTGTGAAGTCACAGAATGGAGGTGTGTGAAGTCACAGAATGGAGGTGTGTGAAGTCAAAAAGGTGGTGTGTGAAGTCACAGAATGGAGGTGTGTGAAGTCATAGAATGGAGGTGTGTGAAATCATAGAATGGAGGTGTGTGAAGTCAGAATGGAGGTGTGTGAAGTCACAGAATTGAGGTGTGGGAAGTCACAGAATGGAGGTGTGTGAAGTCAGAATGAAGGTGTGTGAAGTCACAGAATGGAGGTGTGTGAAGTCACAGAATGGATGTTTGTGAAGTAAGAATGAAGGTGTTTGAAGTCATAGACTGGAGGTGTGTGAAGTCACAGAATGGAGGTGTGTGAAGTCATAGAATGGAGGTGTGGGAAATCATAGAATGGAGGTGTGTGAAGTCAGAATGGCGGTGTGTGAAGTCACAGAATTGAGGTGTATGAAGTCACAGAATGGAGGTGTGTGAAGTCAGAATGAAGGTGTATGAAGTCACAGAATGGAGTTGTGTGAAGTCACAGAATGGATGTTTGTGAAGTAAGAATGAAGGTCTTTGAAGTCATAGAGTGGAGGTGTGAGAAGTCACAGAATGTAGGTGTGTAAACACAGAATGTAGGTGTGTGAAGCCACAGAATGGAGGTGTGTGAAGTCATAGAATGGAAGTGTGTGAAATCATAGAATGGAGGTGTGTGAAGTCACAGAACTGAGGTGTGTGAAGTCAGAATGGAGGTTTGTGAAGTCAGAATGGAGGTGAGTGAAGTCATACAATGGAGGTGTGTGAAGTCATAAAATGGAGGTCTGTGAACTCAGAATGGAGGTTTGTGAAGTCATAGAATGGAGGTGTGTGAACTCAGAATGGAGGTGTGTGAACTCACAGAATGGAGGTGTATGAAGTCATAGAATGGAGGTTTGTGAACTCACAGAATGGAGGTGTGTGAAGTCATAGGATCGAGGTGTGTGAAGTCACAGAATGGAGGTGTGTGAAGTCACAGAATGGAGTTGTGTGAAGTCACAGAATGGAGGTGTGTGAAGTCACAAAATGGAGGTGTGTGAACTCAGAATGTAGGTGTGTGAAGCCACAGAATGGAGGTGTGTGAAGTCATAGAATGGAAGTGTGTGAAGTCATAGAAAGGAGGTGTGTGAACTCAGAATGGAGGTGTGTGAAGTCACAGAATGGAGGTTTGTGAAGTCATAGAATGGAGGTGTGTGAAGTCAGAGAATGGACGTTTCTGAAGTAAGAATGAAAGTGTGTGAAGTCATAGAATGGAGATGTGTGAAGTCAAATTGGAGGTGTGTGAACTCATAGAATGGAGGTTTGTGAACTCATAGGATGGAGGTTTGTGAAGTCATGGAATGGCGGTGTGTGAAGTCAAAGAATGGAGGTGTGTGAAGTGAAACAATAGAGGTGTGTGAAGTCACAGAATGGAGGTGTGTGACGTCACAGAATGGAGGTGTGTGAAATCAAAAAGTTGGTGTGTGAAGTCACAGAATGGAGGTGTGTGACGTCACAGAATGGAGGTGTGTGAAATCAAAAAGTTGGTGTGTGAAGTCACAGAATGGAGGTGTGTGAAGTCACAGAATGGTGTTGTGTGAAGACATAGAATGGAGGTGTGTGAAGTCATAGAATTGAGGTGTGTGAAGTCATAGAATGGAGGTGTGTGAAGTCAGAGAATGGATGTTTCTGAAGAAAGAATAAATGTGTGTAAAGTCATAGAATGGAGGTGTGTGAAGTCAAATTGGAGGTGTGTGAACATATAGAATGGTGGTGTGTGAACTCATAGAATGGAGGTGTGTGAAGTCATGGAATGGAGGTGTGTGAAGGCAAAGAATGGAGGTGTGTGAAGTGAAACAGTAGAGGTGTGTGAAGTCACAGAATGGAGGTGTGTGAAATCACAGAATGGAAGTGTGTGAAGTCACAGAATGGAGGTGTGTGAAGTCACAGAATGAAGGTGTGTGAAGTCAAAAAGGTGGTGTGTGAAGTCACAGAATGGAGGTGTGTGAAGTCATAGAATGGAGGTGTGTGAACTCAGAATGGAGGTGTGTGAAGTCACAGAATGGAGGTGTGTGAAGTCATAGAATGGAGTTGTGTGAAATCACAGAAAGGAGGTGTGTGAATTCATAGAATGGAAGTGTGTGAAGTCACAGGATCGAGGTGTGTGAAGTCACAGAATGGAGGTGTGTGAAGTCACAGAATGGAGGTGTGTGAAGTCACAGAATGGAGGTGTGTGAACTCAGAATGGAGGTGTGTGAAGCCACAGAATGGAGGTGTGTGAAGTCATAGAAAGGAAGTGTGTGAAGTCAGAATGGAGGTGTGTGAAATCATAGAATGGAAGTGTGTGGAGTCAGAATGGAGGTGTGTGAAATCATAGAATGGAAGTGTGTGAAGTCAGAATGGAGGTGTGTCAAGTCACAGAATTTAGGTGTGTGAAGTCATAGAATGGAGGTGTGTGAAGTCACAGAATGGAGGTGTGTGAAGTCAGAATTGAGGTGTGTGAAGTCACAGAATGGAGGTGTGTGAAGTCAGAATGAAGGTGTGTGAAGTCACAGAATGGAGGTGGAGGTGTGTGAAGTCACAGAATGGATGTTTGTGAAGTAAGAATTAAGGTGTTTGAAGTCATAGAGTGGAGGTGTGTGAAGTCACAGAATGGAGGTGTGTGAATTCATAGAATGGAGCTGTGTGAAGTCAGAATGGAGGTGTGTGAAATCATAGAATGGAAGTGTGTGAAGTCAGAATGGAGGTGTGTCAAGTCACAGAATTTAGGTGTGTGAAGTCATAGAATGGAGGTGTGTGAAGTCACAGAATGGAGGTGTGTGAAGTCAGAATGGAGGTGTGTGAAGTCATAGAGTGGAGGTGAGTGAAGTCATAGATTCGAGGTCTGTGATGTCATAAAATGGAGGTGTGTGAAGTCAGAATGGTGGTGTGTGAAATCATAGAATGGAGATGTGTGAACACATAGAATGGAGTTGTGTGACGTCACAATGGAAGAGTGTGAAGTCATAGAATGGAGGTGTGAGAAGTCACAGAATGGAGGTGTGTGAAGTCATAAAATGAAGGTGTGTGAAGTCAGAATGGAGGTGTGTGAAGTCACAGAATGGAGGTGTGTGAACTCAGAATGGAGGTGTGTGAAGTCATAGATGGAGGTGTGTGAACTCATAGAATGGAGGTGTGTGAACTCATAGAATGGAGGTTTGTGAAGTCATGGAATGGCGGTGTGTGAAGTCAAAGAATGGAGGTGTGTGAAGTGAAACAATAGAGGTGTGTGAAGTCACAGAATGGAGGTGTGTGAAGTCCCAGATTGGAAGTGTGTGAAGTCACAGAATGGAAGTGTGTGAAGTCACAGAATGGAGGTGTGTGAAGTCACAGAATGGAGGTGTGTGAAGTCAAAAAGGTGGTGTGTGAAGTCACAGAATGGAGGTGTGTGAATTCATAGAATGGAGCTGTGTGATGTCAGAATGGAGGTGTGTGAAGTCAGAATGGAGGCGTGTGAAGTCAGAATGGAGGTGTGTGAAGTCACAGAATGGAGGTGTGTGAAGTCATAGAATGGAGGTGTGTGAAATCATAGAATGGAGGTCTGTGAAGTCAGAATGGAGGTGTGTCAAGTCACAGAATTGAGGTGTGTGAAGTCAGAGAATGGAGGTGTGTGAATTCAGAATGAAGGTGTGTGAAGTCATAGAATGGAGATGTGTGAAGTCAAATTGGAGGTGTGTGAACTCATAGAATGGAGGTGTGTGAACTCATAGAATGGAGGTTTGTGAAGTCATGGAATGGCGGTGTGTGAAGTCAAAGAATGGAGGTGTGTGAAGTGAAACAATAGAGGTCTGTGAAGTCACAGAATGGAGGTGTGTGAAGTCCCAGATTGGAAGTGTGTGAAGGCAAAACGGAGGTGTGTGAAGTCACAGAATGGAGGTGTGTGACGTCACAGAATGGAGGTGTGTGAAATCAAAAAGTTGGTGTGTGAAGTCACAGAATGGAGGTGTGTGACGTCACAGAATGGAGGTGTGTGAAATCAAAAAGTTGGTGTGTGAAGTCACAGAATGGAGGTGTGTGAAGTCACAGAATGGTGGTGTGTGAAGTCATAGAATCGAGGTGTGTGAAGTCATAGAATTGAGGTGTGTGAAGTCATAGAATGGAGGTGTGTGAAGTCAGAGAATGGATGTTTCTGAAGAAAGAATAAATGTGTGTGAAGTCATAGAATGGAGGTGTGTGAAGTCACAGAATGGAGGTGTGTGAAGTCACAGAATGGAGGTGTGTGAAGTCATAGAATGGAGGTGTGTGAAATCACAGAATGGAGGTGTGTGAATTCATAGAATGGAAGTGTGTGAAGTCATAGGACGGAGGTGTGTGAAGTCACAGAATGGAGGTGTGTGAAGTCACAGAATGGAGGTGCGTGAAGTCACAGAATGGAGGTGTGTGAACTCAGAATGGAGGTGTGTGAAGCCACAGAATGGAGGTGTGTGAAGTCATAGAAAGGAAGTGTGTGAAGTCAGAATGGAGGTGTGTGAAATCATAGAATGGAAGTGTGTGAAGTCAGAATGGAGGTGTGTGAAATCATAGAATGGAAGTGTGTGAAGTCAGAATGGAGGTGTGTCAAGTCACAGAATTTAGGTGTGTGAAGTCATAGAATGGAGGTGTGTGAAGTCACAGAATGGAGGTGTGTGAAGTCAGAATTGAGGTGTGTGAAGTCACAGAATGGAGGTGTGTGAAGTCAGAATGAAGGTGTGTGAAGTCACAGAATGGAGGTGGAGGTGTGTGAAGTCACAGAATGGATGTTTGTGAAGTAAGAATTAAGGTGTTTGAAGTCACAGAGTGGAGGTGTGTGAAGTCACAGAATGGAGGTGTGTGAATTCATAGAATGGAGCTGTGTGAAGTCAGAATGGAGGTGTGTGAAATCATAGAATGGAAGTGTGTGAAGTCAGAATGGAGGTGTGTCAAGTCACAGAATTTAGGTGTGTGAAGTCATAGAATGGAGGTGTGTGAAGTCACAGAATGGAGGTGTGTGAAGTCAGAATGGAGGTGTGTGAAGTCATAGACTGAGGTGGGTGAAGTCATAGAAAGGAGGTGTGGGAAGTCATAGAATGGAGGAGTGTGAAGTCATGGAGTGGAGGTGAGTGAAGGCATAGATTCGAGGTCTGTGATGTCATAAAATGGAGGTGTGTGAAGTCAGAATGGTGGTGTGTGAAATCATAGAATGGAGATGTGTGAACACATAGAATGGAGTTGTGTGACGTCACAATGGAAGAGTGTGAAGTCATAGAATGGAGGTGTGAGAAGTCACAGAATGGAGGTGTGTGAAGTCATAAAATGAAGGTGTGTGAAGTCAGAATGGAGGTGTGTGAAGTCACAGAATGGAGGTGTGTGAACTCAGAATGGAGGTGTGTGAAGTCATAGATGGAGGTGTGTGAACTCATAGAATGGAGGTGTGTGAACTCATAGAATGGAGGTTTGTGAAGTCATGGAATGGAGGTGTGTCAAGTCACAGAATTGAGGTGTGTGAAGTCAGAGAATGGAGGTGTGTGAATTCAGAATGAAGGTGTGTGAAGTCATAGAATGGAGATGTGTGAAGTCAAATTGGAGGTGTGTGAACTCATAGAATGGAGGTGTGTGAACTCATAGAATGGAGGTTTGTGAAGTCATGGAATGGCGGTGTGTGAAGTCAAAGAATGGAGGTGTGTGAAGTGAAACAATAGAGGTCTGTGAAGTCACAGAATGGAGGTGTGTGAAGTCCCAGATTGGAAGTGTGTGAAGGCAAAACGGAGGTGTGTGAAGTCACAGAATGGAGGTGTGTGACGTCACAGAATGGAGGTGTGTGAAATCAAAAAGTTGGTGTGTGAAGTCACAGAATGGAGGTGTGTGACGTCACAGAATGGAGGTGTGTGAAATCAAAAAGTTGGTGTGTGAAGTCACAGAATGGAGGTGTGTGAAGTCACAGAATGGTGGTGTGTGAAGTCATAGAATCGAGGTGTGTGAAGTCATAGAATTGAGGTGTGTGAAGTCATAGAATGGAGGTGTGTGAAGTCAGAGAATGGATGTTTCTGAAGAAAGAATAAATGTGTGTGAAGTCATAGAATGGAGGTGTGTGAAGTCACAGAATGGAGGTGTGTGAAGTCACAGAATGGAGGTGTGTGAAGTCATAGAATGGAGGTGTGTGAAATCACAGAATGGAGGTGTGTGAATTCATAGAATGGAAGTGTGTGAAGTCATAGGACGGAGGTGTGTGAAGTCACAGAATGGAGGTGTGTGAAGTCACAGAATGGAGGTGCGTGAAGTCACAGAATGGAGGTGTGTGAACTCAGAATGGAGGTGTGTGAAGCCACAGAATGGAGGTGTGTGAAGTCATAGAAAGGAAGTGTGTGAAGTCAGAATGGAGGTGTGTGAAATCATAGAATGGAAGTGTGTGAAGTCAGAATGGAGGTGTGTGAAATCATAGAATGGAAGTGTGTGAAGTCAGAATGGAGGTGTGTCAAGTCACAGAATTTAGGTGTGTGAAGTCATAGAATGGAGGTGTGTGAAGTCACAGAATGGAGGTGTGTGAAGTCAGAATTGAGGTGTGTGAAGTCACAGAATGGAGGTGTGTGAAGTCAGAATGAAGGTGTGTGAAGTCACAGAATGGAGGTGGAGGTGTGTGAAGTCACAGAATGGATGTTTGTGAAGTAAGAATTAAGGTGTTTGAAGTCACAGAGTGGAGGTGTGTGAAGTCACAGAATGGAGGTGTGTGAATTCATAGAATGGAGCTGTGTGAAGTCAGAATGGAGGTGTGTGAAATCATAGAATGGAAGTGTGTGAAGTCAGAATGGAGGTGTGTCAAGTCACAGAATTTAGGTGTGTGAAGTCATAGAATGGAGGTGTGTGAAGTCACAGAATGGAGGTGTGTGAAGTCAGAATGGAGGTGTGTGAAGTCATAGACTGAGGTGGGTGAAGTCATAGAAAGGAGGTGTGGGAAGTCATAGAATGGAGGAGTGTGAAGTCATGGAGTGGAGGTGAGTGAAGGCATAGATTCGAGGTCTGTGATGTCATAAAATGGAGGTGTGTGAAGTCAGAATGGTGGTGTGTGAAATCATAGAATGGAGATGTGTGAACACATAGAATGGAGTTGTGTGACGTCACAATGGAAGAGTGTGAAGTCATAGAATGGAGGTGTGAGAAGTCACAGAATGGAGGTGTGTGAAGTCATAAAATGAAGGTGTGTGAAGTCAGAATGGAGGTGTGTGAAGTCACAGAATGGAGGTGTGTGAACTCAGAATGGAGGTGTGTGAAGTCATAGATGGAGGTGTGTGAACTCATAGAATGGAGGTGTGTGAACTCATAGAATGGAGGTTTGTGAAGTCATGGAATGGAGGTGTGTGAAGTCACAGAATGGAGGTGTGTGAAGTCAAAAAGGTGGTGTGTGAAGTCACAGAATGGAGGTGTGTGAATTCATAGAATGGAGCTGTGTGATGTCAGAATGGAGGTGTGTGAAGTCAGAATGGAGGGGTGTGAAGTCAGAATGGAGGTGTGTGAAGTCACAGAATGGAGGTGTGTGAAGTCATAGAATGGAGGTGTGTGAAATCATAGAATGGAGGTCTGTGAAGTCAGAATGGAGGTGTGCCAAGTCACAGAATTGAGGTGTGTGAAGTCAGAGAATGGAGGTGTGTGAAGTCAGAATGAAGGTGTGTGAAGTCATAGAATGGAGATGTGTGAAGTCAAATTGGAGGTGTGTGAACTCATAGAATGGAGGTGTGTGAACTCATAGAATGGAGGTTTGTGAAGTCATGGAATGGCGGTGTGTGAAGTCAAAGAATGGAGGTGTGTGAAGTGAAACAATAGAGGTGTGTGAAGTCACAGAATGGAGGTGTGTGAAGTCCCAGATTGGAAGTGTGTGAAGTCACAGAATGGAAGTGTGTGAAGTCAGAGAATGGAGGTGTGTGAAGTCACAGAATGGAGGTGTGTGAAGTCAAAAAGGTGGTGTGTGAAGTCACAGAATGGAGGTGTGTGAATTCATAGAATGGAGCTGTGTGATGTCAGAATGGACGTGTGTGAAGTCAGAATGGAGGGGTGTGAAGTCAGAATGGAGGTGTGTGAAGTCACAGAATGGAGGTGTGTGAAGTCACAGAATTGAGGTGTGGGAAGTCACAGAATGGAGGTGTGTGAAGTCAGAATGAAGGTGTGTGAAGTCATAGAATGGAGGTGTGTGAAATCATAGAATGGAGGTATGTGAAGTCAGAATGGAGGTGTGTGAAGTCACAGAATTGAGGTGTGGGAAGTCACAGAATGGAGGTGTGTGAAGTCAGAATGAAGGTGTGTGAAGTCACAGAATGGAGGTGTGTGAAGTCACAGAATGCATGTTTGTGAAGTAAGAATGAAGGTGTTTGAAGTCATAGACTGGAGGTGTGTGAAGTCACAGAATGGAGGTGTGTGAAGTCGCAGAATGGAGGTGTGTGAATTCAGAATGGAGGTGTGTGAATTCACAGAATACAGGTTTGTGAAGTCATAGAATGGAGGTGTGTGAAGTCAGAGAATGGATGTTTCTCAAGTAAGAATGAAGGTGTGTGAAGTCATAGAATGGAGGTGTGTGAAGTCATGAAATGGAGGTGTGTGAAGTCACAGAATGGAGGTGTGTGAAGTCACAGAATGGAAGTGTGTGAAGTCAAAACGGAGGTGTGTGAAGTCATAGAATGGAGGTGTGTGAAGTCACAGAATGGAGGTGTGTGAAGTCAAAAAGGTGGTGTGTGAAGTCACAGAATGGAGGTGTGTGAAGTCATAGAATGGAGGTGTGTGAAATCATAGAATGGAGGTGTGTGAAGTCAGAATGGCGGTGTGTGAAGTCACAGAAATGAGGTGTATGAAGTCACAGAATGGAGGTGTGTGAAGTCAGAATGAAGGTGTATGAAGTCACAGAATGGAGTTGTGTGAAGTCACAGAATGGATGTTTGTGAAGTAAGAATGAAGGTCTTTGAAGTCATAGAGTGGAGGTGTGAGAAGTCACAGAATGGAGGTGTGTAAACTCAGAATGTAGGTGTGTGAAGCCACAGAATGGAGGTGTGTGAAGTCATAGAATGGAAGTGTGTGAAATCATAGAATGGAGGTGTGTGAAGTCACAGAATTGAGGTGTGTGAAGTCAGAATGGAGGTTTGTGAAGTCAGAATGGAGGTGAGTGAAGTCATACAATGGAGGTGTGTGAAGTCATAGAATGGAGGTCTGTGAACTCAGAATGGAGGTTTGTGAAGTCATAGAATGGAGGTGTGTGAACTCAGAATGGAGGTGTGTGAACTCACAGAATGGAGGTGTATGAAGTCATAGAATGGAGGTTTGTGAACTCACAGAATGGAGGTGTGTGAAGCCATAGGATCGAGGTGTGTGAAGTCACAGAATGGAGGTGTGTGAAGTCACAGAATGGAGGTGTGTGAAGTCACAGAATGGAGGTGTGTGAAGTCACAAAATGGAGGTGTGTGAACTCAGAATGTAGGTGTGTGAAGCCACAGAATGGAGGTGTGTGAAGTCATAGAATGGAAGTGTGTGAAGTCATAGAAAGGAGGTGTGTGAACTCAGAATGGAGGTGTGTGAAGTCACAGAATGGAGGTTTGTGAAGTCATAGAATGGAGGTGTGTGAAGTCAGAGAATGGATGTTTCTGAAGTAAGAATGAAAGTGTGTGAAGTCATAGAATGGAGATGTGTGAAGTCAAATTGGAGGTGTGTGAACTCATAGAATGGAGGTTTGTGAACTCATAGAATGGAGGTTTTGAAGTCATGGAATGGCGGTGTGTGAAGTCAAAGAATGGAGGTGTGTGAAGTGAAACAATAGAGGTGTGTGAAGTCACAGAATGGAGGTGTGTGAAGTCCTAGATTGGAAGTGTGTGAAGGCAAAACGGAGGTGTGTGAAGTCACAGAATGGAGGTGTGTGACGTCACAGAATGGAGGTGTGTGAAATCAAAAAGTTGGTGTGTGAAGTCACAGAATGGAGGTGTGTGACGTCACAGAATGGAGGTGTGTGAAATCAAAAAGTTGGTGTGTGAAGTCACAGAATGGAGGTGTGTGAAGTCACAGAATGGTGTTGTGTGAAGACATAGAATGGAGGTGTGTGAAGTCATAGAATTGAGGTGTGTGAAGTCAGAGAATGGAGGTGTGTGAAGTCAAAAAGGTGGTGTGTGAAGTCACAGAATGGAGGTGTGTGAATTCATAGAATGCAGCTGTGTGATGTCAGAATGGAGGTGTGTGAAGTCAGAATGGAGGGGTGTGAAGTCAGAATGGAGGGGTGTGAAGTCAGAATGGAGGTGTGCGAAGTCACAGAATGGAGGTGTGTGAAGTCATAGAATGGAGGTGTGTGAAATCATAGAATGGAGGTCTGTGAAGTCAGAATGGAGGTGTGCCAAGTCACAGAATTGAGGTGTGTGAAGTCAGAGAATGGAGGTGTGTGAAGTCAGAATGAAGGTGTGTGAAGTCATAGAATGGAGATGTGTGAAGTCAAATTGGAGGTGTGTGAACTCATAGAATGGAGGTGTGTGAACTCATAGAATGGAGGTTTGTGAAGTCATGGAATAGCGGTGTGTGAAGTCAAAGAATGGAGGTGTGTGAAGTGAAACAATAGAGGTGTGTGAAGTCACAGAATGGAGGTGTGTGAAGTCCCAGATTGGAAGTGTGTGAAGTCACAGAATGGAAGTGTGTGAAGTCACAGAATGGAGGTGTGTGAAGTCACAGAATGGAGGTGTGTGAAGTCAAAAAGGTGGTGTGTGAAGTCACAGAATGGAGGTGTGTGAATTCATAGAATGGAGCTGTGTGATGTCAGAATGGACGTGTGTGAAGTCAGAATGGAGGGGTGTGAAGTCAGAATGGAAGTGTGTGAAGTCACAGAATGGAGGTGTGTGAAGTCACAGAATTGAGGTGTGGGAAGTCACAGAATGGAGGTGTGTGAAGTCAGAATGAAGGTGTGTGAAGTCATAGAATGGAGGTGTGTGAAATCATAGAATGGAGGTGTGTGAAGTCAGAATGGAGGTGTGTGAAGTCACAGAATTGAGGTGTGGGAAGTCACAGAATGAAGGTGTGTGAAGTCAGAATGAAGGTGTGTGAAGTCACAGAATGGAGGTTTGTGAAGTCACAGAATGCATGTTTGTGAAGTAAGAATGAAGGTGTTTGAAGTCATAGACTGGAGGTGTGTGAAGTCACAGAATGGAGGTGTGTGAAGTCGCAGAATGGAGGTGTGTGAATTCAGAATGGAGGTGTGTGAATTCACAGAATACAGGTTTGTGAAGTCATAGAATGGAGGTGTGTGAAGTCAGAGAATGGATGTTTCTGAAGTAAGAATGAAGGTGTGTGAAGTAATAGAATGGAGGTGTGTGAAGTCAAATTGGAGGTGTGTGAACTCATAGAATGGAGGTGTGTGAAGTCATGAAATGGAGGTGTGTGAAGTCAAAGAATGGAGGTGTGTGAAGTGAAACAATAGAGGTGTGTGAAGTCACAGAATGGAGGTGTGTGAAGTCACAGAATGGAAGTGTGTGAAGTCAAAACGGAGGTGTGTGAAGTCATAGAATGGAGGTGTGTGAAGTCACAGAATGGAGGTGTGTGAAGTCAAAAAGGTGGTGTGTGAAGTCACAGAATGGAGGTGTGTGAAGTCATAGAATGGAGGTGTGTGAAATCATAGAATGGAGGTGTGTGAAGTCAGAATGGCGGTGTGTGAAGTCACAGAAATGAGGTGTATGAAGTCACAGAATGGAGGTGTGTGAAGTCAGAATGAAGGTGTATGAAGTCACAGAATGGAGTTGTGTGAAGTCACAGAATGGATGTTTGTGAAGTAAGAATGAAGGTCTTTGAAGTCATAGAGTGGAGGTGTGAGAAGTCACAGAATGGAGGTGTGTAAACTCAGAATGTAGGTGTGTGAAGCCACAGAATGGAGGTGTGTGAAGTCATAGAATGGAAGTGTGTGAAATCATAGAATGGAGGTGTGTGAAGTCAGAATGGAGGTTTGTGAAGTCAGAATGGAGGTGAGTGAAGTCATACAATGGAGGTGTGTGAAGTCATAGAATGGAGGTCTGTGAACTCAGAATGGAGGTTTGTGAAGTCATAGAATGGAGGTGTGTGAACTCAGAATGGAGGTGTGTGAACTCACAGAATGGAGGTGTATGAAGTCATAGAATGGAGGTTTGTGAACTCACAGAATGGAGGTGTGTGAAGCCATAGGATCGAGGTGTGTGAAGTCACAGATTGGAGGTGTGTGAAGTCACAGAATGGAGGTGTGTGAAGTCACAGAATGGAGGTGTGTGAAGTCACAGAATGGAGGTGTGTGAACTCAGAATGTAGGTGTGTGAAGCCACAGAATGGAGGTGTGTGAAGTCATAGAATGGAAGTGTGTGAAGTCATAGAAAGGAGGTGTGTGAACTCAGAATGGAGGTGTGTGAAGTCACAGAATGGAGGTTTGTGAAGTCATAGAATGGAGGTGTGTGAAGTCAGAGAATGGATGTTTCTGAAGTAAGAATGAAAGTGTGTGAAGTCATAGAATGGAGATGTGTGAAGTCAAATTGGAGGTGTGTGAACTCATAGAATGGAGGTTTGTGAACTCATAGAATGGAGGTTTGTGAAGTCATGGAATGGCGGTGTGTGAAGTCAAAGAATGGAGGTGTGTGAAGTGAAACAATAGAGGTGTGTGAAGTCACAGAATGGAGGTGTGTGAAGTCCCAGATTGGAAGTGTGTGAAGGCAAAACGGAGGTGTGTGAAGTCACAGAATGGAGGTGTGTGACGTCACAGAATGGAGGTGTGTGAAATCAAAAAGTTGGTGTGTGAAGTCACAGAATGGAGGTGTGTGACGTCACAGAATGGAGGTGTGTGAAATCAAAAAGTTGGTGTGTGAAGTCACAGAATGGAGGTGTGTGAAGTCACAGAATGGTGGTGTGTGAAGACATAGAATGGAGGTGTGTGAAGTCATAGAATTGAGGTGTGTGAAGTCAGAGAATGGAGGTGTGTGAAGTCAGAGAATGGATGTTTCTGAAGAAAGAATAAATGTGTGTAAAGTCATAGAATGGAGGTGTGTGAAGTCAAATTGGAGGTGTGTGAACATATAGAATGGTGGTGTGTGAACTCATAGAATGGAGGTGTGTGAAGTCATGGAATGGAGGTGTGTGAAGGCAAAGAATGGAGGTGTATGAAGTGAAACAGTAGAGGTGTGTGAAGTCACAGAATGGAGGTGTGTGAAATCACAGAATGGAAGTGTGTGAAGTCACAGAATGGAGGTGTGTGAAGTCACAGAATGAAGGTGTGTGAAGTCAAAAAGGTGGTGTGTGAAGTCACAGAATGGAGGTGTGTGAAGTCATAGAATGGAGGTGTGTGAACTCAGAATGGAGGTGTGTGAAGTCACAGAATGGAGGTGTGTGAAGTCATAGAATGGAGTTGTGTGAAATCACAGAAAGGAGGTGTGTGAATTCATAGAATGGAAGTGTGTGAAGTCACAGGATCGAGGTGTGTGAAGTCACAGAATGGAGGTGTGTGAAGTCACAGAATGGAGGTGTGTGAAGTCACAGAATGGAGGTGTGTGAACTCAGAATGGAGGTGTGTGAAGCCACAGAATGGAGGTGTGTGAAGTCATAGAAAGGAAGTGTGTGAAGTCAGAATGGAGGTGTGTGAAATCATAGAATGGAAGTGTGTGAAGTCAGAATGGAGGTGTGTGAAATCATAGAATGGAAGTGTGTGAAGTCAGAATGGAGGTGTGTCAAGTCACAGAATTTAGGTGTGTGAAGTCATAGAATGGAGGTGTGTGAAGTCACAGAATGGAGGTGTGTGAAGTCAGAATTGAGGTGTGTGAAGTCACAGAATGGAGGTGTGTGAAGTCAGAATGAAGGTGTGTGAAGTCACAGAATGGAGGTGGAGGTGTGTGAAGTCACAGAATGGATGTTTGTGAAGTAAGAATTAAGGTGTTTGAAGTCATAGAGTGGAGGTGTGTGAAGTCACAGAATGGAGGTGTGTGAATTCATAGAATGGAGCTGTGTGAAGTCAGAATGGAGGTGTGTGAAATCATAGAATGGAAGTGTGTGAAGTCAGAATGGAGGTGTGTCAAGTCACAGAATTTAGGTGTGTGAAGTCATAGAATGGAGGTGTGTGAAGTCACAGAATGGAGGTGTGTGAAGTCAGAATGGAGGTGTGTGAAGTCATAGAGTGGAGGTGAGTGAAGTCATAGATTCGAGGTCTGTGATGTCATAAAATGGAGGTGTGTGAAGTCAGAATGGTGGTGTGTGAAATCATAGAATGGAGATGTGTGAACACATAGAATGGAGTTGTGTGACGTCACAATGGAAGAGTGTGAAGTCATAGAATGGAGGTGTGAGAAGTCACAGAATGGAGGTGTGTGAAGTCATAAAATGAAGGTGTGTGAAGTCAGAATGGAGGTGTGTGAAGTCACAGAATGGAGGTGTGTGAACTCAGAATGGAGGTGTGTGAAGTCATAGATGGAGGTGTGTGAACTCATAGAATGGAGGTGTGTGAACTCATAGAATGGAGGTTTGTGAAGTCATGGAATGGCGGTGTGTGAAGTCAAAGAATGGAGGTGTGTGAAGTGAAACAATAGAGGTGTGTGAAGTCACAGAATGGAGGTGTGTGAAGTCCCAGATTGGAAGTGTGTGAAGTCACAGAATGGAAGTGTGTGAAGTCACAGAATGGAGGTGTGTGAAGTCACAGAATGGAGGTGTGTGAAGTCAAAAAGGTGGTGTGTGAAGTCACAGAATGGAGGTGTGTGAATTCATAGAATGGAGCTGTGTGATGTCAGAATGGAGGTGTGTGAAGTCAGAATGGAGGCGTGTGAAGTCAGAATGGAGGTGTGTGAAGTCACAGAATGGAGGTGTGTGAAGTCATAGAATGGAGGTGTGTGAAATCATAGAATGGAGGTCTGTGAAGTCAGAATGGAGGTGTGTCAAGTCACAGAATTGAGGTGTGTGAAGTCAGAGAATGGAGGTGTGTGAATTCAGAATGAAGGTGTGTGAAGTCATAGAATGGAGATGTGTGAAGTCAAATTGGAGGTGTGTGAACTCATAGAATGGAGGTGTGTGAACTCATAGAATGGAGGTTTGTGAAGTCATGGAATGGCGGTGTGTGAAGTCAAAGAATGGAGGTGTGTGAAGTCAAAAAGGTGGTGTGTGAAGTCACAGAATGGAGGTGTGTGAATTCATAGAATGGAGCTGTGTGATGTCAGAATGGAGGTGTGTGAAGTCAGAATGGAGGCGTGTGAAGTCAGAATGGAGGTGTGTGAAGTCACAGAATGGAGGTGTGTGAAGTCATAGAATGGAGGTGTGTGAAATCATAGAATGGAGGTCTGTGAAGTCAGGATAGAGGTGTGTCAAGTCACAGAATTGAGGTGTGTGAAGTCAGAGAATGGAGGTGTCTGAAGTCAGAATGAAGGTGTGTTAAGTCATAGAATGGAGATGTGTGAAGTCAAATTGGAGGTGTGTGAACTCATAGAATGGAGGTGTGTGAACTCATAGAATGGAGGTTTGTGAAGTCATGGAATGGCGGTGTGTGAAGTCAAAGAATGGAGGTGTGTGAAGTGAAACAATAGAGGTGTGTGAAGTCACAGAATGGAGGTGTGTGAAGTCCCAGATTGGAAGTGTGTGAAGGCAAAACGGAGGTGTGTGAAGTCACAGAATGGAGGTGTGTGACGTCACAGAATGGAGGTGTGTGAAATCAAAAAGTTGGTGTGTGAAGTCACAGAGTGGAGGTGTGTGACGTCACAGAATGGAGGTGTGTGAAATCAAAAAGTTGGTGTTTGAAGTCACAGAATGGAGGTGTGTGAAGTCACAGAATGGTGGTGTGTGAAGTCATAGAATGGAGGTGTGTGAAGTCATAGAATTGAGGTGTGTGAAGTCATAAAATGGAGGTGTGTGAAGTCAGAGAATGGATGTTTCTGAAGAAAGAATAAATGTGTGTGAAGTCATAGAATGGAGGTGTGTGAAGTCACAGAATGGAGGTGTGTGAAGTCACAGAATGGAGGTGTGTGAAGTCATAGAATGGAGGTGTGTGAAATCACAGAATGGAGGTGTGTGAATTCATAGAATGGAAGTGTGTGAAGTCATAGGACGGAGGTGTGTGAAGTCACAGAATGGAGGTGTGTGAAGTCACAGAATGGAGGTGCGTGAAGTCACAGAATGGAGGTGTGTGAACTCAGAATGGAGGTGTGTGAAGCCACAGAATGGAGGTGTGTGAAGTCATAGAATGGAGGTGTGTGAAGTCATAGAATTGAGGTGTGTGAAGTCATAAAATGGAGGTGTGTGAAGTCAGAGAATGGATGTTTCTGAAGAAAGAATAAATGTGTGTGAAGTCATAGAATGGAGGTGTGTGAAGTCACAGAATGGTGGTGTGTGAAGTCATAGAATGGAGGTGTGTGAAGTCAGAGAATGGATGTTTCTGAAGTAAGAATGAAAGTGTGTGAAGTCATAGAATGGAGATGTGTGAAGTCAAATTGGAGGTGTGTGAACTCATAGAATGGAGGTTTGTGAACTCATAGAATGGAGGTTTGTGAAGTCATGGAATGGCGGTGTGTGAAGTCAAAGAATGGAGGTGTGTGAAGTGAAACAATAGAGGTGTGTGAAGTCACAGAATGGAGGTGTGTGAAGTCCTAGATTGGAAGTGTGTGAAGGCAAAACGGAGGTGTGTGAAGTCACAGAATGGAGGTGTGTGACGTCACAGAATGGAGGTGTGTGAAATCAAAAAGTTGGTGTGTGAAGTCACAGAATGGAGGTGTGTGACGTCACAGAATGGAGGTGTGTGAAATCAAAAAGTTGGTGTGTGAAGTCACAGAATGGAGGTGTGTGAAGTCACAGAATGGTGGTGTGTGAAGACATAGAATGGAGGTGTGTGAAGTCATAGAATTGAGGTGTGTGAAGTCAGAGAATGGAGGTGTGTGAAGTCAGAGAATGGATGTTTCTGAAGAAAGAATAAATGTGTGTAAAGTCATAGAATGGAGGTGTGTGAAGTCAAATTGGAGGTGTGTGAACATATAGAATGGTGGTGTGTGAACTCATAGAATGGAGGTGTGTGAAGTCATGGAATGGAGGTGTGTGAAGGCAAAGAATGGAGGTGTATGAAGTGAAACAGTAGAGGTGTGTGAAGTCACAGAATGGAGGTGTGTGAAATCACAGAATGGAAGTGTGTGAAGTCACAGAATGGAGGTGTGTGAAGTCACAGAATGAAGGTGTGTGAAGTCAAAAAGGTAGTGTGTGAAGTCACAGAATGGAGGTGTGTGAAGTCATAGAATGGAGGTGTGTGAACTCAGAATGGAGGTGTGTGAAGTCACAGAATGGAGGTGTGTGAAGTCATAGAATGGAGTTGTGTGAAATCACAGAAAGGAGGTGTGTGAATTCATAGAATGGAAGTGTGTGAAGTCACAGGATCGAGGTGTGTGAAGTCACAGAATGGAGGTGTGTGAAGTCACAGAATGGAGGTGTGTGAAGTCACAGAATGGAGGTGTGTGAACTCAGAATGGAGGTGTGTGAAGCCACAGAATGGAGGTGTGTGAAGTCATAGAAAGGAAGTGTGTGAAGTCAGAATGGAGGTGTGTGAAATCATAGAATGGAAGTGTGTGAAGTCAGAATGGAGGTGTGTGAAATCATAGAATGGAAGTGTGTGAAGTCAGAATGGAGGTGTGTCAAGTCACAGAATTTAGGTGTGTGAAGTCATAGAATGGAGGTGTGTGAAGTCACAGAATGGAGGTGTGTGAAGTCAGAATTGAGGTGTGTGAAGTCACAGAATGGAGGTGTGTGAAGTCAGAATGAAGGTGTGTGAAGTCACAGAATGGAGGTGGAGGTGTGTGAAGTCACAGAATGGATGTTTGTGAAGTAAGAATTAAGGTGTTTGAAGTCATAGAGTGGAGGTGTGTGAAGTCACAGAATGGAGGTGTGTGAATTCATAGAATGGAGCTGTGTGAAGTCAGAATGGAGGTGTGTGAAATCATAGAATGGAAGTGTGTGAAGTCAGAATGGAGGTGTGTCAAGTCACAGAATTTAGGTGTGTGAAGTCATAGAATGGAGGTGTGTGAAGTCACAGAATGGAGGTGTGTGAAGTCAGAATGGAGGTGTGTGAAGTCATAGAGTGGAGGTGAGTGAAGTCATAGATTCGAGGTCTGTGATGTCATAAAATGGAGGTGTGTGAAGTCAGAATGGTGGTGTGTGAAATCATAGAATGGAGATGTGTGAACACATAGAATGGAGTTGTGTGACGTCACAATGGAAGAGTGTGAAGTCATAGAATGGAGGTGTGAGAAGTCACAGAATGGAGGTGTGTGAAGTCATAAAATGAAGGTGTGTGAAGTCAGAATGGAGGTGTGTGAAGTCACAGAATGGAGGTGTGTGAACTCAGAATGGAGGTGTGTGAAGTCATAGATGGAGGTGTGTGAACTCATAGAATGGAGGTGTGTGAACTCATAGAATGGAGGTTTGTGAAGTCATGGAATGGCGGTGTGTGAAGTCAAAGAATGGAGGTGTGTGAAGTGAAACAATAGAGGTGTGTGAAGTCACAGAATGGAGGTGTGTGAAGTCCCAGATTGGAAGTGTGTGAAGTCACAGAATGGAAGTGTGTGAAGTCACAGAATGGAGGTGTGTGAAGTCACAGAATGGAGGTGTGTGAAGTCAAAAAGGTGGTGTGTGAAGTCACAGAATGGAGGTGTGTGAATTCATAGAATGGAGCTGTGTGATGTCAGAATGGAGGTGTGTGAAGTCAGAATGGAGGCGTGTGAAGTCAGAATGGAGGTGTGTGAAGTCACAGAATGGAGGTGTGTGAAGTCATAGAATGGAGGTGTGTGAAATCATAGAATGGAGGTCTGTGAAGTCAGAATGGAGGTGTGTCAAGTCACAGAATTGAGGTGTGTGAAGTCAGAGAATGGAGGTGTGTGAATTCAGAATGAAGGTGTGTGAAGTCATAGAATGGAGATGTGTGAAGTCAAATTGGAGGTGTGTGAACTCATAGAATGGAGGTGTGTGAACTCATAGAATGGAGGTTTGTGAAGTCATGGAATGGCGGTGTGTGAAGTCAAAGAATGGAGGTGTGTGAAGTCAAAAAGGTGGTGTGTGAAGTCACAGAATGGAGGTGTGTGAATTCATAGAATGGAGCTGTGTGATGTCAGAATGGAGGTGTGTGAAGTCAGAATGGAGGCGTGTGAAGTCAGAATGGAGGTGTGTGAAGTCACAGAATGGAGGTGTGTGAAGTCATAGAATGGAGGTGTGTGAAATCATAGAATGGAGGTCTGTGAAGTCAGGATAGAGGTGTGTCAAGTCACAGAATTGAGGTGTGTGAAGTCAGAGAATGGAGGTGTCTGAAGTCAGAATGAAGGTGTGTTAAGTCATAGAATGGAGATGTGTGAAGTCAAATTGGAGGTGTGTGAACTCATAGAATGGAGGTGTGTGAACTCATAGAATGGAGGTTTGTGAAGTCATGGAATGGCGGTGTGTGAAGTCAAAGAATGGAGGTGTGTGAAGTGAAACAATAGAGGTGTGTGAAGTCACAGAATGGAGGTGTGTGAAGTCCCAGATTGGAAGTGTGTGAAGGCAAAACGGAGGTGTGTGAAGTCACAGAATGGAGGTGTGTGACGTCACAGAATGGAGGTGTGTGAAATCAAAAAGTTGGTGTGTGAAGTCACAGAGTGGAGGTGTGTGACGTCACAGAATGGAGGTGTGTGAAATCAAAAAGTTGGTGTTTGAAGTCACAGAATGGAGGTGTGTGAAGTCACAGAATGGTGGTGTGTGAAGTCATAGAATGGAGGTGTGTGAAGTCATAGAATTGAGGTGTGTGAAGTCATAAAATGGAGGTGTGTGAAGTCAGAGAATGGATGTTTCTGAAGAAAGAATAAATGTGTGTGAAGTCATAGAATGGAGGTGTGTGAAGTCACAGAATGGAGGTGTGTGAAGTCACAGAATGGAGGTGTGTGAAGTCATAGAATGGAGGTGTGTGAAATCACAGAATGGAGGTGTGTGAATTCATAGAATGGAAGTGTGTGAAGTCATAGGACGGAGGTGTGTGAAGTCACAGAATGGAGGTGTGTGAAGTCACAGAATGGAGGTGCGTGAAGTCACAGAATGGAGGTGTGTGAACTCAGAATGGAGGTGTGTGAAGCCACAGAATGGAGGTGTGTGAAGTCATAGAAAGGAAGTGTGTGAAGTCAGAATGGAGGTGTGTGAAATCATAGAATGGAAGTGTGTGAAGTCAGAATGGAGGTGTGTGAAATCATAGAATGGAAGTGTGTGAAGTCAGAATGGAGGTGTGTCAAGTCACAGAATTTAGGTGTGTGAAGTCATAGAATGGAGGTGTGTGAAGTCACAGAATGGAGGTGTGTGAAGTCAGAATTGAGGTGTGTGAAGTCACAGAATGGAGGTGTGTGAAGTCAGAATGAAGGTGTGTGAAGTCACAGAATGGAGGTGGAGGTGTGTGAAGTCACAGAATGGATGTTTGTGAAGTAAGAATTAAGGTGTTTGAAGTCATAGAGTGGAGGTGTGTGAAGTCACAGAATGGAGGTGTGTGAATTCATAGAATGGAGCTGTGTGAAGTCAGAATGGAGGTGTGTGAAATCATAGAATGGAAGTGTGTGAAGTCAGAATGGAGGTGTGTCAAGTCACAGAATTTAGGTGTGTGAAGTCATAGAATGGAGGTGTGTGAAGTCACAGAATGGAGGTGTGTGAAGTCAGAATGGAGGTGTGTGAAGTCATAGAGTGGAGGTGAGTGAAGTCATAGATTCGAGGTCTGTGATGTCATAAAATGGAGGTGTGTGAAGTCAGAATGGTGGTGTGTGAAATCATAGAATGGAGATGTGTGAACACATAGAATGGAGTTGTGTGACGTCACAATGGAAGAGTGTGAAGTCATAGAATGGAGGTGTGAGAAGTCACAGAATGGAGGTGTGTGAAGTCATAAAATGAAGGTGTGTGAAGTCAGAATGGAGGTGTGTGAAGTCACAGAATGGAGGTGTGTGAACTCAGAATGGAGGTGTGTGAAGTCATAGATGGAGGTGTGTGAACTCATAGAATGGAGGTGTGTGAACTCATAGAATGGAGGTTTGTGAAGTCATGGAATGGCGGTGTGTGAAGTCAAAGAATGGAGGTGTGTGAAGTGAAACAATAGAGGTGTGTGAAGTCACAGAATGGAGGTGTGTGAAGTCCCAGATTGGAAGTGTGTGAAGTCACAGAATGGAAGTGTGTGAAGTCACAGAATGGAGGTGTGTGAAGTCACAGAATGGAGGTGTGTGAAGTCAAAAAGGTGGTGTGTGAAGTCACAGAATGGAGGTGTGTGAATTCATAGAATGGAGCTGTGTGATGTCAGAATGGAGGTGTGTGAAGTCAGAATGGAGGCGTGTGAAGTCAGAATGGAGGTGTGTGAAGTCACAGAATGGAGGTGTGTGAAGTCATAGAATGGAGGTGTGTGAAATCATAGAATGGAGGTCTGTGAAGTCAGAATGGAGGTGTGTCAAGTCACAGAATTGAGGTGTGTGAAGTCAGAGAATGGAGGTGTGTGAATTCAGAATGAAGGTGTGTGAAGTCATAGAATGGAGATGTGTGAAGTCAAATTGGAGGTGTGTGAACTCATAGAATGGAGGTGTGTGAACTCATAGAATGGAGGTTTGTGAAGTCATGGAATGGCGGTGTGTGAAGTCAAAGAATGGAGGTGTGTGAAGTCAAAAAGGTGGTGTGTGAAGTCACAGAATGGAGGTGTGTGAATTCATAGAATGGAGCTGTGTGATGTCAGAATGGAGGTGTGTGAAGTCAGAATGGAGGCGTGTGAAGTCAGAATGGAGGTGTGTGAAGTCACAGAATGGAGGTGTGTGAAGTCATAGAATGGAGGTGTGTGAAATCATAGAATGGAGGTCTGTGAAGTCAGGATAGAGGTGTGTCAAGTCACAGAATTGAGGTGTGTGAAGTCAGAGAATGGAGGTGTCTGAAGTCAGAATGAAGGTGTGTTAAGTCATAGAATGGAGATGTGTGAAGTCAAATTGGAGGTGTGTGAACTCATAGAATGGAGGTGTGTGAACTCATAGAATGGAGGTTTGTGAAGTCATGGAATGGCGGTGTGTGAAGTCAAAGAATGGAGGTGTGTGAAGTGAAACAATAGAGGTGTGTGAAGTCACAGAATGGAGGTGTGTGAAGTCCCAGATTGGAAGTGTGTGAAGGCAAAACGGAGGTGTGTGAAGTCACAGAATGGAGGTGTGTGACGTCACAGAATGGAGGTGTGTGAAATCAAAAAGTTGGTGTGTGAAGTCACAGAGTGGAGGTGTGTGACGTCACAGAATGGAGGTGTGTGAAATCAAAAAGTTGGTGTTTGAAGTCACAGAATGGAGGTGTGTGAAGTCACAGAATGGTGGTGTGTGAAGTCATAGAATGGAGGTGTGTGAAGTCATAGAATTGAGGTGTGTGAAGTCATAAAATGGAGGTGTGTGAAGTCAGAGAATGGATGTTTCTGAAGAAAGAATAAATGTGTGTGAAGTCATAGAATGGAGGTGTGTGAAGTCACAGAATGGAGGTGTGTGAAGTCACAGAATGGAGGTGTGTGAAGTCATAGAATGGAGGTGTGTGAAATCACAGAATGGAGGTGTGTGAATTCATAGAATGGAAGTGTGTGAAGTCATAGGACGGAGGTGTGTGAAGTCACAGAATGGAGGTGTGTGAAGTCACAGAATGGAGGTGCGTGAAGTCACAGAATGGAGGTGTGTGAACTCAGAATGGAGGTGTGTGAAGCCACAGAATGGAGGTGTGTGAAGTCATAGAATGGAGGTGTGTGAAGTCATAGAATTGAGGTGTGTGAAGTCATAAAATGGAGGTGTGTGAAGTCAGAGAATGGATGTTTCTGAAGAAAGAATAAATGTGTGTGAAGTCATAGAATGGAGGTGTGTGAAGTCACAGAATGGTGGTGTGTGAAGTCATAGAATGGAGGTGTGTGAAGTCATAGAATTGAGGTGTGTGAAGTCATAAAATGGAGGTGTGTGAAGTCAGAGAATGGATGTTTCTGAAGAAAGAATAAATGTGTGTGAAGTCATAGAATGGAGGTGTGTGAAGTCACAGAATGGAGGTGTGTGAAGTCACAGAATGGAGGTGTGTGAAGTCATAGGACGGAGGTGTTTGAAGTCACAGAATGGAGGTGTGTGAAGTCACAGAATGGAGGTGCGTGAAGTCACAGAATGGAGGTGTGTGAACTCAGAATGGAGGTGTGTGAAGCCACAGAATGGAGGTGTGTGAAGTCATAAAAAGGAAGTGTGTGAAGTCAGAATGGAGGTGTGTGAAATCATAGAATGGAAGTGTGTGAAGTCAGAATGGAGGTGTGTGAAATCATAGAATGGAAGTGTGTGAAGTCAGAATGGAGGTGTGTCAAGTCACAGAATTTAGGTGTGTGAAGTCATAGAATGGAGGTGTGTGAAGTCACAGAATGGAGGTGTGTGAAGTCAGAATGAAGGTGTGTGAAGTCACAGAATGGAGGTGGAGGTGTGTGAAGTCACAGAATGGATCTTTGTGAAGTAAGAATTAAGGTGTTTGAAGTCACAGAGTGGAGGTGTGTGAAGTCACAGAATGGAGGTGTGTGAATTCATAGACTGGATCTGTGTGAAGTCAGAATGGAGGTGTGTGAAATCATAGAATGGAAGTGTGTGAAGTCAGAATGGAGGTGTGTCAAGTCACAGAATTTAGGTGTGTGAAGTCATAGAATGGAGGTGTGTGAAGTCACAGAATGGAGGTGTGTGAAGTCAGAATGGAGGTGTGTGAAGTCATAGACTGAGGTGGGTGAAGTCATAGAAAGTAGGTGTGGGAAGTCATAGAATGGAGGAGTGTGAAGTCATAGAGTGGAGGTGAGTGAAGGCATAGATTCGAGGTCTGTGATGTCATAAAATGGAGGTGTGTGAAGTCAGAATGGTGGTGTGTGAAATCATAGAATGGAGATGTGTGAACACATAGAATGGAGTTGTGTGACGTCACAATGGAAGAGTGTGAAGTCATGGAATGGAGGTGTGAGAAGTCACAGAATGGAGGTGTGTGAAGTCATAAAATGAAGGTGTGTGAAGTCAGAATGGAGGTGTGTGAAGTCACAGAATGGAGGTGTGTGAACTCAGAATGGAGGTGTGTGAAGTCATAGATGGAGGTGTGTGAACTCATAGAATGGAGGTGTGTGAACTCATAGAATGGAGGTTTGTGAAGTCATGGAATGGCGGTGTGTGAAGTCAAAGAATGGAGGTGTGTGAAGTGAAACAATAGAGGTGTGTGAAGTCACAGAATGGAGGTGTGTGAAGTCCAAGATTGGAAGTGTGTGAAGTCACAGAATGGAAGTGTGTGAAGTCACAGAATGGAGGTGTGTGAAGTCACAGAATGGAGGTGTGTGAAGTCAAAAATGTGGTGTGTGAAGTCACAGAATGGAGGTGTGTGAATTCACAGAATGGAGCTGTGTGATGTCAGAATGGAGGTGTGTGAAGTCAGAATGGAGGGGTGTGAAGTCAGAATGGAGGTGTGCCAAGTCACAGAATTGAGGTGTGTGAAGTCAGAGAATGGAGGTGTGTGAAGTCAGAATGAAGGTGTGTGAAGTCATAGAATGGAGATGTGTGAAGTCAAATTGGAGGTGTGTGAACTCATAGAATGGAGGTGTGTGAACTCATAGAATGGAGGTTTGTGAAGTCATGGAATGGCGGTGTGTGAAGTCAAAGAATGGAGGTGTGTGAAGTGAAACAATAGAGGTGTGTGAAGTCACAGAATGGAGGTGTGTGAAGTCCCAGATTGGAAGTGTGTGAAGGCAAAACGGAGGTGTGTGAAGTCACAGAATATAGGTGTGTGACGTCACAGAATGGAGGTGTGTGAAATCAAAAAGTTGGTGTGTGAAGTCACAGAATTGAGGTGTGTGACGTCACAGAATGGAGGTGTGTGAAATCAAAAAGGTGGTGTGTGAAGTCACAGAATGGAGGTGTGTGAAGTCACAGAATGGTGCTGTGTGAAGTCATAGAATGGAGGTGTGTGAAGTCATAGAATTGAGGTGTGTGAAGTCATAGAATGGAGGTGTGTGAAGTCAGAGAATGGATGTTTCTGAAGAAAGAATAAATGTGTGTGAAGTCATAGAATGGAGGTGTGTGAAGTCAAATTGGAGGTGTGTGAACATATAGAATGGAGGTGTGTGAACTCATAGAATGGAGGTGTGTGAAGTCATGGAATGGAGGTGTGTGAAGTCAAAGAATGGAGGTGTGTGAAGTAAAACAGTAGAGGTGTGTGAAGTCACAGAATGGAGGGGTGTTAAGTCACAGAATGGAAGTGTGCGAAGTCACAGAATGGAGGTGTGTGAAGTCACAGAATGGAGGTGTGTGAAGTCAAAAAGGTGGTGTGTGAAGTCACAGAATGGAGGTGTGTGAAGTCATAGAATGGAGGTGTGTGAAATCATAGAATGGAGGTATGTGAAGTCAGAATGGAGGTGTGTGAAGTCACAGAATTGAGGTGTGTGAAGTCACAGAATGAAGGTGTGTGAAGTCAGAATGAAGGTGTGTGAAGTCACAGAATGGAGGTGGAGGTGTGTGAAGTCACAGAATGGTTGTTTGTGAAGTAAGAATTAAGGTGTTTGAAGTCATAGAGTGGAGGTGTGTGAAGTCACAGAATGGAGGTGTGTGAATTCATAGAATGGAGCTGTGTGAAGTCAGAATGGAGGTGTGTGAAATCATAGAATGGAAGTGCGTGAAGTCAGAATGGAGGTGTGTCAAGTCACAGAATTTAGGTGTGTGAAGTCATAGAATGGAGGTGTGTGAAGTCACAGAATGGAGGTGTGTGAAGTCAGAATGGAGGTGTGTGAAGTCATAGACTGAGGTGGGTGAAGTCATAGAAAGGAAGTGTGGGAAGTCATAGAATGGAGGAGTGGGTAGTCATAGAGTGGAGGTGAGTGAAGTCATAGATTCGAGGTCTGTGATGTCATAAAATGGAGGTGTGTGAAGTCAGAATGGTGGTGTGTGAAATCATAGAATGGAGATGTGTGAACACATAGAATGGAGTTGTGTGACGTCACAATGGAAGAGTGTGAAGTCATAGAATGGAGGTGTGAGAAGTCACAGAATGGAGGTGTGTGAAGTCATAAAATGAAGGTGTGTGAAGTCAGAATGGAGGTGTGTGAAGTCACAGAATGGAGGTGTGTGAACTCAGAATGGAGGTGTGTGAAGTCATAGATGGAGGTGTGTGAAGTCATAGTATGGAGGTGTGTGAAATCACAGAATGGAGTTTTGTGAAGTCACAGAATGGAGCTGTGTGAAGTCAGAACGGAGGTGTGTGAAGACATAGAATGGAGGTGTGTGAAGTCAGAATGGAGGTGTGTTAACTCATAGAATGGAGGTGTGTGAAGTCACAGAATGGATGTTTGTGAAGTAAGAATGAAGGTGTTTGAAGTCATAGAGTGGAGGTGTGTGAAGTCACAGAATGGTGGTGTGTGAAGTCATAGAATGGAGGTGTGTGAAGTCATAGAATGGAGGTGTGTGAAGTCAGATTGGAGGTGTGTGAAATCACAGAATGGAGGTGTGTCCACTCAGAAATGAGGTGTGTGAAGTCATAGAATGGAGGTGTGTGAAGTCATTGAATGGAAGTGTGTGAAATCATAGAATGGAGGTGTGTGAAGTCAAAGAACTGAGGTGTGTGAAGTCAGAATGGAGGTGTGTGAAGTCAGAATGGAGGTGTGTGAAGTCATAGAATGGAAGTGTGTGAAGTCATAGAATGGAGGTCTGTGAACTCAGAATGGGGGTTTGTGAAGTCATAGAATGGAGGTGTGTGAACTCAGAATGGAGGTGTGTGAAGTCACAGAATGGAGGTGTGTGAAGTCATAGAATGGAGGTGTGTGAAATCACAGAATGGAGGTGTGTGAATTCATAGAATGGAAGTGTGTGAAGTCATAGGATCGAGGTGTGTGAAGTCACAGAATGGAGGTGTGTGAAGTCACAGAATGGAGGTGTGTGAAGTCACAGAATGGAGGTGTGTGAACTCAGAATGGAGGTGTGTGAAGCCACAGAATGGAGGTGTGTGAAGTCATAGAAAGGAAGTGTGTGAAGTCATAGAATGGAGGTGTGTGAAGTCAGAATGGAGGTGTGTGAAGTCACAGAATGGAGGTTTGTGAAGTCATAGAATGGAGGTGTGTGAAGTCAGAGAATGGATGTTTCTGAAGTAAGAATGAAGGTGTGTGAAGTCATGGAATGGAGGTGTGTGAAGTCAAATTGGAGGTGTGTGAACTCAAAGAATGGAGGTGTGTGAACTCATAGAATGGAGGTGTGTGAAGTCATGGAATGGAGGTGTGTGAAGTCAAAGAATGGAGGTGTGTGAAGTGAAACAATAGAGGTGTGTGAAGTCACAGAATGGAGGTGTTTGAAGTTACAGAATGGAAGTGTGTGAAGTCAAAACGGAGGTGTGTGAAGTCACAGAATGGAGGTGTGTGAAGTCACAGAATGGAGGTGTGTGAAGTCAAAAAGGTGGTGTGTGAAGTCACAGAATGGAGGTGTGTGAAGTCATAGAATGGAGGTGTGTGAAATCATAGAATGGAGGTGTGTGAAGTCAGAATGGAGGTGTGTGAAGTCACAGAATTGAGGTGTGGGAAGTCACAGAATGGAGGTGTGTGAAGTCAGAATGAAGGTGTGTGAAGTCACAGAATGGAGGTGTGTGAAGTCACAGAATGGATGTTTGTGAAGTAAGAATGAAGGTGTTTTAAGTCATAGACTGGAGGGGTGTGAAGTCACAGAATGGAGGTGTGTGAAGTCGCAGAATGGAGGTGTGTGAATTCAGAATGGAGGTGTGTGAATTCACAGAATAGAGGTTTGTGAAGTCATAGAATGGAGGTGTGTGAAGTCAGAGAATGGATGTTTCTGAAGTAAGAATGAAGGTGTGTGAAGTCATAGAATGGAGGTGTGTGAAGTCAAATTGGAGCTGTGTGAACTCATAGAATGGAGGTGTGTGAAGTCATGAAATGGAGATGTGTGAAGTCAAAGAATGGAGGTGTGTGAAGTGAAACAATAGAGGTGTGTGAAGTCACAGAATGGAGGTGTGTGAAGTCACAGAATGGAAGTGTGTGAAGTCAAAACGGAGGTGTGTGAAGTCATAGAATGGAGGTGTGTGAAGTCACAGAATGGAGGTGTGTGAAGTCAAAAAGGTGGTGTGTGAAGTCACAGAATGGAGGTGTGTGAAGTCATAGAATGGAGGTGTGTGAAATCATAGAATGGAGGTGTGTGAAGTCAGAATGGCGGTGTGTGAAGTCACAGAATTGAGGTGTATGAAGTCACAGAATGGAGGTGTGTGAAGTCAGAATGAAGGTGTATGAAGTCACAGAATGGAGTTGTGTGAAGTCACAGAATGGATGTTTGTGAAGTAAGAATGAAGGTCTTTGAAGTCATAGAGTGGAGGTGTGAGAAGTCACAGAATGGAGGTGTGTAAACTCAGAATGTAGGTGTGTGAAGCCACAGAATGGAGGTGTGTGAAGTCATCGAATGGAAGTGTGTGAAATCATAGAATGGAGGTGTGTGAAGTCACAGAATTGAGGTGTGTGAAGACAGAATGGAGGTTTGTGAAGTCAGAATGGAGGTGAGTGAAGTCATACAATGGAGGTGTGTGAAGTCATAGAATGGAGGTCTGTGAACTCAGAATGGAGGTTTGTGAAGTCATAGAATGGAGGTGTGTGAACACAGAATGGAGGTGTGTGAACTCACAGAATGGAGGTGTGTGACGTCATAGAATGGAGGTTTGTGAACTCACAGAATGGAGGTGTGTGAAGTCATAGGATCGAGGTGTGTGAAGTCACAGAATGGAGGTGTGTGAAGTCACAGAATGGAGGTGTGTGAAGTCACAGAATGGAGGTGTGTGAAGTCACAGAATGGAGGTGTGTGAACTCAGAATATAGGTGTGTGAAGCCACAGAATGGAGGTGTGTGAAGTCATAGAATGGAAGTGTGTGAAGTCATAGAAAGGAGGTGTGTGAACTCAGAATGGAGGTGTGTGAAGTCACAGAATGGAGGTTTGTGAAGTCATAGAATGGAGGTGTGTGAAGTCAGAGAATGGATGTTTCTGAAGTAAGAATGAAGGTGTGTGAAGTCATAGAATGGAGATGTGTGAAGTCAAATTGGAGGTGTGTGAACTCATAGAATTGAGGTGTGTGAACTCATAGAATGGAGGTTTGTGAAGTCATGGAATGGCGGTGTGTGAAGTCAAAGAATGGAGGTGTGTGAAGTGAAACAATAGAGGTGTGTGAAGTCACAGAATGGAGGTGTGTGAAGTCCTAGATTGGAAGTGTGTGAAGGCAAAACGGAGGTGTGTGAAGTCACAGAATGGAGGTGTGTGACGTCACAGAATGGAGGTGTGTGAAATCAAAAAGTTGGTGTGTGAAGTCACAGAATGGAGGTGTGTGACGTCACAGAATGGAGGTGTGTGAAATCAAAAAGTTGGTGTGTGAAGTCACAGAATGAAGGTGTGTGAAGTCACAGAATGGTGCTCTGTGAAGTCATAGAATGGAGGTGTGTGAAGTCATAGAATTGAGGTGTGTGAAGTCATAGAATGGAGGTGTGTGAAGTCAGAGAATGGATGTTTCTGAAGAAAGAATAAATGTGTGTGAAGTCATAGAATGGAGGTGTGTGAAGTCAAATTGGAGGTGTGTGAACATATAGAATGGAGGTGTGTGAACTCATAGAATGGAGGTGTGTGAAGTCATGGAATGGAGGTGTGTTAAGTCAAAGAATGGAGGTGTGTGAAGTGAAACAGTAGAGGTGTGTGAAGTCACAGAATGGAGGTGTGTGAAGTCACAGAATGGAAGTGTGTGAAGTCACAGAATGGAGGTGTGTGAAGTCACAGAATGGAGGTGTGTGAAGTCAAAAAGGTGGTGTGTGAAGTCACAGAATGGAGGTGTGTGAAGTCATAGAATGGAGGTGTGTGAACTCAGAATGGAGGAGTGTGAAGTCACAGAATGGAGGTGTGTGAAGTCACAGAATTGAGGTGTGGGAAGTCACAGAATGGATGTGTGTGAAGTCAGAATGAAGGTGTGTGAAGTCACAGAATGGAGGTGTGTGAAGTCACAGAATGGATGTTTGTGAAGTAAGAATGAAGGTGTTTGAAGTCATAGACTGGAGGTGTGTGAAGTCACAGAATGGAGGTGTGTGAAGTCGCAGAATGGAGGTGTGTGAATTCAGAATGGAGGTGTGTGAATTCACAGAATAGAGGTTTGTGAAGTCATAGAATGGAGGTGTGTGAAGTCAGAGAATGGAGGTGTGTGAAATCATAGAATGGAGGTGTGTGAATTCATAGAATGGAAGTGTGCGAAGTCATAGGATCGAGGTGTGTGAAGTCACAGAATGGAGGTGTGTGAAGTCACAGAATGGAGGTGTGTGAAGTCACAGAATGGAGGTGTGTGAACTCAGAATGGAGGTGTGTGAAGCCACAGAATGGAGGTGTGTGAAGTCATAGAAAGGAAGTGTGTGAAGTCATAGAATGGAGGTGTGTGAAGTCAGAATGGAGGTGTGTGAAGTCACAGAATGGAGGTTTGTGAAGTCATAGAATGGAGGTGTGTGAAGTCAGAGAATGGATGTTTCTGAAGTAAGAATGAAGGTGTGTGAAGTCATAGAATGGAGGTGTGTGAAGTCAAATTGGAGGTGTGTGAACTCAAAGAATGGAGGTGTGTGAACTCATAGAATGGAGGTGTGTGAAGTCATGGAATGGAGGTGTGTGAAGTCAAAGAATGGAGGTGTGTGAAATGAAACAATAGAGGTGTGTGAAGTCACAGAATGGAGGTGTTTGAAGTTACAGAATGGAAGTGTGTGAAGTCAAAACGGAGGTGTGTGAAGTCACAGAATGGAGGTGTGTGAAGTCACAGAATGGAGGTGTGTGAAGTCAAAAAGGTGGTGTGTGAAGTCACAGAATGGAGGTGTGTGAAGTCATAGAATGGAGGTGTGTGAAATCATAGAATGGAGGTGTGTGAAGTCAGAATGGAGGTGTGTGAAGTCACAGAATTGAGGTGTGGGAAGTCACAGAATGGAGGTGTGTGAAGTCAGAATGAAGGTGTGTGAAGTCACAGAATGGAGGTGTGTGAAGTCACAGAATGGATGTTTGTGAAGTAAGAATGAAGGTGTTTGAAGTCATAGACTGGAGGTGTGTGAAGTCACAGAATGGAGGTGTGTGAAGTCGCAGAATGGAGGTGTGTGAATTCAGAATGGAGGTGTGTGAATTCACAGAATAGAGGTTTGTGAAGTCATAGAATGGAGGTGTGTGAAGTCAGAGAATGGATGTTTCTGAAGTAAGAATGAAGGTGTGTGAAGTCATAGAATGGAGGTGTGTGAAGTCAAATTGGAGCTGTGTGAACTCATAGAATGGAGGTGTGTGAAGTCATGAAATGGAGATGTGTGAAGTCAAAGAATGGAGGTGTGTGAAGTGAAACAATAGAGGTGTGTGAAGTCACAGAATGGAGGTGTGTGAAGTCACAGAATGGAAGTGTGTGAAGTCAAAACGGAGGTGTGTGAAGTCATAGAAGGGAGGTGTGTGAAGTCACAGAATGGAGGTGTGTGAAGTCAAAAAGGTGGTGTGTGAAGTCACAGAATGGAGGTGTGTGAAGTCATAGAATGGAGGTGTGTGAAATCATAGAATGGAGGTGTGTGAAGTCAGAATGGCGGTGTGTGAAGTCACAGAATTGAGGTGTATGAAGTCACAGAATGGAGGTGTGTGAAGTCAGAATGAAGGTGTATGAAGTCACAGAATGGAGTTGTGTGAAGTCACAGAATGGATGTTTGTGAAGTAAGAATGAAGGTCTTTGAAGTCATAGAGTGGAGGTGTGAGAAGTCACAGAATGGAGGTGTGTAAACTCAGAATGTAGGTGTGTGAAGCCACAGAATGGAGGTGTGTGAAGTCATGGAATGGAAGTGTGCGAAATCATAGAATGGAGGTGTGTGAAGTCACAGAATTGAGGTGTGTGAAGACAGAATGGAGGTTTGTGAAGTCAGAATGGAGGTGAGTGAAGTCATACAATGGAGGTGTGTGAAGTCATAGAATGGAGGTCTGTGAACTCAGAATGGAGGTTTGTGAAGTCATAGAATGGAGGTGTGTGAACACAGAATGGAGGTGTGTGAACTCACAGAATGGAGGTGTGTGAAGTCATAGAATGGAGGTTTGTGAACTCACAGAATGGAGGTGTGTGAAGTCATAGGATCGAGGTGTGTGAAGTCACAGAATGGAGGTGTGTGAAGTCACAGAATGGAGGTGTGTGAAGTCACAGAATGGAGGTGTGTGAAGTCACAGAATGGAGGTGTGTGAACTCAGAATATAGGTGTGTGAAGCCACAGAATGGAGGTGTGTGAAGTCATAGAATGGAAGTGTGTGAAGTCATAGAAAGGAGGTGTGTGAACTCAGAATGGAGGTGTGTGAAGTCACAGAATGGAGGTTGTGAAGTCATAGAATGGAGGTGTGTGAAGTCAGAGAATGGATGTTTCTGAAGTAAGAATGAAGGTGTGTGAAGTCATAGAATGGAGATGTGTGAAGTCAAATTGGAGGTGTGTGAACTCATAGAATGGAGGTGTGTGAACTCATAGAATGGAGGTTTGTGAAGTCATGGAATGGCGGTGTGTGAAGTCAAAGAATGGAGGTGTGTGAAGTGAAACAATAGAGGTGTGTGAAGTCACAGAATGGAGGTGTGTGAAGTCCTAGATTGGAAGTGTGTGAAGGCAAAACGGAGGTGTGTGAAGTCAAAGAATGGAGGTGTGTGACGTCACAGAATGGAGGTGTGTGAAATCAAAAAGTTGGTGTGTGAAGTCACAGAATGGAGGTGTGTGACGTCACAGAATGGAGGTGTGTGAAATCAAAAAGTTGGTGTGTGAAGTCACAGAATGAAGGTGTGTGAAGTCACAGAATGGTGCTGTGTGAAGTCATAGAATGGAGGTGTGTGAAGTCATAGAATTGAGGTGTGTGAAGTCATAGAATGGAGGTGTGTGAAGTCAGAGAATGGATGTTTCTGAAGAAAGAATAAATGTGTGTGAAGTCATAGAATGGAGGTGTGTGAAGTCAAATTGGAGGTGTGTGAACATATAGAATGGAGGTGTGTGAACTCATAGAATGGAGGTGTGTGAAGTCATGGAATGGAGGTGTGTTAAGTCAAAGAATGGAGGTGTGTGAAGTGAAACAGTAGAGGTGTGTGAAGTCACAGAATGGAGGTGTGTGAAGTCACAGAATGGAAGTGTGTGAAGTCACAGAATGGAGGTGTGTGAAGTCACAGAATGGAGGTGTGTGAAGTCAAAAAGGTGGTGTGTGAAGTCACAGAATGGAGGTGTGTGAAGTCATAGAATGGAGGTGTGTGAACTCAGAATGGAGGAGTGTGAAGTCACAGAATGGAGGTGTGTGAAGTCACAGAATTGAGGTGTGGGAAGTCACAGAATGGATGTGTGTGAAGTCAGAATGAAGGTGTGTGAAGTCACAGAATGGAGGTGTGTGAAGTCACAGAATGGATGTTTGTGAAGTAAGAATGAAGGTGTTTGAAGTCATAGACTGGAGGTGTGTGAAGTCACAGAATGGAGGTGTGTGAAGTCGCAGAATGGAGGTGTGTGAATTCAGAATGGAGGTGTGTGAATTCACAGAATAGAGGTTTGTGAAGTCATAGAATGGAGGTGTGTGAAGTCAGAGAATGGAGGTGTGTGAAATCATAGAATGGAGGTGTGTGAATTCATAGAATGGAAGTGTGTGAAGTCATAGGATCGAGGTGTGTGAAGTCACAGAATGGAGGTGTGTGAAGTCACAGAATGGAGGTGTGTGAAGTCACAGAATGGAGGTGTGTGAAGTCACAGAATGGAGGTGTGTGAAGTCACAGAATGGAGGTGTGTGAACTCAGAATGGAGGTGTGTGAAGCCACAGAATGGAGGTGTGTGAAGTCATAGAAAGGAAGTGTGTGAAGTCATAGAATGGAGGTGTGTGAAGTCAGAATGGAGGTGTGTGAAGTCACAGAATGGAGGTTTGTGAAGTCATAGAATGGAGGTGTGTGAAGTCAGAGAATGGATGTTTCTGAAGTAAGAATGAAGGTGTGTGAAGTCATAGAATGGAGGTGTGTGAAGTCAAATTGGAGGTGTGTGAACTCAAAGAATGGAGGTGTGTGAACTCATAGAATGGAGGTGTGTGAAGTCATGGAATGGAGGTGTGTGAAGTCAAAGAATGGAGGTGTGTGAAATGAAACAATAGAGGTGTGTGAAGTCACAGAATGGAGGTGTTTGAAGTTACAGAATGGAAGTGTGTGAAGTCAAAACGGAGGTGTGTGAAGTCACAGAATGGAGGTGTGTGAAGTCACAGAATGGAGGTGTGTGAAGTCAAAAAGGTGGTGTGTGAAGTCACAGAATGGAGGTGTGTGAAGTCATAGAATGGAGGTGTGTGAAATCATAGAATGGAGGTGTGTGAAGTCAGAATGGAGGTGTGTGAAGTCACAGAATTGAGGTGTGGGAAGTCACAGAATGGAGGTGTGTGAAGTCAGAATGAAGGTGTGTGAAGTCACAGAATGGAGGTGTGTGAAGTCACAGAATGGATGTTTGTGAAGTAAGAATGAAGGTGTTTGAAGTCATAGACTGGAGGTGTGTGAAGTCACAGAATGGAGGTGTGTGAAGTCGCAGAATGGAGGTGTGTGAATTCAGAATGGAGGTGTGTGAATTCACAGAATAGAGGTTTGTGAAGTCATAGAATGGAGGTGTGTGAAGTCAGAGAATGGATGTTTCTGAAGTAAGAATGAAGGTGTGTGAAGTCATAGAATGGAGGTGTGTGAAGTCAAATTGGAGCTGTGTGAACTCATAGAATGGAGGTGTGTGAAGTCATGAAATGGAGATGTGTGAAGTCAAAGAATGGAGGTGTGTGAAGTGAAACAATAGAGGTGTGTGAAGTCACAGAATGGAGGTGTGTGAAGTCACAGAATGGAAGTGTGTGAAGTCAAAACGGAGGTGTGTGAAGTCATAGAATGGAGGTGTGTGAAGTCACAGAATGGAGGTGTGTGAAGTCAAAAAGGTGGTGTGTGAAGTCACAGAATGGAGGTGTGTGAAGTCATAGAATGGAGGTGTGTGAAATCATAGAATGGAGGTGTGTGAAGTCAGAATGGCGGTGTGTGAAGTCACAGAATTGAGGTGTATGAAGTCACAGAATGGAGGTGTGTGAAGTCAGAATGAAGGTGTATGAAGTCACAGAATGGAGTTGTGTGAAGTCACAGAATGGATGTTTGTGAAGTAAGAATGAAGGTCTTTGAAGTCATAGAGTGGAGGTGTGAGAAGTCACAGAATGGAGGTGTGTAAACTCAGAATGTAGGTGTGTGAAGCCACAGAATGGAGGTGTGTGAAGTCATGGAATGGAAGTGTGCGAAATCATAGAATGGAGGTGTGTGAAGTCACAGAATTGAGGTGTGTGAAGACAGAATGGAGGTTTGTGAAGTCAGAATGGAGGTGAGTGAAGTCATACAATGGAGGTGTGTGAAGTCATAGAATGGAGGTCTGTGAACTCAGAATGGAGGTTTGTGAAGTCATAGAATGGAGGTGTGTGAACACAGAATGGAGGTGTGTGAACTCACAGAATGGAGGTGTGTGAAGTCATAGAATGGAGGTTTGTGAACTCACAGAATGGAGGTGTGTGAAGTCATAGGATCGAGGTGTGTGAAGTCACAGAATGGAGGTGTGTGAAGTCACAGAATGGAGGTGTGTGAAGTCACAGAATGGAGGTGTGTGAAGTCACAGAATGGAGGTGTGTGAACTCAGAATGTAGGTGTGTGAAGCCACAGAATGGAGGTGTGTGAAGTCATAGAATGGAAGTGTGTGAAGTCATAGAAAGGAGGTGTGTGAACTCAGAATGGAGGTGTGTGAAGTCACAGAATGGAGGTTTGTGAAGTCATAGAATGGAGGTGTGTGAAGTCAGAGAATGGATGTTTCTGAAGTAAGAATGAAGGTGTGTGAAGTCATAGAATGGAGATGTGTGAAGTCAAATTGGAGGTGTGTGAACTCATAGAATGGAGGTGTGTGAACTCATAGAATGGAGGTTTGTGAAGTCATGGAATGGCGGTGTGTGAAGTCAAAGAATGGAGGTGTGTGAAGTGAAACAATAGAGGTGTGTGAAGTCACAGAATGGAGGTGTGTGAAGTCCTAGATTGGAAGTGTGTGAAGGCAAAACGGAGGTGTGTGAAGTCACAGAATGGAGGTATGTGACGTCACAGAATGGAGGTGTGTGAAATCAAAAAGTTGGTGTGTGAAGTCACAGAATGGAGGTGTGTGACGTCACAGAATGGAGGTGTGTGAAATCAAAAAGTTGGTGTGTGAAGTCACAGAATGAAGGTGTGTGAAGTCACAGAATGGTGCTGTGTGAAGTCATAGAATGGAGGTGTGTGAAGTCATAGAATTGAGGTGTGTGAAGTCATAGAATGGAGGTGTGAGAAGTCAGAGAATGGATGTTTCTGAAGAAAGAATAAATGTGTGTGAAGTCATAGAATGGAGGTGTGTGAAGTCAAATTGGAGGTGTGTGAACATATAGAATGGAGGTGTGTGAACTCATAGAATGGAGGTGTGTGAAGTCATGGAATGGAGGTGTGTGAAGTCAAAGAATGGAGGTGTGTGAAGGGAAACAGTAGTGGTGTGTGAAGTCACAGAATGGAGGTGTGTGAAGTCACAGAATGGAAGTGTGTGAAGTCACAGAATGGAGATGTGTGAAGTCACAGAATGGAGGTGTGTGAAGTCAAAAGGGTGGTGTGTGAAGTCACAGAATGGAGGTGTGTGAAGTCATAGAATGGAGGTGTGTGAACTCAGAATGGAGGAGTGTGAAGTCACAGAATGGAGGTTTGTGAAGTCACAGAATTGAGGTGTGGGAAGTCACAGAATGGAGGTGTGTGAAGTCAGAATGAAGGTGTGTGAAGTCACAGAATGGAGGTGTGTGAAGTCACAGAATGGATGTTTGTGAAGTAAGAATGAAGGTGTTTTAAGTCATAGACTGGAGGTGTGTGAAGTCACAGAATGGAGGTGTGTGAAGTCGCAGAATGGAGGTGTGTGAATTCAGAATGGAGGTGTGTGAATTCACAGAATAGAGGTTTGTGAAGTCATAGAATGGAGGTGTGTGAAGTCAAATTGGAGCTGTGTGAACTCATAGAATGGAGGTGTGTGAAGTCATGAAATGGAGATGTGTGAAGTCAAAGAATGGAGGTGTGTGAAGTGAAACAATAGAGGTGTGTGAAGTCACAGAATGGAGGTCTGTGAAGTCACAGAATGGAAGTGTGTGAAGTCAAAACGGAGGTGTGTGAAGTCATAGAATGGAGGTGTGTGAAGTCACAGAATGGAGGTGTGTGAAGTCAAAAAGGTGGTGTGTGAAGTCACAGAATGGAGGTGTGTGAAGTCATAGAATGGAGGTGTGTGAAATCATAGAATGGAGGTGTGTGAAGTCAGAATGGCGGTGTGTGAAGTCACAGAATTGAGGTGTATGAAGTCACAGAATGGAGGTGTGTGAAGTCAGAATGAAGGTGTATGAAGTCACAGAATGGAGTTGTGTGAAGTCACAGAATGGATGTTTGTGAAGTAAGAATGAAGGTCTTTGAAGTCATAGAGTGGAGGTGTGAGAAGTCACAGAATGGAGGTGTGTAAACTCAGAATGTAGGTGTGTGAAGCCACAGAATGGAGGTGTGTGAAGTCATGGAATGGAAGTGTGTGAAATCATAGAATGGAGGTGTGTGAAGTCACAGAATTGAGGTGTGTGAAGACAGAATGGAGGTTTGTGAAGTCAGAATGGAGGTGAGTGAAGTCATACAATGGAGGTGTGTGAAGTCATAGAATGGAGGTCTGTGAACTCAGAATGGAGGTTTGTGAAGTCATAGAATGGAGGTGTGTGAACACAGAATGGAGGTGTGTGAACTCACAGAATGGAGGTGTGTGAAGTCATAGAATGGAGGTTTGTGAACTCACAGAATGGAGGTGTGTGAAGTCATAGGATCGAGGTGTGTGAAGTCACAGAATGGAGGTGTGTGAAGTCACAGAATGGAGGTGTGTGAAGTCACAGAATGGAGGTGTGTGAAGTCACAGAATGGAGGTGTGTGAACTCAGAATGTAGGTGTGTGAAGCCACAGAATGGAGGTGTGTGAAGTCATAGAATGGAAGTGTGTGAAGTCATAGAAAGGAGGTGTGTGAACTCAGAATAGAGGTGTGTGAAGTCACAGAATGGAGGTTTGTGAAGTCATAGAATGGAGGTGTGTGAAGTCAGAGAATGGATGTTTCTGAAGTAAGAATGAAGGTGTGTGAAGTCATAGAATGGAGATGTGTGAAGTCAAATTGGAGGTGTGTGAACTCATAGAATGGAGGTGTGTGAACTCATAGAATGGAGGTTTGTGAAGTCATGGAATGGCGGTGTGTGAAGTCAAAGAATGGAGGTGTGTGAAGTGAAACAATAGAGGTGTGTGAAGTCACAGAATGGAGGTGTGTGAAGTCCTAGATTGGAAGTGTGTGAAGGCAAAACGGAGGTGTGTGAAGTCACAGAATGGAGGTGTGTGACGTCACAGAATGGAGGTGTGTGAAATCAAAAAGTTGGTGTCTGAAGTCACAGAAAGGAGGTGTGTGACGTCACAGAATGGAGGTGTGTGAAATCAAAAAGTTGGTGTGTGAAGTCACAGAATGAAGGTGTGTGAAGTCACAGAATGGTGCTGTGTGAAGTCATAGAATGGAGGTGTGTGAAGTCATAGAATTGAGGTGTGTGAAGTCATAGAATGGAGGTGTGTGAAGTCAGAGAATGGATGTTTCTGAAGAAAGAATAAATGTGTGTGAAGTCATAGAATGGAGGTGTGTGAAGTCAAATTGGAGGTGTGTGAACATATAGAATGGAGGTGTGTGAACTCATAGAATGGAGGTGTGTGAAGTCATGGAATGGAGGTGTGTGAAGTCAAAGAATGGAGGTGTGTGAAGTGAAACAGTAGTGGTGTGTGAAGTCACAGAATGGAGGTGTGTGAAGTCACAGAATGGAAGTGTGTGAAGTCACAGAATGGAGATGTGTGAAGTCACAGAATGGAGGTGTGTGAAGTAAAAAGGGTGGTGTGTGAAGTCACAGAATGGAGGTGTGTGAAGTCATAGAATGGAGGTGTGTGAAGTCAGAATGAAGGTGTGTGAAGTCACAGAATGGAGGTGTGTGAAGTCACAGAATGGATGTTTGTGAAGTAAGAATGAAGGTGTTTTAAGTCATAGACTGGAGGTGTGTGAAGTCACAGAATGGAGGTGTGTGAAGTCGCAGAATGGAGGTGTGTGAATTCAGAATGGAGGTGTGTGAATTCACAGAATAGAGGTTTGTGAAGTCATAGAATGGAGGTGTGTGAAGTCAAATTGGAGCTGTGTGAACTCATAGAATGGAGGTGTGTGAAGTCATGAAATGGAGATGTGTGAAGTCAAAGAATGGAGGTGTGTGAAGTGAAACAATAGAGGTGTGTGAAGTCACAGAATGGAGGTGTGTGAAGTCACAGAATGGAAGTGTGTGAAGTCAAAACGGAGGTGTGTGAAGTCATAGAAGGGAGGTGTGTGAAGTCACAGAATGGAGGTGTGTGAAGTCAAAAAGGTGGTGTGTGAAGTCACAGAATGGAGGTGTGTGAAGTCATAGAATGGAGGTGTGTGAAATCATAGAATGGAGGTGTGTGAAGTCAGAATGGCGGTGTGTGAAGTCACAGAATTGAGGTGTATGAAGTCACGGAATGGAGGTGTGTGAAGTCAGAATGAAGGTGTATGAAGTCACAGAATGGAGTTGTGTGAAGTCACAGAATGGATGTTTGTGAAGTAAGAATGAAGGTCTTTGAAGTCATAGAGTGGAGGTGTGAGAAGTCACAGAATGGAGGTGTGTAAACTCAGAATGTAGGTGTGTGAAGCCACAGAATGGAGGTGTGTGAAGTCATCGAATGGAAGTGTGTGAAATCATAGAATGGAGGTGTGTGAAGTCACAGAATTGAGGTGTGTGAAGACAGAATGGAGGTTTGTGAAGTCAGAATGGAGGTGAGTGAAGTCATACAATGGAGGTGTGTGAAGTCATAGAATGGAGGTCTTTGAACTCAGAATGGAGGTTTGTGAACTCATAGAATGGAGGTGTGTGAACACAGAATGGAGGTGTGTGAACTCACAGAATGGAGGTGTGTGAAGTCATAGAATGGAGGTTTGTGAACTCACAGAATGGAGGTGTGTGAAGTCATAGGATCGAGGTGTGTGAAGTCACAGAATGGAGGTGTGTGAAGTCACAGAATGGAGGTGTGTGAAGTCACAGAATGGAGGTGTGTGAAGTCACAGAATGGAGGTGTGTGAACTCAGAATGTAGGTGTGTGAAGCCACAGAATGGAGGTGTGTGAAGTCATAGAATGGAAGTGTGTGAAGTCATAGAAAGGAGGTGTGTGAACTCAGAATGGAGGTGTGTGAAGTCACAGAATGGAGGTTTGTGAAGTCATAGAATGGAGGTGTGTGAAGTCAGAGAATGGATGTTTCTGAAGTAAGAATGAAGGTGTGTGAAGTCATAGAATGGAGATGTGTGAAGTCAAATTGGAGGTGTGTGAACTCATAGAATGGAGGTGTGTGAACTCATAGAATGGAGGTTTGTGAAGTCATGGAATGGCGGTGTGTGAAGTCAAAGAATGGAGGTGTGTGAAGTGAAACAATAGAGGTGTGTGAAGTCACAGAATGGAGGTGTGTGAAGTCCTAGATTGGAAGTGTGTGAAGGCAAAAAGGAGGTGTGTGAAGTCACAGAATGGAGGTGTGTGACGTCACAGAATGTAGGTGTGTGAAATCAAAAAGTTGGTGTGTGAAGTCACAGAATGGAGGTGTGTGACGTCACAGAATGGAGGTGTGTGAAATCAAAAAGTTGGTGTGTGAAGTCACAGAATGAAGGTGTGTGAAGTCACAGAATGGTGCTGTGTGAAGTCATAGAATGGAGGTGTGTGAAGTCATAGAATTGAGGTGTGTGAAGTCATAGAATGGAGGTGTGTGAAGTCAGAGAATGGATGTTTCTGAAGAAAGAATAAATGTGTGTGAAGTCATAGAATGGAGGTGTGTGAAGTCAAATTGGAGGTGTGTGAACATATAGAATGGAGGTGTGTGAACTCATAGAATGGAGTGTGTGAAGTCATGGAATGGAGGTGTGTGAAGTCAAAGAATGGAGGTGTGTGAAGTGAAACAGTAGAGGTGTGTGAAGTCACAGAATGGAGGTGTGTGAAGTCACAGAATGAAAGTGTGTGAAGTCACAGAATGGAGGTGTGTGAAGTCACAGAATGGAGGTGTGTGAAGTCAAAAAGGTGGTGTGTGAAGTCACAGAATGGAGGTGTGTGAAGTCATTGAATGGAGGTGTGTGAACTCAGAATGGAGGAGTGTGAAGTCACAGAATGGAGGTGTGTGAAGTCATAGAATGGAGGTGTGTGAAATCACAGAATGGAGGTGTGTGAATTCATAGAATGGAAGTGTGTGGAGTCATAGGATCGAAGTGTGTGAAGTCAAAGAATGGAGGTGTGTGAGGTCACAGAATGGAGGTGTGTGAAGTCACAGAATGGAGGTGTGTGAACTCAGAATTGAGGTGTGTGAAGCCACAGAATGGTGGTGTGTGAAGTCATAGAAAGGAAGTGTGTGAAGTCAGAATGGAGGTGTGTGAAATCATAGAATGGAAGTGTGTGAAGTCAGAATGGAGGTGTGTGAAATCATAGAATGGAAGTGTGTGAAGTAAGAATGGAGGTGTGTCAAGTCACAGAATTTAGGTGTGTGAAGTCATAGAATGGAGGTGTGTGAAGTCACAGAATGGAGGTGTGTGAAGTCAGAATTGAGGTGTGTGAAGTCACAGAATGTAGGTGTGTGAAGTCAGAATGAAGGTGTGTGAAGTCACAGAATGGAGGTGGAGGTGTGTGAAGTCACAGAATGGATGTTTGTGAAGTAAGAATTAAGGTGTTTGAAGTCATAGAGTGGAGGTGTGTGAAGTCACAGAATGGAGGTGTGTGAATTCATAGAATGGAGCTGTGTGAAGTCAGAATGGAGGTGTGTGAAATCATAGAATGGAAGTGTGTGAAGTCAGAATGGAGGTGTGTCAAGTCACAGAATTTAGGTGTGTGAAGTCATAGAATGGAGGTGTGTGAAGTCACAGAATGGAGGTGTGTGAAGTCAGAATGGAGGTGTGTGAAGTCATAGACTGAGGTGGGTGAAGTCATAGAAAGGAGGTGTGGGAAGTCATAGAATGGAGGAGTGTGAAGTCATAGAGTGGAGGTGAGTGAAGTCATAGATTCGAGGTCTGTGATGTCATAAAATGGAGGTGTGTGAAGTCAGAAGGGTGGTGTGTGAAATCATAATATGGAGATGTGTGAACACATAGAATGGAGTTGTGTGACGTCACAATGGAAGAGTGTGAAGTCATAGAATGGAGGTGTGAGAAGTCACAGAATGGAGGTGTGTGAAGTCATAAAATGAAGGTGTGTGAAGTCAGAATGGAGGTGTTTGAAGTCACAGAATGGAGGTGTGTGAACTCAGAATGGAGGTGTGTGAAGTCATAGATGGAGGTGTGTGAACTCATAGAATGGAGGTGTGTGAACTCATAGAATGGAGGATTGTGAAGTCATGGAATGGCGGTGTGTGAAGTCAAAGAATGGAGGTGTGTGAAGTGAAACAATAGAGGTGTGTGAAGTCACAGAATGGAGGTGTGTGAAGTCCCAGATTGGAAGTGTGTGAAGTCACAGAATGGAAGTGTGTGAAGTCACAGAATGGAGGTGTGTGAAGTCACAGAATGGAGGTGTGTGAAGTCAAAAAGGTGGTGTGTGAAGTCACAGAATGGAGGTATGTGAATTCATAGAATGGAGCTGTGTGATGTCAGAATGGAGGTGTGTGAAGTCAGAATGGAGGGGTGTGAAGTCAGAATGGAGGTGTGTGAAGTCACAGAATGGAGGTGTGTGAAGTCATAGAATGGAGGTGTGTGAAATCATAGAATGGAGGTCTGTGAAGTCAGAATGGAGGTTTGTCAAGTCACAGAATTGAGGTGTGTGAAGTCAGAGAATGGAGGTGTGTGAAGTCAGAATGAAGGTGTGTGAAGTCACAGAAAGGAGGTGTGTGAAGTCACAGAATGGATGTTTGTGAAGTAAGAATGAAGGTGTTTGAAGTCATAGAATGGAGGTGTGTGAAGTCACAGAATGGAGGTGTGTGAAGTAATAGAATTGAGGTGTGTGAAGTCATAGAATGGAGGTGTGTGAAGTCTCAGAATGGAGGTGTGTGAAGTCAGAATGGAGGTCTGTGAAGTCATAGACTGAGGTGGGTGAATTCATAGAAAGGAGGTGTGGGAAGTCATAGAATGGAGGGGTGTGAAGTCATAGAGTGGAGGTGAGAGAAGTCACAGATTCGAGGTCTGTGATGTCATAGAATGGAGGTGTGTGAAGTCACAATGGAAGAATGTGAAGTCATAGAATGCAGGTGTGACAAGTCACAGAATGGACGTGTGTGAAGTCATAAAATGAAGGTGTGGGAGTCAGAATGGAGGTGTGTGAAGTCAGAGAATGGAGGTGTGTGAACTCAGAATGGAGGTGTGTGTAGTCATAGATGGAGGTGTGTGAAGTCATAGTATGGAGGTGTGTGATATCACAGAATGGAGTTTTGTGAAGTCACAGAATGGAGCTTTGTGAAGTCAGAACGGAGGTGTGTGACGTCATAGAATGGAGGTGTGTGAAGTCAGAATGGAGGTGTGTGAAGTCACAGAATGGAGGTTTGTGAAGTCATAGAATGGAGGTGTGTGAAGTCAGAGAATGGATGTTTCTGAAGTAAGAATGAAGGTGTGTGAAGTCATAGAATGGAGGTGTGTGAAGTCAAATTGGAGGTGTGTGAACTCAAAGAATGGAGGTGTGTGAACTCATAGAATGGAGGTGTGTGAAGTCATGGAATGGAGGTGTGTGAAGTCAAAGAATGGAGGTGTGTGAAGTGAAACAATAGAGGTGTGTGAAGTCACAGAATGGAGGTGTTTGAAGATACAGAATGGAAGTGTGTGAAGTCAAAACGGAGGTGTGTGAAGTCACAGAATGGAGGTGTGTGAAGTCACAGAATGGAGGTGTGTGAAGTCAAAAAGGTGGTGTGTGAAGTCACAGAATGGAGGTGTGTGAAGTCATAGAATGGAGGTGTGTGAAATCATAGAATGGAGGTGTGTGAAGTCAGAATGGAGGTGTGTGAAGTCACAGAATTGAGGTGTGGGAAGTCACAGAATGGAGGTGTGTGAAGTCAGAATGAAGGTGTGTGAAGTCACAGAATGGAGGTGTGTGAAGTCACAGAATGGATGTTTGTGAAGTAAGAATGAAGGTGTTTTAAGTCATAGACTGGAGGTGTGTGAAGTCACAGAATGGAGGTGTGTGAAGTCGCAGAATGGAGGTGTGTGAATTCAGAATGGAGGTGTGTGAATTCACAGAATAGAGGTTTGTGAAGTCATAGAATGGAGGTGTGTGAAGTCAGAGAATGGATGTTTCTGAAGTAAGAATGAAGGTGTGTGAAGTCATAGAATGGAGGTGTGTGAAGTCAAATTGGAGCTGTGTGAACTCATAGAATGGAGGTGTGTGAAGTCATGAAATGGAGATGTGTGAAGTCAAAGAATGGAGGTGTGAGAAGTGAAACAATAGAGGTGTGTGAAGTCACAGAATGGAGGTGTGTGAAGTCACAGAATGGAAGTGTGTGAAGTCAAAACGGAGGTGTGTGAAGTCATAGAATGGAGGTGTGTGAAGTCACAGAATGGAGGTGTGTGAAGTCAAAAAGGTGGTGTGTGAAGTCACAGAATGGAGGTGTGTGAAGTCATAGAATGGAGGTGTGTGAAATCATAGAATGGAGGTGTGTGAAGTCAGAATGGCGGTGTGTGAAGTCACAGAATTGAGGTGTATGAAGTCACAGAATGGAGGTGTGTGAAGTCAGAATGAAGGTGTATGAAGTCACAGAATGGAGTTGTGTGAAGTCACAGAATGGATGTTTGTGAAGTAAGAATGAAGGTCTTTGAAGTCATAGAGTGGAGGTGTGAGAAGTCACAGAATGGAGGTGTGTAAACTCAGAATGTAGGTGTGTGAAGCCACAGAATGGAGGTGTGTGAAGTCATGGAATGGAAGTGTGTGAAATCATAGAATGGAGGTGTGTGAAGTCACAGAATTGAGGTGTGTGAAGACAGAATGGAGGTTTGTGAAGTCAGAATGGAGGTGAGTGAAGTCATACAATGGAGGTGTGTGAAGTCATAGAATGGAGGTCTGTGAACTCAGAATGGAGGTTTGTGAAGTCATAGAATGGAGGTGTGTGAACACAGAATGGAGGTGTGTGAACTCACAGAATGGAGGTGTGTGAAGTCATAGAATGGAGGTTTGTGAACTCACAGAATGGAGGTGTGTGAAGTCATAGGAACGAGGTGTGTGAAGTCACAGAATGGAGGTGTGTGAAGTCACAGAATGGAGGTGTGTGAAGTCACAGAATGGAGGTGTGTGAACTCAGAATGTAGGTGTGTGAAGCCACAGAATGGAGGTGTGTGAAGTCATAGAATGGAAGTGTGTGAAGTCATAGAAAGGAGGTGTGTGAACTCAGAATGGAGATGTGTGAAGTCACAGAATGGAGGTTTGTGAAGTCATAGAATGGAGGTGTGTGAAGTCAGAGAATGGATGTTTCTGAAGTAAGAATGAAGGTGTGTGAAGTCATAGAATGGAGATGTGTGAAGTCAAATTGGATGTGTGTGAACTCATAGAATGGAGGTGTGTGAACTCATAGAATGGAGGTTTGTGAAGTCATGGAATGGCGGTGTGTGAAGTCAAAGAATGGAGGTGTGTGAACTGAAACAATAGAGGTGTGTGAAGTCACAGAATGGAGGTGTGTGAAGTCCTAGATTGGAAGTGTGTGAAGGCAAAACGGAGGTGTGTGAAGTCACAGAATGGAGGTGTGTGACGTCACAGAATGGAGGTGTGTGAAATCAAAAAGTTGGTGTGTGAAGTCACAGAATGGAGGTGTGTGACGTCACAGAATGGAGGTGTGTGAAATCAAAAGTTTGTGTGTGAAGTCACAGAATGAAGGTGTGTGAAGTCACAGAATGGTGCTGTGTGAAGTCATAGAATGGAGGTGTGTGAAGTCATAGAATTGAGGTGTGTGAAGTCATAGAATGGAGGTGTGTGAAGTCAGAGAATGGATGTTTCTGAAGAAAGAATAAATGTGTGTGAAGTCATAGAATGGAGGTGTCTGAAGTCAAATTGGAGGTGTGTGAACATAAAGAATGGAGGTGTGTGAACTCATAGAATGGAGGTGTGTGAAGTCATGGAATGGAGGTGTGTGAAGTCAAAGAATGGAGGTGTGTGAAGTGAAACAGTAGAGGTGTGTGAAGTCACAGAATGGAGGTGTGTGAAGTCACAGAATGGAAGTGTGTGAAGTCACAGAATGGAGGTGTGTGAAGTCACAGAATGGAGGTGTGTGAAGTCAAAAAGGTGGTGTGTGAAGTCACAGAATGGAGGTGTGTGAAGTCATAGAATGGAGGTGTGTGAACTCAGAATGGAGGAGTGTGAAGTCACAGAATGGAGGTGTGTGAAGTCATAGAATGGAGGTGTGTGAAATCACAGAATGGAGGTGTGTGAATTCATAGAATGGAAGTGTGTGAAGTCATAGGATCGAAGTGTGTGAAGTCACAGAATGGAGGTGTGTGAAGTCACAGAATGGAGGTGTGTGAAGTCACAGAATGGAGGTGTGTGAACTCAGAATGGAGGTGTGTGAAGCCACAGAATGGAGGTGTGTGAAGTCATAGAAAGGAAGTGTGTGAAGTCAGAATGGAGGTGTGTGAAATCATAGAATGGAAGTGTGTGAAGTCAGAATGGAGGTGTGTGAAATCATAGAATGGAAGTGTGTGAAGTCAGAATGGAGGTGTGTCAATTCACAGAATTTAGGTGTGTGAAGTCATAGAATGGAGGTGTGTGAAGTCACAGAATGGAGGTGTGTGAAGTCAGAATTGAGGTGTGTGAAGTCACAGAATGGAGGTGTGTGAAGTCAGAATGAAGGTGTGTGAAGTCACAGAATGGAGGTGGAGGTGTGTGAAGTCACAGAATGGATGTTTGTGAAGTAAGAATTAAGGTGTTTGAAGTCATAGAGTGGAGGTGTGTGAAGTCACAGAATGGAGGTGTGTGAATTCATAGAATGGAGCTGTGTGAAGTCAGAATGGAGGTGTGTGAAATCATAGAATGGAAGTGTGTGAAGTCAGAATGGAGGTGTGTCAAGTCACAGAATTTAGGTGTGTGAAGTCATAGAATGGAGGTGTGTGAAGTCACAGAATGGAGGTGTGTGAAGTCAGAATGGAGGTGTGTGAAGTGATAGACTGAGGTGGGTGAAGTCATAGAAAGGAGGTGTGGGAAGTCATAGAATGGAGGAGTGTGAAGTCATAGAGTGGAGGTGAGTGAAGTCATAGATTCGAGGTCTGTGATGTCATAAAATGGAGGTGTGTGAAGTCAGAATGGTGGTGTGTGAAATCATAGAATGGAGATGTGTGAACACATAGAATGGAGTTGTGTGACGTCACAATGGAAGAGTGTGAAGTCATAGAATGGAGGTGTGAGAAGTCACAGAATGGAGGTGTGTGAAGTCATAAAATGAAGGTGTGTGAAGTCAGAATGGAGGTGTGTGAAGTCACAGAATGGAGGTGTGTGAACTCAGAATGGAGGTGTGTGAAGTCATAGATGGAGGTGTGTGAACTCATAGAATCGAGGTGTGTGAACTCATAGAATGGAGGATTGTGAAGTCATGGAATGGCGGTGTGTGAAGTCAAAGAATGGAGGTGTGTGAAGTGAAACAATAGAGGTGTGTGAAGTCACAGAATGGAGGTGTGTGAAGTCCCAGATTGGAAGTGTGTCAAGTCACAGAATGGAAGTGTGTGAAGTCACAGAATGGAGGTGTGTGAAGTCACAGAATGGAGGTGTGTGAAATTCAAAAAGGTGGTGTGTGAAGTCACAGAATGGAGGTGTGTGAATTCATAGAATGGAGCTGTGTGATGTCAGAATGGAGGTGTGTGAAGTCAGAATGGAGGGGTGTGAAGTCAGAATGGAGGTGTGTGAAGTCACAGAATGGAGGTGTGTGAAGTCATAGAATGGAGGTGTGTGAAATCATAGAATGGAGGTCTGTGAAGTCAGAATGGAGGTTTGTCAAGTCACAGAATTGAGGTGTGTGAAGTCAGAGAATGGAGGTGTGTGAAGTCAGAATGAAGGTGTGTGAAGTCACAGAAAGGAGGTGTGTGAAGTCACAGAATGGATGTTTGTGAAGTAAGAATGAAGGTGTTTGAAGTCATAGAATGGAGGTGTGTGAAGTCACAGAATGGAGGTGTGTGAAGTCACAGAATGGAGGTGTGTGAAGTAATAGAATTGAGGTGTGTGAAGTCATAGAATGGAGGTGTGTGAAGTCACAGAATGGAGGTGTGTGAAGTCAGAATGGAGGTCTGTGAAGTCATAGACTGAGGTGGGTGAATTCATAGAAAGGAGGTGTGGGAAGTCATAGAATGGAGGGGTGTGAAGTCATAGAGTGGAGGTGAGAGAAGTCACAGATTCGAGGTCTGTGATGTCATAGAATGGAGGTGTGTGAAGTCACAATGGAAGAATGTGAAGTCATAGAATGCAGGTGTGACAAGTCACAGAATGGACGTGTGTGAAGTCATAAAATGAAGGTGTGGGAGTCAGAATGGAGGTGTGTGAAGTCACAGAATGGAGGTGTGTGAACTCAGAATGGAGGTGTGTGTAGTCATAGATGGAGGTGTGTGAAGTCATAGTATGGAGGTGTGTGAAATCACAGAATGGAGTTTTGTGAAGTCACAGAATGGAGCTTTGTGAAGTCAGAACGGAGGTGTGTGACGTCATAGAATGGAGGTGTGTGAAGTCAGAATGGAGGTGTGTGAACTCATAGAATGGAGGTGTGTGAAGTCACAATGGAGGTGTGTGAAGTCATAGAATTTAGGTGTGTGAAGGCACAAAATGGAGGTGTGTGAAGTCATAGAATGGAGGTGTGGGAAGTCATAGAATGGAGGTGTGTGAATTCAGAATGGAGGTGTGTGAAGTCACAGAATTGAGGTGTGTGAAGTCACAGAATGGAGGTGTGTGAAGTCAGAATGAAGGTGTGTGAAATCACAGAATGGAGGTGTGTGAAGTCACAGAATGGATGTTGTGAAGTAAGAATGAAGGTGTTTGAAGTCATAGAGTGGAGGTGGGTGAAGTCACAGAATGGAGGTGTGTGAAGTCATAAAATGGAGGTGTGTGAAGTCATAGAATTGAGGTGTGTGAAGTCATAGAATGGAGGTGTGTGAAGTCATAAAATGGAGGTGTGTGAACTCATAAAATGGAGGTGTGTGAAGTTAAAATGGAGTTGTGTGAAGGCATAGAATGGTGGGTTTTGATGTCAACGAATGGAGGTGTGTGAAGTCACAGAATGGAGGTGTGTGAACTCAGAATGGAGGTGTGTGAAGTCACAGAATGGAGGTTTGTGAAGTCATAGAATGGAAGTGTGTGAAGTCAGAGAATGGATGTTTCTGAAGTAAGAATGAATGTGTGTGAAGTCATAGAATGGAGGTGTGTGAAGTCAAATCGGAGGTGTGTGAACTCAAAGAATGGAGGTGTGTGAACTCATATAATGGAGGTGTGTGAATTCATGGAATTTAGGTGTGTGAAGTCAAAGAATGGATGTGTGTGAAGTGAAACAATAGAGGTGTGTGAATTCACAGAATGGAGGTGTGTGAAGTCACAGAATGGAGGTGTGTGAAGTCATAGAATGGAGGTGTGTGAAGTCACAGAATGGAGGTGTGTGAAGTCAGAATGGAGGTGTGTGAAGTCACAGAATTGAGGTGTGTGAAGTCACAGAATGGAGGTGTGTGAAGTCAGAATGATGGTGTGTGAAATCACAGAATGGAGGTGTGTGAAGTCACCGAATGGATGTTGTGAAGTAAGAATGAAGGTGTTTGAAGTCATAGAGTGGAGGTGGGTGAAGTCACAGAATGGAGGTGTGTGAAGACATAGAATGGAGGTGTGAAGTCATAGAATTGAGGTGTGTGAAGTCATAGAATGGAGGTATGTGAAGTCATAAAATGGAGGTGTGTGAACTCATAGAATGGAGGTGTGTGAAGTTAAAATGGAGTTGTGTGAAGTCATAGAATGGTGGTTTTTGATGTCAACGAATGGAGGTGTGTGAAGTCACAGAATGGAGGTATGTGAACTCAGAATGGAGGTGTGTGAAGTCACAGAATGGAGGTTTGTGACGTCATAGAATGGAGGTGTGTGAAGTCAGAGAATGGATGTTTCTGAAGTAAGAATGAATGTGTGTGAAGTCATAGAATGGAGGTGTGTGAAGTCATAGAATGGAGGTGTGTGAAGTCACAGAATGGAGGTGTGTGAAGTCACAGAATGGAGGTGTGTGAAGTCAAAAAGTGGTGTGTGAAGTCACAGAATGGAGGTGTGTGAAGTCATAGAATGGAGGTGTGTGAAATCATAGAATGGAGGTATGTGAAGTCAGAATGGAGGTGAGTGAAGTCACAGAATTTAGGTGTGTGAAGTCACAGAAGCGAGGTGTGTGAAGTCATAGAATGGAGGTGTGTGAAGTCATAGAATTGAGGTGTGTGAAGTCATAGAATGGAGGTGGGTGAAGTCATAAAATGGAGGTGTGTGAACTCATAGAATGGAGGTGTGTGAAGTCAAAATGGAGTTGTGTGAAGTCATAGAATTGTGTTCTTTGATGTCAACGAATGGAGGTGTGTGAAGTCATAGAATGGAGGTGTGTGAAGTCAGATTGGAGGTGTGTGAAATCACAGAAAGGAGGTGTGTGAAGTCACAGAATGGAGGTGTGTGAAGTCATAGAATGGAAGTGTGTAAAATCATTGAATGGAGGTGTGTGAAGTCACAGAATTGAGGTGTGTGAAGTCAGAATGGAGTTGTGTGAAGTCAGAATGGAGGTGAGTGATGTCATAGAATGGAGGTGCGTGAAGTCACAATGGAGGTCTGTGAACTCAGAATGGAGGTTTGTGAAGTCATAGAATGGAGGTGTGTGAAGTCACAGAATGGAGGTGTGTGACGTCATAGAATGGAGGTGTGTGAAGTCATAAAATGGAGGTGTGTGAATTCATAGAATGGAGGTGTGTAAAGTCACAATGCAGTTGTGTGAAGTCATAGAATGGTTGTTTTTGATGTCAACGAATGGAGGTGTGTGAAGTAGAATGGAGGTGTGTGAAGTCAGATTGGAGGTGTGTGAAATCACAGAATGGAGGTGTGTCCACTCAGAAATGAGGTGTGTGAAGTCATAGAATGGAGGTGTGTGAAGTGAAAGAGCTGAGGTGTGTGAAGTCAGAATGGAGGTGTGTGAAGTCAGAATGGAGGTGTGTGGAGTCATAGAATGGAAGTGTGTGAAGTCATAGAATGGAGGTCTGTGAACTCAGAATGGGGGTTTGTGAAGTCATAGAATGGAGGTGTGTGAACTCAGAATGGAGGTGTGTGAAGTCACAGAATGGAGGTGTGTGAAGTCATAGAATGGAGGTGTGTGAAATCACAGAATGGAGGTGTGTGAATTCATAGAATGGAAGTGTGTGAAGTCATAGGTTCGAGGTGTGTGAAATCACAAAATGGAGGTGTGTGAACTCAGAATGGAGGTGTGTGAAGTCACAGAATGGAGGTGTGTGAACTCAGACTGGAGGTGTGTGAAGCCACAGAATGGAGGTGTGTGAAGTCATAGAAAGGAAGTGTGTGAAGTCATAGAATGGAGGTGTGTGAAGGAAGAATGGAGGTGTGTGAAGTCACAGAATGGAGGAGTGTGAAGTCAGAATGGAGGTGTGTGAAGTCCCAGAATGGAGGTTTGTGAAGTCATAGAATGGAGGTGTGTGAAGTCAGAGAATGGAGGTGTGTGAAGTCAAAGAATGGAGGTGTGTGAAGTGAAACAATAGAGGTGTGTGAAGTCACAGAATGGAGGTGTTTGAAGTTACAGAATGGAAGTGGGTGAAGTCAAAACGGAGGTGTGTGAAGTCACAGAATGGAGGTGTGTGAAGTCACAGAATGGAGGTGTGTGAAGTGAAAAAGGTGGTGTGTGAAGTCACAGAATGGAGGTGTGTGAAGTCATAGAATGGAGGTGTGTGAAATCATAGAATGGAGGTGTGTGAAGTCAGAATGGAGGTGTGTGAAGTCACAGAATTGAGGTGTGTGAAGTCACAGAATGGAGGTGTGTGAAGTCAGAATGAAGGTGTGTGAAGTCACAGAATGGAGGTGTGTGAAGTCACAGAATGGATGTTTGTGAAGTAAGAATGAAGGTGTTTGAAGTCATAGACTGGAGGTGTGTGAAGTCACAGAATGGAGGTGTGTGAAGTCGCAGAATGGAGGTGTGTGAATTCAGAATAGAGGTGTGTGAATTCACAGAATGGAGGTTTGTGAAGTCATAGAATGGAGGTGTGTGAAGTCAGAGAATGGATGTTTCTGAAGTAAGAATGAAGGTGTGTGAAGTCATAAAATGGAGGTGTGTGAAGTCAAATTGGAGGTGTGTGAACTCATAGAATGGAGGTGTGTGAAGTCATGAAATGGAGGTGTGTGAAGTCAAAGAATGGAGGTGTGTGAAGTGAAACAATAGAGGTGTGTGAAGTCACAGAATGGAGGTGTGTGAAGTCACAGAATGGAAGTGTGTGAAGTCAAAACGGAGGTGTGTGAAGTCATAGAATGGAGGTGTGTGAAGTCACAGAATGGAGGTGTGTGAAGTCAAAAAGGTGGTGTGTGAAGTCACAGAATGGAGGTGTGTGAAGTCATAGAATGGAGGTGTGTGAAATGATAGAATGGAGGTGTGTGAAGTCAGAATGGAGGTGTGTGAAGTCACAGAATTGAGGTGTATGAAGTCACAGAATGGAGGTGTGTGAAGTCAGAATGAAGGTGTATGAAGTCACAGAATGGAGTTGTGTGAAGTCACAGAATGGATGTTTGTGAAGTAAGAATGAAGGTCTTTGAAGTCATAGAGTGGAGGTGTGAGAAGTCACAGAATGGAGGTGTGTAAACTCAGAATGTAGGTGTGTGAAGCCACAGAATGGAGGTGTGTGAAGTCATAGAATGGAAATGTGTGAAATCATAGAATGGAGGTGTGTGAAGTCACAGAATTGAGGTGTGTGAAGTCAGAATGGAGGTTTGTGAAGTCAGAATGGAGGTGAGTGAAGTCATACAATGGAGGTGTGTGAAGTCATAGAATGGAGGTCTGTGAACTCAGAATGGAGGTTTGTGAAGTCATAGAATGGAGGTGTGTGAACTCAGAATGTAGGTGTGTGAAGCCACAGAATGGAGTTGTGTGAAGTCACAGAATGGATGTTTGTGAAGTAAGAATGAAGGTCTTTGAAGTCATAGAGTGGAGGTGTGAGAAGTCACAGAATGGAGGTGTGTAAACTCAGAATGTAGGTGTGTGAAGCCACAGAATGGAGGTGTGTGAAGTCATGGAATGGAAGTGTGTGAAATCATAGAATGGAGGTGTGTGAAGTCACAGAATTGAGGTGTGTGAAGACAGAATGGAGGTTTGTGAAGTCAGAATGGAGGTGAGTGAAGTCATACAATGGAGGTGTGTGAAGTCATAGAATGGAGGTCTGTGAACTCAGAATGGAGGTTTGTGAAGTCATAGAATGGAGGTGTGTGAACACAGAATGGAGGTGTGTGAACTCACAGAATGAAGGTGTGTGAAGTCATAGAATGGAGGTTTGTGAACTCACAGAATGGAGGTGTGTGAAGTCATAGGAACGAGGTGTGTGAAGTCACAGAATGGAGGTGTGTGAAGTCACAGAATGGAGGTGTGTGAAGTCACAGAATGGAGGTGTGTGAACTCAGAATGTAGGTGTGTGAAGCCACAGAATGGAGGTGTGTGAAGTCATAGAATGGAAGTGTGTGAAGTCATAGAAAGGAGGTGTGTGAACTCAGAATGGAGATGTGTGAAGTCACAGAATGGAGGTTTGTGAAGTCATAGAATGGAGGTGTGTGAAGTCAGAGAATGGATGTTTCTGAAGTAAGAATGAAGGTGTGTGAAGTCATAGAATGGAGGTGTGTGAACTCATAGAATGGAGGTTTGTGAAGTCATGGAATGGCGGTGTGTGAAGTCAAAGAATGGAGGTGTGTGAACTGAAACAATAGAGGTGTGTGAAGTCACAGAATGGAGGTGTGTGAAGTCCTAGATTGGAAGTGTGTGAAGGCAAAACGGAGGTGTGTGAAGTCACAGAATGGAGGTGTGTGACGTCACAGAATGGAGGTGTGTGAAATCAAAAAGTTGGTGTGTGAAGTCACAGAATGGAGGTGTGTGACGTCACAGAATGGAGGTGTGTGAAATCAAAAGTTTGTGTGTGAAGTCACAGAATGAAGGTGTGTGAAGTCACAGAATGGTGCTGTGTGAAGTCATAGAATGGAGGTGTGTGAAGTCATAGAATTGAGGTGTGTGAAGTCATAGAATGGAGGTGTGTGAAGTCAGAGAATGGATGTTTCTGAAGAAAGAATAAATGTGTGTGAAGTCATAGAATGGAGGTGTCTGAAGTCAAATTGGAGGTGTGTGAACATAAAGAATGGAGGTGTGTGAACTCATAGAATGGAGGTGTGTGAAGTCATGGAATGGAGGTGTGTGAAGTCAAAGAATGGAGGTGTGTGAAGTGAAACAGTAGAGGTGTGTGAAGTCACAGAATGGAGGTGTGTGAAGTCACAGAATGGAAGTGTGTGAAGTCACAGAATGGAGGTGTGTGAAGTCACAGAATGGAGGTGTGTGAAGTCAAAAAGGTGGTGTGTGAAGTCACAGAATGGAGGTGTGTGAAGTCATAGAATGGAGGTGTGTGAACTCAGAATGGAGGAGTGTGAAGTCACAGAATGGAGGTGTGTGAAGTCATAGAATGGAGGTGTGTGAAATCACAGAATGGAGGTGTGTGAATTCATAGAATGGAAGTGTGTGAAGTCATAGGATCGAAGTGTGTGAAGTCACAGAATGGAGGTGTGTGAAGTCACAGAATGGAGGTGTGTGAAGTCACAGAATGGAGGTGTGTGAACTCAGAATGGAGGTGTGTGAAGCCACAGAATGGAGGTGTGTGAAGTCATAGAAAGGAAGTGTGTGAAGTCAGAATGGAGGTGTGTGAAATCATAGAATGGAAGTGTGTGAAGTCAGAATGGAGGTGTGTGAAATCATAGAATGGAAGTGTGTGAAGTCAGAATGGAGGTGTGTCAATTCACAGAATTTAGGTGTGTGAAGTCATAGAATGGAGGTGTGTGAAGTCACAGAATGGAGGTGTGTGAAGTCAGAATTGAGGTGTGTGAAGTCACAGAATGGAGGTGTGTGAAGTCAGAATGAAGGTGTGTGAAGTCACAGAATGGAGGTGGAGGTGTGTGAAGTCACAGAATGGATGTTTGTGAAGTAAGAATTAAGGTGTTTGAAGTCATAGAGTGGAGGTGTGTGAAGTCACAGAATGGAGGTGTGTGAATTCATAGAATGGAGCTGTGTGAAGTCAGAATGGAGGTGTGTGAAATCATAGAATGGAAGTGTGTGAAGTCAGAATGGAGGTGTGTCAAGTCACAGAATTTAGGTGTGTGAAGTCATAGAATGGAGGTGTGTGAAGTCACAGAATGGAGGTGTGTGAAGTCAGAATGGAGGTGTGTGAAGTGATAGACTGAGGTGGGTGAAGTCATAGAAAGGAGGTGTGGGAAGTCATAGAATGGAGGAGTGTGAAGTCATAGAGTGGAGGTGAGTGAAGTCATAGATTCGAGGTCTGTGATGTCATAAAATGGAGGTGTGTGAAGTCAGAATGGTGGTGTGTGAAATCATAGAATGGAGATGTGTGAACACATAGAATGGAGTTGTGTGACGTCACAATGGAAGAGTGTGAAGTCATAGAATGGAGGTGTGAGAAGTCACAGAATGGAGGTGTGTGAAGTCATAAAATGAAGGTGTGTGAAGTCAGAATGGAGGTGTGTGAAGTCACAGAATGGAGGTGTGTGAACTCAGAATGGAGGTGTGTGAAGTCATAGATGGAGGTGTGTGAACTCATAGAATGGAGGTGTGTGAACTCATAGAATGGAGGATTGTGAAGTCATGGAATGGCGGTGTGTGAAGTCAAAGAATGGAGGTGTGTGAAGTGAAACAATAGAGGTGTGTGAAGTCACAGAATGGAGGTGTGTGAAGTCCCAGATTGGAAGTGTGTCAAGTCACAGAATGGAAGTGTGTGAAGTCACAGAATGGAGGTGTGTGAAGTCACAGAATGGAGGTGTGTGAAATTCAAAAAGGTGGTGTGTGAAGTCACAGAATGGAGGTGTGTGAATTCATAGAATGGAGCTGTGTGATGTCAGAATGGAGGTGTGTGAAGTCAGAATGGAGGGGTGTGAAGTCAGAATGGAGGTGTGTGAAGTCACAGAATGGAGGTGTGTGAAGTCATAGAATGGAGGTGTGTGAAATCATAGAATGGAGGTCTGTGAAGTCAGAATGGAGGTTTGTCAAGTCACAGAATTGAGGTGTGTGAAGTCAGAGAATGGAGGTGTGTGAAGTCAGAATGAAGGTGTGTGAAGTCACAGAAAGGAGGTGTGTGAAGTCACAGAATGGATGTTTGTGAAGTAAGAATGAAGGTGTTTGAAGTCATAGAATGGAGGTGTGTGAAGTCACAGAATGGAGGTGTGTGAAGTCACAGAATGGAGGTGTGTGAAGTAATAGAATTGAGGTGTGTGAAGTCATAGAATGGAGGTGTGTGAAGTCACAGAATGGAGGTGTGTGAAGTCAGAATGGAGGTCTGTGAAGTCATAGACTGAGGTGGGTGAATTCATAGAAAGGAGGTGTGGGAAGTCATAGAATGGAGGGGTGTGAAGTCATAGAGTGGAGGTGAGAGAAGTCACAGATTCGAGGTCTGTGATGTCATAGAATGGAGGTGTGTGAAGTCACAATGGAAGAATGTGAAGTCATAGAATGCAGGTGTGACAAGTCACAGAATGGACGTGTGTGAAGTCATAAAATGAAGGTGTGGGAGTCAGAATGGAGGTGTGTGAAGTCACAGAATGGAGGTGTGTGAACTCAGAATGGAGGTGTGTGTAGTCATAGATGGAGGTGTGTGAAGTCATAGTATGGAGGTGTGTGAAATCACAGAATGGAGTTTTGTGAAGTCACAGAATGGAGCTTTGTGAAGTCAGAACGGAGGTGTGTGACGTCATAGAATGGAGGTGTGTGAAGTCACAATGGAGGTGTGTGAACTCATAGAATGGAGGTGTGTGAAGTCACAATGGAGGTGTGTGAAGTCATAGAATTTAGGTGTGTGAAGGCACAAAATGGAGGTGTGTGAAGTCATAGAATGGAGGTGTGGGAAGTCATAGAATGGAGGTGTGTGAATTCAGAATGGAGGTGTGTGAAGTCACAGAATTGAGGTGTGTGAAGTCACAGAATGGAGGTGTGTGAAGTCAGAATGAAGGTGTGTGAAATCACAGAATGGAGGTGTGTGAAGTCACAGAATGGATGTTGTGAAGTAAGAATGAAGGTGTTTGAAGTCATAGAGTGGAGGTGGGTGAAGTCACAGAATGGAGGTGTGTGAAGTCATAAAATGGAGGTGTGTGAAGTCATAGAATTGAGGTGTGTGAAGTCATAGAATGGAGGTGTGTGAAGTCATAAAATGGAGGTGTGTGAACTCATAAAATGGAGGTGTGTGAAGTTAAAATGGAGTTGTGTGAAGGCATAGAATGGTGGGTTTTGATGTCAACGAATGGAGGTGTGTGAAGTCACAGAATGGAGGTGTGTGAACTCAGAATGGAGGTGTGTGAAGTCACAGAATGGAGGTTTGTGAAGTCATAGAATGGAAGTGTGTGAAGTCAGAGAATGGATGTTTCTGAAGTAAGAATGAATGTGTGTGAAGTCATAGAATGGAGGTGTGTGAAGTCAAATCGGAGGTGTGTGAACTCAAAGAATGGAGGTGTGTGAACTCATAGAATGGAGGTGTGTGAATTCATGGAATTTAGGTGTGTGAAGTCAAAGAATGGATGTGTGTGAAGTGAAACAATAGAGGTGTGTGAATTCACAGAATGGAGGTGTGTGAAGTCACAGAATGGAGGTGTGTGAAGTCATAGAATGGAGGTGTGTGAAGTCACAGAATGGAGGTGTGTGAAGTCAGAATGGAGGTGTGTGAAGTCACAGAATTGAGGTGTGTGAAGTCACAGAATGGAGGTGTGTGAAGTCAGAATGATGGTGTGTGAAATCACAGAATGGAGGTGTGTGAAGTCACCGAATGGATGTTGTGAAGTAAGAATGAAGGTGTTTGAAGTCATAGAGTGGAGGTGGGTGAAGTCACAGAATGGAGGTGTGTGAAGACATAGAATGGAGGTGTGAAGTCATAGAATTGAGGTGTGTGAAGTCATAGAATGGAGGTATGTGAAGTCATAAAATGGAGGTGTGTGAACTCATAGAATGGAGGTGTGTGAAGTTAAAATGGAGTTGTGTGAAGTCATAGAATGGTGGTTTTTGATGTCAACGAATGGAGGTGTGTGAAGTCACAGAATGGAGGTATGTGAACTCAGAATGGAGGTGTGTGAAGTCACAGAATGGAGGTTTGTGACGTCATAGAATGGAGGTGTGTGAAGTCAGAGAATGGATGTTTCTGAAGTAAGAATGAATGTGTGTGAAGTCATAGAATGGAGGTGTGTGAAGTCATAGAATGGAGGTGTGTGAAGTCACAGAATGGAGGTGTGTGAAGTCACAGAATGGAGGTGTGTGAAGTCAAAAAGTGGTGTGTGAAGTCACAGAATGGAGGTGTGTGAAGTCATAGAATGGAGGTGTGTGAAATCATAGAATGGAGGTATGTGAAGTCAGAATGGAGGTGAGTGAAGTCACAGAATTTAGGTGTGTGAAGTCACAGAAGCGAGGTGTGTGAAGTCATAGAATGGAGGTGTGTGAAGTCATAGAATTGAGGTGTGTGAAGTCATAGAATGGAGGTGGGTGAAGTCATAAAATGGAGGTGTGTGAACTCATAGAATGGAGGTGTGTGAAGTCAAAATGGAGTTGTGTGAAGTCATAGAATTGTGTTCTTTGATGTCAACGAATGGAGGTGTGTGAAGTCATAGAATGGAGGTGTGTGAAGTCAGATTGGAGGTGTGTGAAATCACAGAAAGGAGGTGTGTGAAGTCACAGAATGGAGGTGTGTGAAGTCATAGAATGGAAGTGTGTAAAATCATTGAATGGAGGTGTGTGAAGTCACAGAATTGAGGTGTGTGAAGTCAGAATGGAGTTGTGTGAAGTCAGAATGGAGGTGAGTGATGTCATAGAATGGAGGTGCGTGAAGTCACAATGGAGGTCTGTGAACTCAGAATGGAGGTTTGTGAAGTCATAGAATGGAGGTGTGTGAAGTCACAGAATGGAGGTGTGTGACGTCATAGAATGGAGGTGTGTGAAGTCATAAAATGGAGGTGTGTGAATTCATAGAATGGAGGTGTGTAAAGTCACAATGCAGTTGTGTGAAGTCATAGAATGGTTGTTTTTGATGTCAACGAATGGAGGTGTGTGAAGTAGAATGGAGGTGTGTGAAGTCAGATTGGAGGTGTGTGAAATCACAGAATGGAGGTGTGTCCACTCAGAAATGAGGTGTGTGAAGTCATAGAATGGAGGTGTGTGAAGTGAAAGAGCTGAGGTGTGTGAAGTCAGAATGGAGGTGTGTGAAGTCAGAATGGAGGTGTGTGGAGTCATAGAATGGAAGTGTGTGAAGTCATAGAATGGAGGTCTGTGAACTCAGAATGGGGGTTTGTGAAGTCATAGAATGGAGGTGTGTGAACTCAGAATGGAGGTGTGTGAAGTCACAGAATGGAGGTGTGTGAAGTCATAGAATGGAGGTGTGTGAAATCACAGAATGGAGGTGTGTGAATTCATAGAATGGAAGTGTGTGAAGTCATAGGTTCGAGGTGTGTGAAGTCACAAAATGGAGGTGTGTGAACTCAGAATGGAGGTGTGTGAAGTCACAGAATGGAGGTGTGTGAACTCAGACTGGAGGTGTGTGAAGCCACAGAATGGAGGTGTGTGAAGTCATAGAAAGGAAGTGTGTGAAGTCATAGAATGGAGGTGTGTGAAGGAAGAATGGAGGTGTGTGAAGTCACAGAATGGAGGAGTGTGAAGTCAGAATGGAGGTGTGTGAAGTCCCAGAATGGAGGTTTGTGAAGTCATAGAATGGAGGTGTGTGAAGTCAGAGAATGGAGGTGTGTGAAGTCAAAGAATGGAGGTGTGTGAAGTGAAACAATAGAGGTGTGTGAAGTCACAGAATGGAGGTGTTTGAAGTTACAGAATGGAAGTGGGTGAAGTCAAAACGGAGGTGTGTGAAGTCACAGAATGGAGGTGTGTGAAGTCACAGAATGGAGGTGTGTGAAGTGAAAAAGGTGGTGTGTGAAGTCACAGAATGGAGGTGTGTGAAGTCATAGAATGGAGGTGTGTGAAATCATAGAATGGAGGTGTGTGAAGTCAGAATGGAGGTGTGTGAAGTCACAGAATTGAGGTGTGTGAAGTCACAGAATGGAGGTGTGTGAAGTCAGAATGAAGGTGTGTGAAGTCACAGAATGGAGGTGTGTGAAGTCACAGAATGGATGTTTGTGAAGTAAGAATGAAGGTGTTTGAAGTCATAGACTGGAGGTGTGTGAAGTCACAGAATGGAGGTGTGTGAAGTCGCAGAATGGAGGTGTGTGAATTCAGAATAGAGGTGTGTGAATTCACAGAATGGAGGTTTGTGAAGTCATAGAATGGAGGTGTGTGAAGTCAGAGAATGGATGTTTCTGAAGTAAGAATGAAGGTGTGTGAAGTCATAAAATGGAGGTGTGTGAAGTCAAATTGGAGGTGTGTGAACTCATAGAATGGAGGTGTGTGAAGTCATGAAATGGAGGTGTGTGAAGTCAAAGAATGGAGGTGTGTGAAGTGAAACAATAGAGGTGTGTGAAGTCACAGAATGGAGGTGTGTGAAGTCACAGAATGGAAGTGTGTGAAGTCAAAACGGAGGTGTGTGAAGTCATAGAATGGAGGTGTGTGAAGTCACAGAATGGAGGTGTGTGAAGTCAAAAAGGTGGTGTGTGAAGTCACAGAATGGAGGTGTGTGAAGTCATAGAATGGAGGTGTGTGAAATGAGAATGGAGGTGTGTGAAGTCAGAATGGAGGTGTGTGAAGTCACAGAATTGAGGTGTATGAAGTCACAGAATGGAGGTGTGTGAAGTCAGAATGAAGGTGTATGAAGTCACAGAATGGAGTTGTGTGAAGTCACAGAATGGATGTTTGTGAAGTAAGAATGAAGGTCTTTGAAGTCATAGAGTGGAGGTGTGAGAAGTCACAGAATGGAGGTGTGTAAACTCAGAATGTAGGTGTGTGAAGCCACAGAATGGAGGTGTGTGAAGTCATAGAATGGAAATGTGTGAAATCATAGAATGGAGGTGTGTGAAGTCACAGAATTGAGGTGTGTGAAGTCAGAATGGAGGTTTGTGAAGTCAGAATGGAGGTGAGTGAAGTCATACAATGGAGGTGTGTGAAGTCATAGAATGGAGGTCTGTGAACTCAGAATGGAGGTTTGTGAAGTCATAGAATGGAGGTGTGTGAACTCAGAATGTAGGTGTGTGAAGCCACAGAATGGAGGTGTGTGAAGTCATAGAATGGAAGTGTGTGAAGTCATAGAAAGGAGGTGTGTGAACTCAGAATGGAGGTGTGTGAAGTCACAGAATGGAGGTTTGTGAAGTCATAGAATGGAAGTGTGTGAAGTCAGAGAATGGATGTTTCTGAAGTAAGAATGAAGGTGTGTGAAGTCATTTAATGGAGATGTGTGAAGTCAAATTGGAGGTGTGTGAACTCATAGAATGGAGGTGTGTGAACTCATAGAATGGAGGTTTGTGAAGTCATGGAATGGCGGTGTGTGAAGTCAAAGAATGGAGGTGTGTGAAGTGAAACAATAGAGGTGTGTGAAGTCACAGAATGGAGGTGTGTGAAGTCCCAGATTGGAAGTGTGTGAAGGCAAAACGGAGGTGTGTGAAGTCACAGAATGGAGGTGTGTGACGTCACAGAATGTAGGTGTGTGAAATCACAAAGTTGGTGTGTGAAGTCACAGAATGGAGGTGTGTGAATTCATAGAATGGAGCTGTGTGAAGACAGAATGGAGGTGTGTGAAATCATAGAATGGAAGTGTGTGAAGTCAGAATGGAGGTGTGTCAAGTCACAGAATTGAGGTGTGTGAAGTCAGAGAATGGAGGTGTGTGAAGTCACAGAATGGAGGTGTGTGAAGTCAGAATGGAGGTGTGTGAAGTCATAGACTGAGGTGGGTGAAGTCATAGAAAGGAGGTGTGGGAAGTCATAGAATGGAGGAGTGTGAAGTCATAGAGTGGAGGTGAGTGAAGTCACAGATTCGAGGTCTGTGATGTCATAAAATGGAGGTGTGTGAAGTCAGAATGGAGGTGTGTGAAGTCATAAAATGAAGGTGTGTGAAGTCAGAATGGAGGTGTGTGAAGTCACAGAATGGAGGTTTGTGAATTCAGAATGGAGGTGTGTGAAGTCATAGATGGAGGTGTGTGAAGTCATAGTATGGAGGTGTGTGAAATCACAGAATGGAGTTTTGTGAAGTCAGAGAATGGAGCTGTGTGAAGTCAGAACAGAGGTGTGTGAAGACATAGAATGGAGGTGTGTGAAGTCAGAATGGAGGTGTGTGAACTCATAGAATGGAGGTGTGTGAAGTCACAGAATGGATGTTTGTGAAGTAAGAATGAAGGTGTTTGAAGTCATAGAGTGGAGGTGTGTGAAGTCACAGAATGGTGGTGTGTGAAGTCATAGAATGGAGGTGTGTGAAGTCATAGAATTGAGGTGTGTGAAGTCATAGAATGGAGGTGTGTGAAGTCAGAGAATGGATGTTTCTGAAGAAAGAATAAATGTGTGTGAAGTCATAGAATGGAGGTGTGTGAAGTCAAATTGGAGGTGTGTGAACATATAGAATGGAGGTGTGTGAACTCATAGAATGGAGGTGTGTGAAGTCATGGAATGGAGGTGTGTGAAGTCAAAGAATGGAGGTGTGTGAAGTGAAAAAGTAGAGGTGTGTGAAGTCACAGAATGGAGGTGTGTGAATTCATAGAATGGAGCTGTGTGAAGTCAGAATGGAGGTGTGTGAAATCATAGAATGGAAGTGTGTGAAGTCAGAATGGAGGTGTGTCAAGTCACAGAATTTAGGTGTGTGAAGTCATAGAATGGAGGTGTGTGAAGTCACAGAATGGAGGTGTGTGAAGTCAGAATGGAGGTGTGTGAAGTCATAGACTGAGGTGGGTGAAGTCATAGAAAGGAGGTGTGGGAAGTCATAGAATGGAGGAGTGTGAAGTCATAGAGTGGAGGTGAGTGAAGGCATAGATTCGAGGTCTGTGATGTCATAAAATGGAGGTGTGTGAAGTCAGAAGGGTGGTGTGTGAAATCATAATATGGAGATGTGTGAACACATAGAATGGAGTTGTGTGACGTCACAATGGAAGAGTGTGAAGTCATAGAATGGAGGTGTGAGAAGTCACAGAATGGAGGTGTGTGAAGTCATAAAATGAAGGTGTGTGAAGTCAGAATGGAGGTGTGTGAAGTCACAGAATGGAGGTGTGTGAACTCAGAATGGAGGTGTGTGAAGTCATAGATGGAGGTGTGTGAACTCATAGAATGGAGGTGTGTGAACTCATAGAATGGAGGATTGTGAAGTCATGGAATGGCGGTGAGTGAAGTCAAAGAATGGAGGTGTGTGAAGTGAAACAATAGAGGTGTGTGAAGTCACAGAATGGAGGTGTGTGAAGTCCCAGATTGGAAGTGTGTGAAGTCACAGAATGGAAGTGTGTGAAGTCACAGAATGGAGGTGTGTGAAGTCACAGAATGGAGGTGTGTGAAGTCAAAAAGGTGGTGTGTGAAGTCACAGAATGGAGGTATGTGAATTCATAGAATGGAGCTGTGTGATGTCAGAATGGAGGTGTGTGAAGTCAGAATGGAGGGGTGTGAAGTCAGAATGGAGGTGTGTGAAGTCACAGAATGGAGGTGTGTGAAGTCATAGAATGGAGGTGTGTGAAATCATAGAATGGAGGTCTGTGAAGTCAGAATGGAGGTTTGTCAAGTCACAGAATTGAGGTGTGTGAAGTCAGAGAATGGAGGTGTGTGAAGTCAGAATGAAGGTGTGTGAAGTCACAGAAAGGAGGTGTGTGAAGTCACAGAATGGATGTTTGTGAAGTAAGAATGAAGGTGTTTGAAGTCATAGAATGGAGGTGTGTGAAGTCACAGAATGGAGGTGTGTGAAGTAATAGAATTGAGGTGTGTGAAGTCATAGAATGGAGGTGTGTGAAGTCTCAGAATGGAGGTGTGTGAAGTCAGAATGGAGGTCTGTGAAGTCATAGACTGAGGTGGGTGAATTCATAGAAAGGAGGTGTGGGAAGTCATAGAATGGAGGGGTGTGAAGTCATAGAGTGGAGGTGAGAGAAGTCACAGATTCGAGGTCTGTGATGTCATAGAATGGAGGTGTGTGAAGTCACAATGGAAGAATGTGAAGTCATAGAATGCAGGTGTGACAAGTCACAGAATGGACGTGTGTGAAGTCATAAAATGAAGGTGTGGGAGTCAGAATGGAGGTGTGTGAAGTCAGAGAATGGAGGTGTGTGAACTCAGAATGGAGGTGTGTGTAGTCATAGATGGAGGTGTGTGAAGTCATAGTATGGAGGTGTGTGATATCACAGAATGGAGTTTTGTGAAGTCACAGAATGGAGCTTTGTGAAGTCAGAACGGAGGTGTGTGACGTCATAGAATGGAGGTGTGTGAAGTCAGAATGGAGGTGTGTGAAGTCACAGAATGGAGGTTTGTGAAGTCATAGAATGGAGGTGTGTGAAGTCAGAGAATGGATGTTTCTGAAGTAAGAATGAAGGTGTGTGAAGTCATAGAATGGAGGTGTGTGAAGTCAAATTGGAGGTGTGTGAACTCAAAGAATGGAGGTGTGTGAACTCATAGAATGGAGGTGTGTGAAGTCATGGAATGGAGGTGTGTGAAGTCAAAGAATGGAGGTGTGTGAAGTGAAACAATAGAGGTGTGTGAAGTCACAGAATGGAGGTGTTTGAAGATACAGAATGGAAGTGTGTGAAGTCAAAACGGAGGTGTGTGAAGTCACAGAATGGAGGTGTGTGAAGTCACAGAATGGAGGTGTGTGAAGTCAAAAAGGTGGTGTGTGAAGTCACAGAATGGAGGTGTGTGAAGTCATAGAATGGAGGTGTGTGAAATCATAGAATGGAGGTGTGTGAAGTCAGAATGGAGGTGTGTGAAGTCACAGAATTGAGGTGTGGGAAGTCACAGAATGGAGGTGTGTGAAGTCAGAATGAAGGTGTGTGAAGTCACAGAATGGAGGTGTGTGAAGTCACAGAATGGATGTTTGTGAAGTAAGAATGAAGGTGTTTTAAGTCATAGACTGGAGGTGTGTGAAGTCACAGAATGGAGGTGTGTGAAGTCGCAGAATGGAGGTGTGTGAATTCAGAATGGAGGTGTGTGAATTCACAGAATAGAGGTTTGTGAAGTCATAGAATGGAGGTGTGTGAAGTCAGAGAATGGATGTTTCTGAAGTAAGAATGAAGGTGTGTGAAGTCATAGAATGGAGGTGTGTGAAGTCAAATTGGAGCTGTGTGAACTCATAGAATGGAGGTGTGTGAAGTCATGAAATGGAGATGTGTGAAGTCAAAGAATGGAGGTGTGAGAAGTGAAACAATAGAGGTGTGTGAAGTCACAGAATGGAGGTGTGTGAAGTCACAGAATGGAAGTGTGTGAAGTCAAAACGGAGGTGTGTGAAGTCATAGAATGGAGGTGTGTGAAGTCACAGAATGGAGGTGTGTGAAGTCAAAAAGGTGGTGTGTGAAGTCACAGAATGGAGGTGTGTGAAGTCATAGAATGGAGGTGTGTGAAATCATAGAATGGAGGTGTGTGAAGTCAGAATGGCGGTGTGTGAAGTCACAGAATTGAGGTGTATGAAGTCACAGAATGGAGGTGTGTGAAGTCAGAATGAAGGTGTATGAAGTCACAGAATGGAGTTGTGTGAAGTCACAGAATGGATGTTTGTGAAGTAAGAATGAAGGTCTTTGAAGTCATAGAGTGGAGGTGTGAGAAGTCACAGAATGGAGGTGTGTAAACTCAGAATGTAGGTGTGTGAAGCCACAGAATGGAGGTGTGTGAAGTCATGGAATGGAAGTGTGTGAAATCATAGAATGGAGGTGTGTGAAGTCACAGAATTGAGGTGTGTGAAGACAGAATGGAGGTTTGTGAAGTCAGAATGGAGGTGAGTGAAGTCATACAATGGAGGTGTGTGAAGTCATAGAATGGAGGTCTGTGAACTCAGAATGGAGGTTTGTGAAGTCATAGAATGGAGGTGTGTGAACACAGAATGGAGGTGTGTGAACTCACAGAATGGAGGTGTGTGAAGTCATAGAATGGAGGTTTGTGAACTCACAGAATGGAGGTGTGTGAAGTCATAGGAACGAGGTGTGTGAAGTCACAGAATGGAGGTGTGTGAAGTCACAGAATGGAGGTGTGTGAAGTCACAGAATGGAGGTGTGTGAACTCAGAATGTAGGTGTGTGAAGCCACAGAATGGAGGTGTGTGAAGTCATAGAATGGAAGTGTGTGAAGTCATAGAAAGGAGGTGTGTGAACTCAGAATGGAGATGTGTGAAGTCACAGAATGGAGGTTTGTGAAGTCATAGAATGGAGGTGTGTGAAGTCAGAGAATGGATGTTTCTGAAGTAAGAATGAAGGTGTGTGAAGTCATAGAATGGAGATGTGTGAAGTCAAATTGGATGTGTGTGAACTCATAGAATGGAGGTGTGTGAACTCATAGAATGGAGGTTTGTGAAGTCATGGAATGGCGGTGTGTGAAGTCAAAGAATGGAGGTGTGTGAACTGAAACAATAGAGGTGTGTGAAGTCACAGAATGGAGGTGTGTGAAGTCCTAGATTGGAAGTGTGTGAAGGCAAAACGGAGGTGTGTGAAGTCACAGAATGGAGGTGTGTGACGTCACAGAATGGAGGTGTGTGAAATCAAAAAGTTGGTGTGTGAAGTCACAGAATGGAGGTGTGTGACGTCACAGAATGGAGGTGTGTGAAATCAAAAGTTTGTGTGTGAAGTCACAGAATGAAGGTGTGTGAAGTCACAGAATGGTGCTGTGTGAAGTCATAGAATGGAGGTGTGTGAAGTCATAGAATTGAGGTGTGTGAAGTCATAGAATGGAGGTGTGTGAAGTCAGAGAATGGATGTTTCTGAAGAAAGAATAAATGTGTGTGAAGTCATAGAATGGAGGTGTGTGAAGTCAAATTGGAGGTGTGTGAACATAAAGAATGGAGGTGTGTGAACTCATAGAATGGAGGTGTGTGAAGTCATGGAATGGAGGTGTGTGAAGTCAAAGAATGGAGGTGTGTGAAGTGAAACAGTAGAGGTGTGTGAAGTCACAGAATGGAGGTGTGTGAAGTCACAGAATGGAAGTGTGTGAAGTCACAGAATGGAGGTGTGTGAAGTCACAGAATGGAGGTGTGTGAAGTCAAAAAGGTGGTGTGTGAAGTCACAGAATGGAGGTGTGTGAAGTCATAGAATGGAGGTGTGTGAACTCAGAATGGAGGAGTGTGAAGTCACAGAATGGAGGTGTGTGAAGTCATAGAATGGAGGTGTGTGAAATCACAGAATGGAGGTGTGTGAATTCATAGAATGGAAGTGTGTGAAGTCATAGGATCGAAGTGTGTGAAGTCACAGAATGGAGGTGTGTGAAGTCACAGAATGGAGGTGTGTGAAGTCACAGAATGGAGGTGTGTGAACTCAGAATGGAGGTGTGTGAAGCCACAGAATGGAGGTGTGTGAAATCATAGAATGGAAGTGTGTGAAGTCAGAATGGAGGTGTGTCAATTCACAGAATTTAGGTGTGTGAAGTCATAGAATGGAGGTGTGTGAAGTCACAGAATGGAGGTGTGTGAAGTCAGAATTGAGGTGTGTGAAGTCACAGAATGGAGGTGTGTGAAGTCAGAATGAAGGTGTGTGAAGTCACAGAATGGAGGTGGAGGTGTGTAAAGTCACAGAATGGATGTTTGTGAAGTAAGAATTAAGGTGTTTGAAGTCATAGAGTGGAGGTGTGTGAAGTCACAGAATGGAGGTGTGTGAATTCATAGAATGGAGCTGTGTGAAGTCAGAATGGAGGTGTGTGAAATCATAGAATGGAAGTGTGTGAAGTCAGAATGGAGGTGTGTCAAGTCACAGAATTTAGGTGTGTGAAGTCATAGAATGGAGGTGTTTGAAGTCACAGAATGGAGGTGTGTGAAGTCAGAATGGAGGTGTGTGAAGTGATAGACTGAGGTGGGTGAAGTCATAGAAAGGAGGTGTGGGAAGTCATAGAATGGAGGAGTGTGAAGTCATAGAGTGGAGGTGAGTGAAGTCATAGATTCGAGGTCTGTGATGTCATAAAATGGAGGTGTGTGAAGTCAGAATGGTGGTGTGTGAAATCATAGAATGGAGATGTGTGAACACATAGAATGGAGTTGTGTGACGTCACAATGGAAGAGTGTGAAGTCATAGAATGGAGGTGTGAGAAGTCACAGAATGGAGGTGTGTGAAGTCATAAAATGAAGGTGTGTGAAGTCAGAATGGAGGTGTGTGAAGTCACAGAATGGAGGTGTGTGAACTCAGAATGGAGGTGTGTGAAGTCATAGATGGAGGTGTGTGAACTCATAGAATGGAGGTGTGTGAACTCATAGAATGGAGGATTGTGAAGTCATGGAATGGCGGTGTGTGAAGTCAAAGAATGGAGGTGTGTGAAGTGAAACAATAGAGGTGTGTGAAGTCACAGAATGGAGGTGTGTGAAGTCCCAGATTGGAAGTGTGTGAAGTCACAGAATGGAAGTGTGTGAAGTCACAGAATGGAGGTGTGTGAAGTCACAGAATGGAGGTGTGTGAAATTCAAAAAGGTGGTGTGTGAAGTCACAGAATGGAGGTGTGTGAATTCATAGAATGGAGCTGTGTGATGTCAGAATGGAGGTGTGTGAAGTCAGAATGGAGGGGTGTGAAGTCAGAATGGAGGTGTGTGAAGTCACAGAATGGAGGTGTGTGAAGTCATAGAATGGAGGTGTGTGAAATCATAGAATGGAGGTCTGTGAAGTCAGAATGGAGGTTTGTCAAGTCACAGAATTGAGGTGTGTGAAGTCAGAGAATGGAGGTGTGTGAAGTCAGAATGAAGGTGTGTGAAGTCACAGAAAGGAGGTGTGTGAAGTCACAGAATGGATGTTTGTGAAGTAAGAATGAAGGTGTTTGAAGTCATAGAATGGAGGTGTGTGAAGTCACAGAATGGAGGTGTGTGAAGTCACAGAATGGAGGTGTGTGAAGTAATAGAATTGAGGTGTGTGAAGTCATAGAATGGAGGTGTGTGAAGTCACAGAATGGAGGTGTGTGAAGTCAGAATGGAGGTCTGTGAAGTCATAGACTGAGGTGGGTGAATTCATAGAAAGGAGGTGTGGGAAGTCATAGAATGGAGGGGTGTGAAGTCATAGAGTGGAGGTGAGAGAAGTCACAGATTCGAGGTCTGTGATGTCATAGAATGGAGGTGTGTGAAGTCACAATGGAAGAATGTGAAGTCATAGAATGCAGGTGTGACAAGTCACAGAATGGACGTGTGTGAAGTCATAAAATGAAGGTGTGGGAGTCAGAATGGAGGTGTGTGAAGTCACAGAATGGAGGTGTGTGAACTCAGAATGGAGGTGTGTGTAGTCATAGATGGAGGTGTGTGAAGTCATAGTATGGAGGTGTGTGAAATCACAGAATGGAGTTTTGTGAAGTCAAAGAATGGAGCTTTGTGAAGTCAGAACGGAGGTGTGTGACGTCATAGAATGGAGGTGTGTGAAGTCAGAATGGAGGTGTGTGAACTCATAGAATGGAGGTGTGTGAAGTCACAATGGAGGTGTGTGAAGTCATAGAATTTAGGTGTGTGAAGGCACAAAATGGAGGTGTGTGAAGTCATAGAATGGAGGTGTGGGAAGTCATAGAATGGAGGTGTGTGAATTCAGAATGGAGGTGTGTGAAGTCACAGAATTGAGGTGTGTGAAGTCACAGAATGGAGGTGTGTGAAGTCAGAATGAAGGTGTGTGAAATCACAGAATGGAGGTGTGTGAAGTCACAGAATGGATGTTGTGAAGTAAGAATGAAGGTGTTTGAAGTCATAGAGTGGAGGTGGGTGAAGTCACAGAATGGAGGTGTGTGAAGTCATAAAATGGAGGTGTGTGAAGTCATAGAATTGAGGTGTGTGAAGTCATAGAATGGAGGTGTGTGAAGTCATAAAATGGAGGTGTGTGAACTCATAAAATGGAGGTGTGTGAAGTTAAAATGGAGTTGTGTGAAGGCATAGAATGGTGGGTTTTGATGTCAACGAATGGAGGTGTGTGAAGTCACAGAATGGAGGTGTGTGAACTCAGAATGGAGGTGTGTGAAGTCACAGAATGGAGGTTTGTGAAGTCATAGAATGGAAGTGTGTGAAGTCAGAGAATGGATGTTTCTGAAGTAAGAATGAATGTGTGTGAAGTCATAGAATGGAGGTGTGTGAAGTCAAATCGGAGGTGTGTGAACTCAAAGAATGGAGGTGTGTGAACTCATAGAATGGAGGTGTGTGAATTCATGGAATTTAGGTGTGTGAAGTCAAAGAATGGATGTGTGTGAAGTGAAACAATAGAGGTGTGTGAATTCACAGAATGGAGGTGTGTGAAGTCACAGAATGGAGGTGTGTGAAGTCATAGAATGGAGGTGTGTGAAGTCACAGAATGGAGGTGTGTGAAGTCAGAATGGAGGTGTGTGAAGTCACAGAATTGAGGTGTGTGAAGTCACAGAATGGAGGTGTGTGAAGTCAGAATGATGGTGTGTGAAATCACAGAATGGAGGTGTGTGAAGTCACCGAATGGATGTTGTGAAGTAAGAATGAAGGTGTTTGAAGTCATAGAGTGGAGGTGGGTGAAGTCACAGAATGGAGGTGTGTGAAGACATAGAATGGAGGTGTGAAGTCATAGAATTGAGGTGTGTGAAGTCATAGAATGGAGGTATGTGAAGTCATAAAATGGAGGTGTGTGAACTCATAGAATGGAGGTGTGTGAAGTTAAAATGGAGTTGTGTGAAGTCATAGAATGGTGGTTTTTGATGTCAACGAATGGAGGTGTGTGAAGTCACAGAATGGAGGTATGTGAACTCAGAATGGAGGTGTGTGAAGTCACAGAATGGAGGTTTGTGACGTCATAGAATGGAGGTGTGTGAAGTCAGAGAATGGATGTTTCTGAAGTAAGAATGAATGTGTGTGAAGTCATAGAATGGAGGTGTGTGAAGTCATAGAATGGAGGTGTGTGAAGTCACAGAATGGAGGTGTGTGAAGTCACAGAATGGAGGTGTGTGAAGTCAAAAAGTGGTGTGTGAAGTCACAGAATGGAGGTGTGTGAAGTCATAGAATGGAGGTGTGTGAAATCATAGAATGGAGGTATGTGAAGTCAGAATGGAGGTGAGTGAAGTCACAGAATTTAGGTGTGTGAAGTCACAGAAGCGAGGTGTGTGAAGTCATAGAATGGAGGTGTGTGAAGTCATAGAATTGAGGTGTGTGAAGTCATAGAATGGAGGTGGGTGAAGTCATAAAATGGAGGTGTGTGAACTCATAGAATGGAGGTGTGTGAAGTCAAAATGGAGTTGTGTGAAGTCATAGAATTGTGTTCTTTGATGTCAACGAATGGAGGTGTGTGAAGTCATAGAATGGAGGTGTGTGAAGTCAGATTGGAGGTGTGTGAAATCACAGAAAGGAGGTGTGTGAAGTCACAGAATGGAGGTGTGTGAAGTCATAGAATGGAAGTGTGTAAAATCATTGAATGGAGGTGTGTGAAGTCACAGAATTGAGGTGTGTGAAGTCAGAATGGAGTTGTGTGAAGTCAGAATGGAGGTGAGTGATGTCATAGAATGGAGGTGCGTGAAGTCACAATGGAGGTCTGTGAACTCAGAATGGAGGTTTGTGAAGTCATAGAATGGAGGTGTGTGAAGTCACAGAATGGAGGTGTGTGACGTCATAGAATGGAGGTGTGTGAAGTCATAAAATGGAGGTGTGTGAATTCATAGAATGGAGGTGTGTAAAGTCACAATGCAGTTGTGTGAAGTCATAGAATGGTTGTTTTTGATGTCAACGAATGGAGGTGTGTGAAGTAGAATGGAGGTGTGTGAAGTCAGATTGGAGGTGTGTGAAATCACAGAATGGAGGTGTGTCCACTCAGAAATGAGGTGTGTGAAGTCATAGAATGGAGGTGTGTGAAGTGAAAGAGCTGAGGTGTGTGAAGTCAGAATGGAGGTGTGTGAAGTCAGAATGGAGGTGTGTGGAGTCATAGAATGGAAGTGTGTGAAGTCATAGAATGGAGGTCTGTGAACTCAGAATGGGGGTTTGTGAAGTCATAGAATGGAGGTGTGTGAACTCAGAATGGAGGTGTGTGAAGTCACAGAATGGAGGTGTGTGAAGTCATAGAATGGAGGTGTGTGAAATCACAGAATGGAGGTGTGTGAATTCATAGAATGGAAGTGTGTGAAGTCATAGGTTCGAGGTGTGTGAAGTCACAAAATGGAGGTGTGTGAACTCAGAATGGAGGTGTGTGAAGTCACAGAATGGAGGTGTGTGAACTCAGACTGGAGGTGTGTGAAGCCACAGAATGGAGGTGTGTGAAGTCATAGAAAGGAAGTGTGTGAAGTCATAGAATGGAGGTGTGTGAAGGAAGAATGGAGGTGTGTGAAGTCACAGAATGGAGGAGTGTGAAGTCAGAATGGAGGTGTGTGAAGTCCCAGAATGGAGGTTTGTGAAGTCATAGAATGGAGGTGTGTGAAGTCAGAGAATGGAGGTGTGTGAAGTCAAAGAATGGAGGTGTGTGAAGTGAAACAATAGAGGTGTGTGAAGTCACAGAATGGAGGTGTTTGAAGTTACAGAATGGAAGTGGGTGAAGTCAAAACGGAGGTGTGTGAAGTCACAGAATGGAGGTGTGTGAAGTCACAGAATGGAGGTGTGTGAAGTGAAAAAGGTGGTGTGTGAAGTCACAGAATGGAGGTGTGTGAAGTCATAGAATGGAGGTGTGTGAAATCATAGAATGGAGGTGTGTGAAGTCAGAATGGAGGTGTGTGAAGTCACAGAATTGAGGTGTGTGAAGTCACAGAATGGAGGTGTGTGAAGTCAGAATGAAGGTGTGTGAAGTCACAGAATGGAGGTGTGTGAAGTCACAGAATGGATGTTTGTGAAGTAAGAATGAAGGTGTTTGAAGTCATAGACTGGAGGTGTGTGAAGTCACAGAATGGAGGTGTGTGAAGTCGCAGAATGGAGGTGTGTGAATTCAGAATAGAGGTGTGTGAATTCACAGAATGGAGGTTTGTGAAGTCATAGAATGGAGGTGTGTGAAGTCAGAGAATGGATGTTTCTGAAGTAAGAATGAAGGTGTGTGAAGTCATAAAATGGAGGTGTGTGAAGTCAAATTGGAGGTGTGTGAACTCATAGAATGGAGGTGTGTGAAGTCATGAAATGGAGGTGTGTGAAGTCAAAGAATGGAGGTGTGTGAAGTGAAACAATAGAGGTGTGTGAAGTCACAGAATGGAGGTGTGTGAAGTCACAGAATGGAAGTGTGTGAAGTCAAAACGGAGGTGTGTGAAGTCATAGAATGGAGGTGTGTGAAGTCACAGAATGGAGGTGTGTGAAGTCAAAAAGGTGGTGTGTGAAGTCACAGAATGGAGGTGTGTGAAGTCATAGAATGGAGGTGTGTGAAATGATAGAATGGAGGTGTGTGAAGTCAGAATGGAGGTGTGTGAAGTCACAGAATTGAGGTGTATGAAGTCACAGAATGGAGGTGTGTGAAGTCAGAATGAAGGTGTATGAAGTCACAGAATGGAGTTGTGTGAAGTCACAGAATGGATGTTTGTGAAGTAAGAATGAAGGTCTTTGAAGTCATAGAGTGGAGGTGTGAGAAGTCACAGAATGGAGGTGTGTAAACTCAGAATGTAGGTGTGTGAAGCCACAGAATGGAGGTGTGTGAAGTCATAGAATGGAAATGTGTGAAATCATAGAATGGAGGTGTGTGAAGTCACAGAATTGAGGTGTGTGAAGTCAGAATGGAGGTTTGTGAAGTCAGAATGGAGGTGAGTGAAGTCATACAATGGAGGTGTGTGAAGTCATAGAATGGAGGTCTGTGAACTCAGAATGGAGGTTTGTGAAGTCATAGAATGGAGGTGTGTGAACTCAGAATGTAGGTGTGTGAAGCCACAGAATGGAGGTGTGTGAAGTCATAGAATGGAAGTGTGTGAAGTCATAGAAAGGAGGTGTGTGAACTCAGAATGGAGGTGTGTGAAGTCACAGAATGGAGGTTTGTGAAGTCATAGAATGGAGGTGTGTGAAGTCAGAGAATTGAGGTGTGTGAAGTCATAGAATGGAGGTGGGTGAAGTCATAAAATGGAGGTGTGTGAACTCATAGAATGGAGGTGTGTGAAGTCAAAATGGAGTTGTGTGAAGTCATAGAATTGTGTTCTTTGATGTCAACGAATGGAGGTGTGTGAAGTCATAGAATGGAGGTGTGTGAAGTCAGATTGGAGGTGTGTGAAATCACAGAAAGGAGGTGTGTGAAGTCACAGAATGGAGGTGTGTGAAGTCATAGAATGGAAGTGTGTAAAATCATTGAATGGAGGTGTGTGAAGTCACAGAATTGAGGTGTGTGAAGTCAGAATGGAGTTGTGTGAAGTCAGAATGGAGGTGAGTGATGTCATAGAATGGAGGTGCGTGAAGTCACAATGGAGGTCTGTGAACTCAGAATGGAGGTTTGTGAAGTCATAGAATGGAGGTGTGTGAAGTCACAGAATGGAGGTGTGTGACGTCATAGAATGGAGGTGTGTGAAGTCATAAAATGGAGGTGTGTGAATTCATAGAATGGAGGTGTGTAAAGTCACAATGCAGTTGTGTGAAGTCATAGAATGGTTGTTTTTGATGTCAACGAATGGAGGTGTGTGAAGTAGAATGGAGGTGTGTGAAGTCAGATTGGAGGTGTGTGAAATCACAGAATGGAGGTGTGTCCACTCAGAAATGAGGTGTGTGAAGTCATAGAATGGAGGTGTGTGAAGTGAAAGAGCTGAGGTGTGTGAAGTCAGAATGGAGGTGTGTGAAGTCAGAATGGAGGTGTGTGGAGTCATAGAATGGAAGTGTGTGAAGTCATAGAATGGAGGTCTGTGAACTCAGAATGGGGGTTTGTGAAGTCATAGAATGGAGGTGTGTGAACTCAGAATGGAGGTGTGTGAAGTCACAGAATGGAGGTGTGTGAAGTCATAGAATGGAGGTGTGTGAAATCACAGAATGGAGGTGTGTGAATTCATAGAATGGAAGTGTGTGAAGTCATAGGTTCGAGGTGTGTGAAGTCACAAAATGGAGGTGTGTGAACTCAGAATGGAGGTGTGTGAAGTCACGGAATGGAGGTGTGTGAACTCAGACTGGAGGTGTGTGAAGCCACAGAATGGAGGTGTGTGAAGTCATAGAAAGGAAGTGTGTGAAGTCATAGAATGGAGGTGTGTGAAGGAAGAATGGAGGTGTGTGAAGTCACAGAATGGAGGAGTGTGAAGTCAGAATGGAGGTGTGTGAAGTCCCAGAATGGAGGTTTGTGAAGTCATAGAATGGAGGTGTGTGAAGTCAGAGAATGGAGGTGTGTGAAGTCAAAGAATGGAGGTGTGTGAAGTGAAACAATAGAGGTGTGTGAAGTCACAGAATGGAGGTGTTTGAAGTTACAGAATGGAAGTGGGTGAAGTCAAAACGGAGGTGTGTGAAGTCACAGAATGGAGGTGTGTGAAGTCACAGAATGGAGGTGTGTGAAGTGAAAAAGGTGGTGTGTGAAGTCACAGAATGGAGGTGTGTGAAGTCATAGAATGGAGGTGTGTGAAATCATAGAATGGAGGTGTGTGAAGTCAGAATGGAGGTGTGTGAAGTCACAGAATTGAGGTGTGTGAAGTCACAGAATGGATGTTTGTGAAGTAAGAATGAAGGTGTTTGAAGTCATAGACTGGAGGTGTGTGAAGTCACAGAATGGAGGTGTGTGAAGTCGCAGAATGGAGGTGTGTGAATTCAGAATAGAGGTGTGTGAATTCACAGAATGGAGGTTTGTGAAGTCATAGAATGGAGGTGTGTGAAGTCAGAGAATGGATGTTTCTGAAGTAAGAATGAAGGTGTGTGAAGTCATAAAATGGAGGTGTGTGAAGTCAAATTGGAGGTGTGTGAACTCATAGAATGGAGGTGTGTGAAGTCATGAAATGGAGGTGTGTGAAGTCAAAGAATGGAGGTGTGTGAAGTGAAACAATAGAGGTGTGTGAAGTCACAGAATGGAGGTGTGTGAAGTCACAGAATGGAAGTGTGTGAAGTCAAAACGGAGGTGTGTGAAGTCATAGAATGGAGGTGTGTGAAGTCACAGAATGGAGGTGTGTGAAGTCAAAAAGGTGGTGTGTGAAGTCACAGAATGGAGGTGTGTGAAGTCATAGAATGGAGGTGTGTGAAATGATAGAATGGAGGTGTGTGAAGTCAGAATGGAGGTGTGTGAAGTCACAGAATTGAGGTGTATGAAGTCACAGAATGGAGGTGTGTGAAGTCAGAATGAAGGTGCATGAAGTCACAGAATGGAGTTGTGTGAAGTCACAGAATGGATGTTTGTGAAGTAAGAATGAAGGTCTTTGAAATCATAGAGTGGAGGTGTGAGAAGTCACAGAATGGAGGTGTGTAAACTCAGAATGTAGGTGTGTGAAGCCACAGAATGGAGGTGTGTAAAGTCATAGAATGGAAATGTGTGAAATCATAGAATGGAGGTGTGTGAAGTCACAGAATTGAGGTGTGTGAAGTCAGAATGGAGGTTTGTGAAGTCAGAATGGAGGTGAGTGAAGTCATACAATGGAGGTGTGTGAAGTCATAGAATGGAGGTCTGTGAACTCAGAATGGAGGTTTGTGAAGTCATAGAATGGAGGTGTGTGAACTCAGAATGTAGGTGTGTGAAGCCACAGAATGGAGGTGTGTGAAGTCATAGAATGGAAGTGTGTGAAGTCATAGAAAGGAGGTGTGTGAACTCAGAATGGAGGTGTGTGAAGTCACAGAATGGAGGTTTGTGAAGTCATAGAATGGAGGTGTGTGAAGTCAGAGAATGGATGTTTCTGAAGTAAGAATGAAGGTGTGTGAAGTCATTTAATGGAGATGTGTGAAGTCAAATTGGAGGTGTGTGAACTCATAGAATGGAGGTGTGTGAACTCATAGAATGGAGGTTTGTGAAGTCATGGAATGGCGGTGTGTGAAGTCAAAGAATGGAGGTGTGTGAAGTGAAACAATAGAGGTGTGTGAAGTCACAGAATGGAGGTGTGTGAAGTCCCAGATTGGAAGTGTGTGAAGGCAAAACGGAGGTGTGTGAAGTCACAGAATGGAGGTGTGTGACATCACAGAATGTAGGTGTGTGAAATCAAAAAGTTGGTGTGTGAAGTCACAGAATGGAGGTGTGTGAATTCATAGAATGGAGCTGTGTGAAGACAGAATGGAGGTGTGTGAAATCATAGAATGGAAGTGTGTGAAGTCAGAATGGAGGTGTGTCAAGTCACAGAATTGAGGTGTGTGAAGTCAGAGAATGGAGGTGTGTGAAGTCACAGAATGGAGGTGTGTGAAGTCAGAATGGAGGTGTGTGAAGTCATAGACTGAGGTGGGTGAAGTCATAGAAAGGAGGTGTGGGAAGTCATAGAATGGAGGAGTGTGAAGTCATAGAGTGGAGGTGAGTGAAGTCACAGATTCGAGGTCTGTGATGTCATAAAATGGAGGTGTGTGAAGTCAGAATGGAGGTGTGTGAAGTCATAAAATGAAGGTGTGTGAAGTCAGAATGGAGGTGTGTGAAGTCACAGAATGGAGGTGTGTGAATTCAGAATGGAGGTGTGTGAAGTCATAGATGGAGGTGTGTGAAGTCATAGTATGGAGGTGTGTGAAATCACAGAATGGAGTTTTGTGAAGTCAGAGAATGGAGCTGTGTGAATTCAGAACAGAGGTGTGTGAAGACATAGAATGGAGGTGTGTGAAGTCAGAATGGAGGTGTGTGAACTCATAGAATGGAGGTGTGTGAAGTCACAGAATGGATGTTTGTGAAGTAAGAATGAAGGTGTTTGAAGTCATAGAGTGGAGGTGTGTGAAGTCACAGAATGGTGGTGTGTGAAGTCATAGAATGGAGGTGTGTGAAGTCATAGAATTGAGGTGTGTGAAGTTATAGAACGGAGGTGTGTGAAGTCAGAGAATGGATGTTTCTGAAGAAAGAATAAATGTGTGTGAAGTCATAGAATGGAGGTGTGTGAAGTCAAATTGGAGGTGTGTGAACATATAGAATGGAGGTGTGTGAACTCATAGAATGGAGGTGTGTGAAGTCATGGAATGGAGGTGTGTGAAGTCAAAGAATGGAGGTGTGTGAAGTGAAAAAGTAGTGGTGTGTGAAGTCATAGAATGGAGTTGTGTGAAGTCACAGAATGGAGGTGTGTGAAGTCAAAAAGGTGGTTTGTGAAGTCACAGAATGGAGGTGTGTAAAGTCATAGAATGGAGGTGTGTGAAATCATAGAATGGAGGTATGTGAAGTCAGAATGTAGGTGTGTGAAGTCACAGAATTGAGGTTTGTGAAGTCACAGAATGGAGGTGTGTGAAGTCAGAATGAAGGTGTGTGAAGTCACAGAATGGAGGTGGAGGTGTGTGAAGTCACAGAATGGATGTTTGTGAAGTAGGAATTAAGGTGTTTGAAGTCATAGAGTGGAGGTGTGTGAAGTCACAGAATGGAGGTGTGTGAATTCATAGAATGGAGCTGTGTGAAGTCAGAATGGAGGTGTGTGAAATCATAGAATGGAAGTGTGTGAAGTCAGAATGGAGGTGTGTCAAGTCACAGAATTTAGGTGTGTGAAGTCATAGAATGGAGGTGTGTGAAGTCACAGAATGGAGGTGTGTGAAGTCAGAATGGAGGTGTGTGAAGTCATAGACTGAGGTGGGTGAAGTCATAGAAAGGAAGTGTGGGAAGTCATAGAATGGAGGAGTGTGAAGTCATAGAGTGGAGGTGAGTGAAGTCATAGATTCGAGGTCTGTGATGTCATAAAATGGAGGTGTGTGAAGTCAGAATGGTGGTGTGTGAAATCATAGAATGGAGATGTGTGAACACATAGAATGGAGTTGTGTGACGTCACAATGGAAGAGTGTGAAGTCATAGAATGGAGGTGTGAGAAGTCACAGAATGGAGGTGTGTGAAGTCATAAAATGAGGGTGTGTGAAGTCAGAATGGAGGTGTGTGAAGTCACAGAAGGGAGGTGTGTGAACTCAGAATGGAGGTTTGTGAAGTCATAGATGGAGGTGTGTGAAGTCATAGTATGGAGGTGTGTGAAATCACAGAATGGAGTTTTGCGAAGTCACAGAATGGAGCTGTGTGAAGTCAGAACGGAGGTGTGTGAACTCATAGAATGGAGGTGTGTGAAGTCACAGAATGGATGTTTGTGAAGTAAGAATGAAGGTGTTTGAAGTCATAGAGTGGAGGTGTGTGAAGTCACAGAATGGTGGTGTGTGAAGTCATAGAATGGAGGTGTGTGAAGTCATAGAATTGAGGTGTGTGAAGTCATAGAATGGAGGTGTGTGAAGTCAGATTGGAGGTGTGTGAAATCACAGAATGGAGGTTTGTCCACTCAGAAATGAGGTGTGTGAAGTCATAGAATGAAGGTGTGTGAAGTCATTGAATGTAAGTGTGTGAAATCATAGAATGGAAGTGTGTGAAGTCAAAGAACTGAGGTGTGTGAAGTCAGAATGGAGGTGTGTGAAGTCAGAATGGAGGTGTGTGAAGTCATAGAATGGAAGTGTGTGAAGTCATAGAATGGAGGTCTGTGAACTCAGAATGGGGGTTTGTGAAGTCATAGAATGGAGGTGTGTGAACTCAGAATGAAGGTGTGTGAAGTCACAGAATGGAGGTGTGTGAAGTCATAGAATGGAGGTGTGTGAAATCACAGAATGGAGGTGTGTGAATTCATAGAATGGAAGTGTGTGAAGTCATAGGATCGAGGTGTGTGAAGTCACAGAATGGAGGTGTGTGAAGTCACAGAATGGAGGTGTGTGAAGTCACAGAATGGAGGTGTGCGAACTCAGAATGGAGGTGTGTGAAGCCACAGAATGGAGGTGTGTGAAGTCATATAAAGGAAGTGTGTGAAGTCATAGAATGGAGGTGTGTGAAGGAAAAATGGAGGTGTGTGAAGTCACAGAATGGAGGTGTGTGAAGTCAGAATGGAGGTGTGTGAAGTCACAGAATGGAGGTTTGTGAAGTCATAGAATGGAGGTGTGTGAAGTCAGAGAATGGAGTTTCTGAAGTAAGAATGAAGGTGTGTGAAGTCATAGAATGGAGGTGTGTGAAGTCAAATTGGAGGTGTGTGAACTCAAAGAATGGAGGTGTGTGAACTCATAGAATGGAGGTGTGTGAAGTCATGGAATGGAGGTGTGTGAAGTCAAAGAATGGAGGTGTGTGAAGTGAAACAATAGAGGTGTGTGAAGTCACAGAATGGAGGTGTTTGAAGTTACAGAATGGAAGTGTGTGAAGTCAAAACGGAGGTGTGTGAAGTCACAGAATGGAGGTGTGTGAAGTCACAGAATGGAGGTGTTTGAAGTCAAAAAGGTGGTGTGTGAAGTCACAGAATTGAGGTGTGTGAAGTCATAGAATGGAGGTGTGTGAAATCATAGAATGGAGGTGTGTGAAGTCAGAATGGAGGTGTGTGAAGTCACAGAATTGAGGTGTGTGAAGTCACAGAATGGAGGTGTGTGAAGTCAGAATGCAGGTGTGTGAAGTCACAGAATGGAGGTGTGTGAAGTCACAGAATGGATGTTTGTGAAGTAAGAATGAAGGTGTTTGAAGTCATAGACTGGAGGTGTGTGAAGTCACAGAATGGAGGTGTGTGAAGTCGCAGAATGGAGGTGTGTGAATTCAGAATGGAGGTGTGTGAAGTCACAGAATGGAGGTTTGTGAAGTCATAGAATGGAGGTGTGTGACGTCAGAGAATGGATGTTTCTGAAGTAAGAATGAAGGTGTGTGAATTCATAGAATGGAGGTGTGTGAAGTCAAATTGGAGCTGTGTGAACTCATAGAATGGAGGTGTGTGAAGTCATGAAATGGAGGTGTGTGAAGTCAAAGAATGGAGGTGTGTGAAGTCACAGAATGGAGGTGTGTGAAGTCAGAATGAAGGTGTGTGAAATCACAGAATGGAGGTGTGTGAAGTCACAAAATGGATGTTGTGAAGTAAGAATGAAGGTGTTTGAAGTCATAGAGTGGAGGTGGGTGAAGTCACAGAATGGAGGTGTGTGAAGTCATAAAATGGAGGTGTGTGAAGTCATAGAATTGAGGTGTGTGAAGTCATAGAATGGAGGTGTGTGAAGTCATAAAATGGAGGTGTGTGAACTCATAAAATGGAGGTGTGTGAAGTTAAAATGGAGTTGTGTGAAGGCATAGAATGGTGGGTTTTGATGTCAACGAATGGAGGTGTGTGAAGTCACAGAATGGAGGTGTGTGAACTCAGAATGGAGGTGTGTGAAGTCACAGAATGGAGGTTTGTGAAGTCATAGAATGGAAGTGTGTGAAGTCAGAGAATGGATGTTTCTGAAGTAAGAATGAATGTGTGTGAAGTCATAGAATGGAGGTGTGTGAAGTCAAATCGGAGGTGTGTGAACTCAAAGAATGGAGGTGTGTGAACTCATAGAATGGAGGTGTGTGAATTCATGGAATTTAGGTGTGTGAAGTCAAAGAATGGATGTGTGTGAAGTGAAACAATAGAGGTGTGTGAATTCACAGAATGGAGGTGTGTGAAGTCACAGAATGGAGGTGTGTGAAGTCATAGAATGGAGGTGTGTGAAGTCACAGAATGGAGGTGTGTGAAGTCAGAATGGAGGTGTGTGAAGTCACAGAATTGAGGTGTGTGAAGTCACAGAATGAAGGTGTGTGAAGTCAGAATGATGGTGTGTGAAATCACAGAATGGAGGTGTGTGAAGTCACCGAATGGATGTTGTGAAGTAAGAATGAAGGTGTTTGAAGTCATAGAGTGGAGGTGGGTGAAGTCACAGAATGGAGGTGTGTGAAGACATAGAATGGAGGTGTGAAGTCATAGAATTGAGGTGTGTGAAGTCATAGAATGGAGGTATGTGAAGTCATAAAATGGAGGTGTGTGAACTCATAGAATGGAGGTGTGTGAAGTTAAAATGGAGTTGTGTGAAGTCATAGAATGGTGGTTTTTGATGTCAACGAATGGAGGTGTGTGAAGTCACAGAATGGAGGTATGTGAACTCAGAATGGAGGTGTGTGAAGTCACAGAATGGAGGTTTGTGACGTCATAGAATGGAGGTGTGTGAAGTCAGAGAATGGATGTTTCTGAAGTAAGAATGAATGTGTGTGAAGTCACAGAATGGAGGTGTGTGAAGTCATAGAATGGAGGTGTGTGAAGTCACAGAATGGAGGTGTGTGAAGTCAGAATGGAGGTGTGTGAAGTCACAGAATTGAGGTGTGTGAAGTCACAGAATGAAGGTGTGTGAAGTCAGAATGATGGTGTGTGAAATCACAGAATGGAGGTGTGTGAAGTCACCGAATGGATGTTGTGAAGTAAGAATGAAGGTGTTTGAAGTCATAGAGTGGAGGTGGGTGAAGTCACAGAATGGAGGTGTGTGAAGACATAGAATGGAGGTGTGAAGTCATAGAATTGAGGTGTGTGAAGTCATAGAATGGAGGTATGTGAAGTCATAAAATGGAGGTGTGTGAACTCATAGAATGGAGGTGTGTGAAGTTAAAATGGAGTTGTGTGAAGTCATAGAATGGTGGTTTTTGATGTCAACGAATGGAGGTGTGTGAAGTCACAGAATGGAGGTATGTGAACTCAGAATGGAGGTGTGTGAAGTCACAGAATGGAGGTTTGTGACGTCATAGAATGGAGGTGTGTGAAGTCAGAGAATGGATGTTTCTGAAGTAAGAATGAATGTGTGTGAAGTCATAGAATGGAGGTGTGTGAAGTCATAGAATGGAGGTGTGTGAAGTCACAGAATGGAGGTGTGTGAAGTCACAGAATGGAGGTGTGTGAAGTCAAAAAGTGGTGTGTGAAGTCACAGAATGGAGGTGTGTGAAGTCATAGAATGGAGGTGTGTGAAATCATAGAATGGAGGTATGTGAAGTCAGAATGGAGGTGAGTGAAGTCACAGAATTTAGGTGTGTGAAGTCACAGAAGCGAGGTGTGTGAAGTCATAGAATGGAGGTGTGTGAAGTCATAGAATTGAGGTGTGTGAAGTCATAGAATGGAGGTGGGTGAAGTCATAAAATGGAGGTGTGTGAACTCATAGAATGGAGGTGTGTGAAGTCAAAATGGAGTTGTGTGAAGTCATAGAATTGTGTTCTTTGATGTCAACGAATGGAGGTGTGTGAAGTCATAGAATGGAGGTGTGTGAAGTCAGATTGGAGGTGTGTGAAATCACAGAAAGGAGGTGTGTGAAGTCACAGAATGGAGGTGTGTGAAGTCATAGAATGGAAGTGTGTGAAATCATTGAATGGAGGTGTGTGAAGTCACAGAATTGAGGTGTGTGAAGTCAGAATGGAGTTGTGTGAAGTCAGAATGGAGGTGAGTGATGTCATAGAATGGAGGTGCGTGAAGTCACAATGGAGGTCTGTGAACTCAGAATGGAGGTTTGTGAAGTCATAGAATGGAGGTGTGTGAAGTCACAGAATGGAGGTGTGTGACGTCATAGAATGGAGGTGTGTGAAGTCATAAAATGGAGGTGTGTGAATTCATAGAATGGAGGTGTGTAAAGTCACAATGCAGTTGTGTGAAGTCATAGAATGGTTGTTTTTGATGTCAACGAATGGAGGTGTGTGAAGTAGAATGGAGGTGTGTGAAGTCAGATTGGAGGTGTGTGAAATCACAGAATGGAGGTGTGTCCACTCAGAAATGAGGTGTGTGAAGTCATAGAATGGAGGTGTGTGAAGTGAAAGAGCTGAGGTGTGTGAAGTCAGAATGGAGGTGTGTGAAGTCAGAATGGAGGTGTGTGGAGTCATAGAATGGAAGTGTGTGAAGTCATAGAATGGAGGTCTGTGAACTCAGAATGGGGGTTTGTGAAGTCATAGAATGGAGGTGTGTGAACTCAGAATGGAGGTGTGTGAAGTCACAGAATGGAGGTGTGTGAAGTCATAGAATGGAGGTGTGTGAAATCACAGAATGGAGGTGTGTGAATTCATAGAATGGAAGTGTGTGAAGTCATAGGTTCGAGGTGTGTGAAGTCACAAAATGGAGGTGTGTGAACTCAGAATGGAGGTGTGTGAAGTCACAGAATGGAGGTGTGTGAACTCAGAATGGAGGTGTGTGAAGCCACAGAATGGAGGTGTGTGAAGTCATAGAAAGGAAGTGTGTGAAGTCATAGAATGGAGGTGTGTGAAGGAAGAATGGAGGTGTGTGAAGTCACAGAATGGAGGAGTGTGAAGTCAGAATGGAGGTGTGTGAAGTCCCAGAATGGAGGTTTGTGAAGTCATAGAATGGAGGTGTGTGAAGTCAGAGAATGGAGGTGTGTGAAGTCAAAGAATGGAGGTGTGTGAAGTGAAACAATAGAGGTGTGTGAAGTCACAGAATGGAGGTGTTTGAAGTTACAGAATGGAAGTGGGTGAAGTCAAAACGGAGGTGTGTGAAGTCACAGAATGGAGGTGTGTGAAGTCACAGAATGGAGGTGTGTGAAGTGAAAAAGGTGGTGTGTGAAGTCACAGAATGGAGGTGTGTGAAGTCATAGAATGGAGGTGTGTGAAATCATAGAATGGAGGTGTGTGAAGTCAGAATGGAGGTGTGTGAAGTCACAGAATTGAGGTGTGTGAAGTCACAGAATGGAGGTGTGTGAAGTCAGAATGAAGGTGTGTGAAGTCACAGAATGGAGGTGTGTGAAGTCACAGAATGGATGTTTGTGAAGTAAGAATGAAGGTGTTTGAAGTCATAGACTGGAGGTGTGTGAAGTCACAGAATGGAGGTGTGTGAAGTCGCAGAATGGAGGTGTGTGAATTCAGAATAGAGGTGTGTGAATTCACAGAATGGAGGTTTGTGAAGTCATAGAATGGAGGTGTGTGAAGTCAGAGAATGGATGTTTCTGAAGTAAGAATGAAGGTGTGTGAAGTCATAGAATGGAGGTGTGTGAAGTCAAATTGGAGGTGTGTGAACTCATAGAATGGAGGTGTGTGAAGTCATGAAATGGAGGTGTGTGAAGTCAAAGAATGGAGGTGTGTGAAGTGAAACAATAGAGGTGTGTGAAGTCACAGAATGGAGGTGTGTGAAGTCACAGAATGGAAGTGTGTGAAGTCAAAACGGAGGTGTGTGAAGTCATAGAATGGAGGTGTGTGAAGTCACAGAATGGAGGTGTGTGAAGTCAAAAAGGTGGTGTGTGAAGTCACAGAATGGAGGTGTGTGAAGTCATAGAATGGAGGTGTGTGAAATGATAGAATGGAGGTGTGTGAAGTCAGAATGGAGGTGTGTGAAGTCACAGAATTGAGGTGTATGAAGTCACAGAATGGAGGTGTGTGAAGTCAGAATGAAGGTGTATGAAGTCACAGAATGGAGTTGTGTGAAGTCACAGAATGGATGTTTGTGAAGTAAGAATGAAGGTCTTTGAAGTCATAGAGTGGAGGTGTGAGAAGTCACAGAATGGAGGTGTGTAAACTCAGAATGTAGGTGTGTGAAGCCACAGAATGGAGGTGTGTGAAGTCATATAATGGAAATGTGTGAAATCATAGAATGGAGGTGTGTGAAGTCACAGAATTGAGGTGTGTGAAGTCAGAATGGAGGTTTGTGAAGTCAGAATGGAGGTGAGTGAAGTCATACAATGGAGGTGTGTGAAGTCATAGAATGGAGGTCTGTGAACTCAGAATGGAGGTTTGTGAAGTCATAGAATGGAGGTGTGTGAACTCAGAATGTAGGTGTGTGAAGCCACAGAATGGAGGTGTGTGAAGTCATAGAATGGAAGTGTGTGAAGTCATAGAAAGGAGGTGTGTGAACTCAGAATGGAGGTGTGTGAAGTCACAGAATGGAGGTTTGTGAAGTCATAGAATGGAGGTGTGTGAAGTCAGAGAATGGATGTTTCTGAAGTATAATGAAGGTGTGTGAAGTCATTTAATGGAGATGTGTGAAGTCAAATTGGAGGTGTGTGAACTCATAGAATGGAGGTGTGTGAACTCATAGAATGGAGGTTTGTGAAGTCATGGAATGGCGGTGTGTGAAGTCAAAGAATGGAGGTGTGTGAAGTGAAACAATAGAGGTGTGTGAAGTCACAGAATGGAGGTGTGTGAAGTCCCAGATTGGAAGTGTGTGAAGGCAAAACGGAGGTGTGTGAAGTCACAGAATGGAGGTGTGTGACGTCACAGAATGTAGGTGTGTGAAATCAAAAAGTTGGTGTGTGAAGTCACAGAATGGAGGTGTGTGAATTCATAGAATGGAGCTGTGTGAAGACAGAATGGAGGTGTGTGAAATCATAGAATGGAAGTGTGTGAAGTCAGAATGGAGGTGTGTCAAGTCACAGAATTGAGGTGTGTGAAGTCAGAGAATGGAGGTGTGTGAAGTCACAGAATGGAGGTGTGTGAAGTCAGAATGGAGGTGTGTGAAGTCATAGACTGAGGTGGGTGAAGTCATAGAAAGGAGGTGTGGGAAGTCATAGAATGGAGGAGTGTGAAGTCATAGAGTGGAGGTGAGTGAAGTCACAGATTCGAGGTCTGTGATGTCATAAAATGGAGGTGTGTGAAGTCAGAATGGAGGTGTGTGAAATCACAGAATGGAGATGTGTGAACACATAGAATGGAGTTGTGTGACGTCACAATGGAAGAGTGTGAAGTCATAGAATGGAGGTGTGAGAAGTCACAGAATGGAGGTGTGTGAAGTCATAAAATGAAGGTGTGTGAAGTCAGAATGGAGGTGTGTGAAGTCACAGAATGGAGGTGTGTGAACTCAGAATGGAGGTGTGTGAAGTCATAGATGGAGGTGTGTGAAGTCATAGTATGGAGGTGTGTGAAATCACAGAATGGAGTTTTGTGAAGTCAGAGAATGGAGCTGTGTGAAGTCAGAACAGAGGTGTGTGAAGACATAGAATGGAGGTGTGTGAAGTCAGAATGGAGGTGTGTGAACTCATAGAATGGAGGTGTGTGAAGTCACAGAATGGATGTTTGTGAAGTAAGAATGAAGGTGTTTGAAGTCATAGAGTGGAGGTGTGTGAAGTCACAGAATGGTGGTGTGTGAAGTCATAGAATGGAGGTGTGTGAAGTCATAGAATTGAGGTGTGTGAAGTCATAGAATGGAGGTGTGTGAAGTCAGAGAATGGATGTTTCTGAAGAAAGAATAAATGTGTGTGAAGTCATAGAATGGAGGTGTGTGAAGTCAAATTGGAGGTGTGTGAACATATAGAATGGAGGTGTGTGAACTCATAGAATGGAGGTGTGTGAAGTCATGGAATGGAGGTGTGTGAAGTCAAAGAATGGAGGTGTGTGAAGTGAAAAAGTAGAGGTGTGTGAAGTCACAGAATGGAGGTGTGTGAAGTCACAGAATGGAGGTGTGTGAAGTCAAAAAGGTGGTTTGTGAAGTCACAGAATGGAGGTGTGTGAAGTCATAGAATGGAGGTGTGTGAAATCATAGAATGGAGGTATGTGAAGTCAGAATGTAGGTGTGTGAAGTCACAGAATTGAGGTTTGTGAAGTCACAGAATGGAGGTGTGTGAAGTCAGAATGAAGGTGTGTGAAGTCACAGAATGGAGGTGGAGGTGTGTGAAGTCACAGAATGGATGTTTGTGAAGTAGGAATTAAGGTGTTTGAAGTCATAGAGTGGAGGTGTGTGAGGTCACAGAATGGAGGTGTGTGAATTCATAGAATGGAGCTGTGTGAAGTCAGAATGGAGGTGTGTGAAATCATAGAATGGAAGTGTGTGAAGTCAGAATGGAGGTGTGTCAAGTCACAGAATTTAGGTGTGTGAAGTCATAGAATGGAGGTGTGTGAAGTCACAGAATGGAGGTGTGTGAAGTCAGAATGGAGGTGTGTGAAGTCATAGACTGAGGTGGGTGAAGTCATAGAAAGGAAGTGTGGGAAGTCATAGAATGGAGGAGTGTGAAGTCATAGAGTGGAGGTGAGTGAAGTCATAGATTCGAGGTCTGTGATGTCATAAAATGGAGGTGTGTGAAGTCAGAATGGTGGTGTGTGAAATCATAGAATGGAGATGTGTGAACACATAGAATGGAGTTGTGTGACGTCACAATGGAAGAGTGTGAAGTCATAGAATGGAGGTGTGAGAAGTCACAGAATGGAGGTGTGTGAAGTCATAAAATGAGGGTGTGTGAAGTCAGAATGGAGGTGTGTGAAGTCACAGAAGGGAGGTGTGTGAACTCAGAATGGAGGTTTGTGAAGTCATAGATGGAGGTGTGTGAAGTCATAGTATGGAGGTGTGTGAAATCACAGAATGGAGTTTTGCGAAGTCACAGAATGGAGCTGTGTGAAGTCAGAACGGAGGTGTGTGAACTCATAGAATGGAGGTGTGTGAAGTCACAGAATGGATGTTTGTGAAGTAAGAATGAAGGTGTTTGAAGTCATAGAGTGGAGGTGTGTGAAGTCACAGAATGGTGGTGTGTGAAGTCATAGAATGGAGGTGTGTGAAGTCATAGAATTGAGGTGTGTGAAGTCATAGAATGGAGGTGTGTGAAGTCAGATTGGAGGTGTGTGAAATCACAGAATGGAGGTGTGTCCACTCAGAAATGAGGTGTGTGAAGTCATAGAATGAAGGTGTGTGAAGTCATTGAATGTAAGTGTGTGAAATCATAGAATGGAGGTGTGTGAAGTCAAAGAACTGAGGTGTGTGAAGTCAGAATGGAGGTGTGTGAAGTCAGAATGGAGGTGTGTGAAGTCATAGAATGGAAGTGTGTGAAGTCATAGAATGGAGGTCTGTGAACTCAGAATGGGGGTTTGTGAAGTCATAGAATGGAGGTGTGTGAACTCAGAATGAAGGTGTGTGAAGTCACAGAATGGAGGTGTGTGAAGTCATAGAATGGAGGTGTGTGAAATCACAGAATGGAGGTGTGTGAATTCATAGAATGGAAGTGTGTGAAGTCATAGGATCGAGGTGTGTGAAGTCACAGAATGGAGGTGTGTGAAGTCACAGAATGGAGGTGTGTGAAGTCACAGAATGGAGGTGTGCGAACTCAGAATGGAGGTGTGTGAAGCCACAGAATGGAGGTGTGTGAAGTCATATAAAGGAAGTGTGTGAAGTCATAGAATGGAGGTGTGTGAAGGAAAAATGGAGGTGTGTGAAGTCACAGAATGGAGGTGTGTGAAGTCAGAATGGAGGTGTGTGAAGTCACAGAATGGAGGTTTGTGAAGTCATAGAATGGAGGTGTGTGAAGTCAGAGAATGGAGTTTCTGAAGTAAGAATGAAGGTGTGTGAAGTCATAGAATGGAGGTGTGTGAAGTCAAATTGGAGGTGTGTGAACTCAAAGAATGGAGGTGTGTGAACTCATAGAATGGAGGTGTGTGAAGTCATGGAATGGAGGTGTGTGAAGTCAAAGAATGGAGGTGTGTGAAGTGAAACAATAGAGGTGTGTGAAGTCACAGAATGGAGGTGTTTGAAGTTACAGAATGGAAGTGTGTGAAGTCAAAACGGAGGTGTGTGAAGTCACAGAATGGAGGTGTGTGAAGTCACAGAATGGAGGTGTTTGAAGTCAAAAAGGTGGTGTGTGAAGTCACAGAATTGAGGTGTGTGAAGTCATAGAATGGAGGTGTGTGAAATCATAGAATGGAGGTGTGTGAAGTCAGAATGGAGGTGTGTGAAGTCACAGAATTGAGGTGTGTGAAGTCACAGAATGGAGGTGTGTGAAGTCAGAATGCAGGTGTGTGAAGTCACAGAATGGAGGTGTGTGAAGTCACAGAATGGATGTTTGTGAAGTAAGAATGAAGGTGTTTGAAGTCATAGACTGGAGGTGTGTGAAGTCACAGAATGGAGGTGTGTGAAGTCGCAGAATGGAGGTGTGTGAATTCAGAATGGAGGTGTGTGAAGTCACAGAATGGAGGTTTGTGAAGTCATAGAATGGAGGTGTGTGACGTCAGAGAATGGATGTTTCTGAAGTAAGAATGAAGGTGTGTGAAGTCATAGAATGGAGGTGTGTGAAGTCAAATTGGAGCTGTGTGAACTCATAGAATGGAGGTGTGTGAAGTCATGAAATGGAGGTGTGTGAAGTCAAAGAATGGAGGTGTGTGAAGTGAAACAATAGAGGTGTGTGAAGTCACAGAATGGTGGTGTGTGAAGTCACAGAATTGAAGTGTGTGAAGTCAAAACGGAGGTGTGTGAAGTCATAGAATGGAGGTGTGTGAAGTCTCAGAATGGAGGTGTGTGAAGTCAAAAAGGTGGTGTGTGAAGTCACAGAATGGAGGTGTGTGAAGTCATAGAATGGAGGTTTGTGACATCATAGAATGGAGGTGTGTGAAGTCAGAATGGAGGTGTGTGAAGTCACAGAATTGAGGTGTATGAAGTCACAGAATGGAGGTGTGTGAAGTCAGAATGAAGGTGTATGAAGTCACAGAATGGAGTTGTGTGAAGTCACAGAATGGATGTTTGTGGAGTAAGAATGAAGGTCTTTGAAGTCATAGAGTGGAGGTGTGAGAAGTCACAGAATGGAGGTGTGTAACTCAGAATGTAGGTGTTTGAAGCCACAGAATGGAGGTGTGTGAAGTCATAGAATGGAAGTGTGTGAAATCATAGAATGGAGGTGTGTGAAGTCAGAATGGAGGTTTGTGAAGTCAGAATGGAGGTGAGTGAAGTCATACAATGGAGGTGTGTGAAGTCATAGAATGGAGATCAGTGAACTCAGAATGGAGGTTTGTGAAGTCATAGAATGGAGGTGTGTGAACTCAGAATGGAGGTGTGTGAACTCACAGAATGGAGGTGTGTGAAGTCATAGAATGGAGGTTTGTGAACTCACAGAATGGAGGTGTGTGAAGTCATAGGATCGAGGTGTGTGAAGTCACAGAATGGAGGTGTGTGAAGTCACAGAATGGAGGTGTGTGAAGTCACAGAATGGAGGTGTGTGAAGTCACAGAATGGAGGTGTGTGAACTCAGAATGTAGGTGTGTGAAGCCACAGAATGGAGGTGTGTGAAGTCATAGAAAGGAAGTGTGTGACGTCACAGAATGGAGGTGTGTGAAATCAAAAAGTTGGTGTGTGAAGTCACAGAATGGAGGTTTGTGAAGTCATAGAATGGAGGTGTGTGAAGTCAGAGAATGGATGTTTCTGAAGTAAGAATGAAGGTGTGTGAAGTCATAGAATGGAGATGTGTGAAGTCAAATTGGAGGTGTGTGAACTCATAGAATGGAGGTGTGTGAACTCATAGAATGGAGGTTTGTGAAGTCATGGAATGGCGGTGTGTGAAGTCACAGAATGGAGGTGTGTGAAGTCCCAGATTGGAAGTGTGTGAAGGCAAAACGGAGGTGTGTGAAGTCACAGAATGGAGCTGTGTGACGTCACAGAATGGAGGTGTGTGAAATCAAAAAGTTGGTGTGTGAAGTCACAGAATGGAGGTGTGTGACGTCACAGAATGGAGGTGTGTGAAATCAAAAAGTTGGTGTGTGAAGTCACAGAATGGAGGTGTGTGAAGTCACAGAATGGTGGTGTGTGAAGTCATAGAATGGAGGTGTGTGAAGTCATAGAATTGAGGTGTGTGAAGTCATAGAATGGAGGTGTGTGAAGTCAGAGAATGGATGTTTCTGAAGAAAGAATAAATGTGTGTGAAGTCATAGAATGGAGGTGTGTGAAGTCAAATTGGAGGTGTGTGAACATATAGAATGGAGGTGTGTGAACTCATAGAATGGAGGTGTGTGAAGTCATGGAATGGAGGTGTGTGAAGTCAAAGAATGGAGGTGTGTGAAGTGAAACAGTAGAGGTGTGTGAAGTCACAGAATGGAGGTGTGTGAAGTCACAGAATGGAAGTGTGTGAAGTCACAGAATGGAGGTGTGTGAAGTCACAGAATGGAGGTGTGTGAAGTCAAAAAGGTGGTGTGTGAAGTCACAGAATGGAGGTGTGTGAAGTCATAGAATGGAGGTGTGTGAAATCATAGAATGGAGGTATGTGAAGTCAGAATGGAGGTGTGTGAAGTCACAGACTTGAGGTGTGTGAAGTCACAGAATGGAGGTGTGTGAAGTCAGAATGAAGGTGTGTGAAGTCACAGAATGGAGGTGGAGGTGTGTGAAGTCACAGAATGGATGTTTGTGAAGTAAGAATTAAGGTGTTTGAAGTCATAGAGTGGAGGTGTGTGAAGTCACAGAATGGAGGTGTGTGAATTCATAGAATGGAGCTGTGTGAAGTCAGAATGGAGGTGTGTGAAATCATAGAATGGAAGTGCGTGAAGTCAGAATGGAGGTGTGTCAAGTCACAGAATTTAGGTGTGTGAAGTCATAGAATGGAGGTGTGTGAAGTCACAGAATGGAGGTGTGTGAAGTCAGAATGGAGGTGTGTGAAGTCATAGACTGAGGTGGGTGAAGTCATAGAAAGGAGGTGTGGGAGTCATAGAATGGAGGAGTGTGAAGTCATAGAGTGAGGTTAGTGAAGTCATAGATTCGAGGTCTGTCATGTCATAAAATGGAGGTGTGTGAAGTCAGAATGGTGGTGTGTGAAAACATAGAATGGAAATGTGTGAACACATAGAATGGAGTTGTGTGACGTCACAATGGAAGAGTGTGAAATCATAGAATGGAGGTGTGAGAAGTCACAGAATGGAGGTGTGTGAAGTCATAAAATGAAGGTGTGTGAAGTCAGAATGGAGGTGTGTGAAGTCACAGAATGGAGGTGTGTGAACTCAGAATGGAGGTGTGTGAAGTCACAGAATGGAGGTGTGTGAAGTCATAGAATGGAGGTATGTGAAATCACAGAATGGAGTTTTGTGAAGTCACAGAATGGAGCTGTGTGAAGTCAGAACGGAGGTGTGTGAAGACATAGAAAGGAGGTGTGTGAAGTCAGAATGGAGGTGTGTTAACTCATAGAATGGAGGTGTGTGAAGTCACAGAATGGATGTGTGTGAAGTAAGAATGAAGGTGTTTGAAGTCATAGAGTGGAGGTGTGTGAAGTCACAGAATGGTGGTGTGTGAAGTCATAGAATGGAGGTGTGTGAAGTCATAGAATTGAGGTGTGTGAAGTCATAGAATGGAGGTGTGTGAAGTCAGATTGGAGGTGTGTGAAATCACAGAATGGAGGTGTGTCCACTCAGAAATGAGGTGTGTGAAGTCATAGAATGGAGGTGTGTGAAGTCATTGAATGGAAGTGTGTGAAATCATAGAATGGAGGTGTGTGAAGTCAAAGAACTGAGGTGTGTGAAGTCAGAATGGAGGTGTGTGAAGTCAGAATGGAGGTGTGTGAAGTCATAGAATGGAAGTGTGTGAAGTCATAGAATGGAGGTCTGTGAACTCAGAATGGGGGTTTGTGAAGTCATAGAATCGAGGTGTGTGAACTCAGAATGGAGGTGTGTGAAGTCACAGAATGGAGGTGAGTGAAGTCATAGAATGGAGGTATGTGAAATCACAGAATGGAGGTGTGTGAAGTCACAGAATGGAGGTGTGTAAACTCAGAATGGAGGTGTGGGAAGCCACAGAATGGAGGTGTGTGAAGTCATAGAAAGGAAGTGTGTGAAGTCATAGAATGGAGGTGTGTGAAGGAAGAATGGAGGTGTGTGAAGTCAAAGAATGGAGGTGTGCGAAGTCAGAATGGAGGTGTGTGAAGTCACAGAATGGAGGTTTGTGAAGTCATAGAATGGAGGTGTGTGAAGTCAGAGAATGGATGTTTCTGAATTAAGAATGAAGGTGTGTGAAGTCATAGAATGGAGGTGTGTGAAGTCAAATTGGAGGTGTGTGAACTCAAAGAATGGAGATGTGTGAACTCATAGAATGGAGGTGTGTGAAGTCATGGAATAGAGGTGTGTGAAGTCAAAGAATGGAGGTGTGTGAAGTGAAACAATAGAGGTGTGTGAAGTCACAGAATGGAGGTGTTTGAAGTTGCAGAATGGAAGTGTGTGAAGTCAAAACGGAGGTGTGTGAAGTCACAGAATGGAGGTGTGTGAAGTCACAGAATGGAGGTGTTTGAAGTCAAAAAGGTGGTGTGTGAAGTCACAGAATGGAGGTGTGTGAAGTCATAGAATGGAGGTGTGTGAAATCATAGAATGGAGGTGTGTGAAGTCAGAATGGAGGTGTGTGAAGTCACAGAATTGAGGTGTGTGAAGTCACAGAATGGAGGTGTGTGAAGTCAGAATGCAGGTGTGTGAAGTCACAGAATGGAGGTGTGTGAAGTCACAGAATGGATGTTTGTGAAGTAAGAATGAAGGTGTTTGAAGTCATAGACTGGAGGTGTGTGAAGTCCCAGAATGGAGGTGTGTGAAGTCGCAGAATGGAGGTGTGTGAATTCAGAATGGAGGTGTGTGAAGTCACAGAATGGAGGTTTGTGAAGTCATAGAATGGAGGTGTGTGACGTCAGAGAATGGATGTTTCTGAAGTAAGAATGAAGGTGTGTGAAGTCATAGAATGGAGGTGTGTGAAGTCAAATTGGAGCTGTGTGAACTCATAGAATGGAGGTGTGTGAAGTCATGAAATGGAGGTGTGTGAAGTCAAAGAATGGAGGTGTGTGAAGTGAAACAATAGAGGTGTGTGAAGTCACAGAATGGAGGTGTGTGAAGTCACAGAATTGAAGTGTGTGAAGTCAAAACGGAGGTGTGTGAAGTCATAGAATGGAGGTGTGTGAAGTCACAGAATGGAGGTGTGTGAAGTCAGAATGGAGGTGTGTGAAGTCATAGACTGAGGTGGGTGAAGTCATAGAAAGGAAGTGTGGGAAGTCATAGAATGGAGGAGTGTGAAGTCATAGAGTGGAGGTGAGTGAAGTCATAGATTCGAGGTCTGTGATGTCATAAAATGGAGGTGTGTGAAGTCAGAATGGTGGTGTGTGAAATCATAGAATGGAGATGTGTGAACACATAGAATGGAGTTGTGTGACGTCACAATGGAAGAGTGTGAAGTCATAGAATGGAGGTGTGAGAAGTCACAGAATGGAGGTGTGTGAAGTCATAAAATGAGGGTGTGTGAAGTCAGAATGGAGGTGTGTGAAGTCACAGAAGGGAGGTGTGTGAACTCAGAATGGAGGTGTGTGAAGTCATAGATGGAGGTGTGTGAAGTCATAGTGTGGAGGTGTGTGAAATCACAGAATGGAGTTTTGTGAAGTCACAGAATGGAGCTGTGTGAAGTCAGAACGGAGGTGTGTGAACTCATAGAATGGAGGTGTGTGAAGTCACAGAATGGATGTTTGTGAAGTAAGAATGAAGGTGTTTGAAGTCATAGAGTGGAGGTGTGTGAAGTCACAGAATGGTGGTGTGTGAAGTCATAGAATGGAGGTGTGTGAAGTCATAGAATTGAGGTGTGTGTAGTCATAGAATGGAGGTGTGTGAAGTCAGATTGGAGGTGTGTGAAATCACAGAATGGAGGTGTGTCCACTCAGAAATGAGGTGTGTGAAGTCATAGAATGAAGGTGTGTGAAGTCATTGAATGTAAGTGTGTGAAATCATAGAATGGAGGTGTGTGAAGTCAAAGAACTGAGGTGTGTGAAGTCAGAATGGAGGTGTGTGAAGTCAGAATGGAGGTGTGTGAAGTCATAGAATGGAAGTGTGTGAAGTCATAGAATGGAGGTCTGTGAACTCAGAATGGGGGTTTGTGAAGTCATAGAATGGAGGTGTGTGAACTCAGAATGAAGGTGTGTGAAGTCACAGAATGGAGGTGTGTGAAGTCATAGAATGGAGGTGTGTGAAATCACAGAATGGAGGTGTGTGAATTCATAGAATGGAAGTGTGTGAAGTCATAGGATCGAGGTGTGTGAAGTCACAGAATGGAGGTGTGTGAAGTCACAGAATGGAGGTGTGTGAAGTCACAGAATGGAGGTGTGCGAACTCAGAATGGAGGTGTGTGAAGCCACAGAATGGAGGTGTGTGAAGTCATATAAAGGAAGTGTGTGAAGTCATAGAATGGAGGTGTGTGAAGGAAAAATGGAGGTGTGTGAAGTCACAGAATGGAGGTGTGTGAAGTCAGAATGGAGGTGTGTGAAGTCACAGAATGGAGGTTTGTGAAGTCATAGAATGGAGGTGTGTGAAGTCAGAGAATGGAGTTTCTGAAGTAAGAATGAAGGTGTGTGAAGTCATAGAATGGAGGTGTGTGAAGTCAAATTGGAGGTGTGTGAACTCAAAGAATGGAGGTGTGTGAACTCATAGAATGGAGGTGTGTGAAGTCATGGAATGGAGGTGTGTGAAGTCAAAGAATGGAGGTGTGTGAAGTGAAACAATAGAGGTGTGTGAAGTCACAGAATGGAGGTGTTTGAAGTTACAGAATGGAAGTGTGTGAAGTCAAAACGGAGGTGTGTGAAGTCACAGAATGGAGGTGTGTGAAGTCACAGAATGGAGGTGTTTGAAGTCAAAAAGGTGGTGTGTGAAGTCACAGAATGGAGGTGTGTGAAGTCATAGAATGGAGGTGTGTGAAATCATAGAATGGAGGTGTGTGAAGTCAGAATGGAGGTGTGTGAAGTCACAGAATTGAGGTGTGTGAAGTCACAGAATGGAGGTGTGTGAAGTCAGAATGCAGGTGTGTGAAGTCACAGAATGGAGGTGTGTGAAGTCACAGAATGGATGTTTGTGAAGTAAGAATGAAGGTGTTTGAAGTCATAGACTGGAGGTGTGTGAAGTCACAGAATGGAGGTGTGTGAAGTCGCAGAATGGAGGTGTGTGAATTCAGAATGGAGGTGTGTGAAGTCACAGAATGGAGGTTTGTGAAGTCATAGAATGGAGGTGTGTGACGTCAGAGAATGGATGTTTCTGAAGTAAGAATGAAGGTGTGTGAAGTCATAGAATGGAGGTGTGTGAAGTCAAATTGGAGCTGTGTGAACTCATAGAATGGAGGTGTGTGAAGTCATGAAATGGAGGTGTGTGAAGTCAAAGAATGGAGGTGTGTGAAGTGAAACAATAGAGGTGTGTGAAGTCACAGAATGGAGGTGTGTGAAGTCACAGAATTGAAGTGTGTGAAGTCAAAACGGAGGTGTGTGAAGTCATAGAATGGAGGTGTGTGAAGTCACAGAATGGAGGTGTGTGAAGTCAAAAAGGTGGTGTGTGAAGTCACAGAATGGAGGTGTGTGAAGTCATAGAATGGAGCTTTGTGACATCATAGAATGGAGGTGTGTGAAGTCAGAATGGAGGTGTGTGAAGTCACAGAATTGAGGTGTATGAAGTCACAGAATGGAGGTGTGTGAAGTCAGAATGAAGGTGTATGAAGTCACAGAATGGAGTTGTGTGAAGTCACAGAATGGATGTTTGTGGAGTAAGAATGAAGGTCTTTGAAGTCATAGAGTGGAGGTGTGAGAAGTCACAGAATGGAGGTGTGTAACTCAGAATGTAGGTGTGTGAAGCCACAGAATGGAGGTGTGTGAAGTCATAGAATGGAAGTGTGTGAAATCATAGAATGGAGGTGTGTGAAGTCAGAATGGAGGTTTGTGAAGTCAGAGTGGAGGTGAGTGAAGTCATACAATGGAGGTGTGTGAAGTCATAGAATGGAGGTCAGTGAACTCAGAATGGAGGTTTGTGAAGTCATAGAATGGAGGTGTGTGAACTCAGAATGGAGGTGTGTGAACTCACAGAATGGAGGTGTGTGAAGTCATAGAATGGAGGTTTGTGAACTCACAGAATGGAGGTGTGTGAAGTCATAGGATCGAGGTGTGTGAAGTCACAGAATGGAGGTGTGTGAAGTCACAGAATGGAGGTGTGTGAAGTCACAGAATGGAGGTGTGTGAAGTCACAGAATGGAGGTGTGTGAACTCAGAATGTAGGTGTGTGAAGCCACAGAATGGAGGTGTGTGAAGTCATAGAAAGGAAGTGTGTGACGTCACAGAATGGAGGTGTGTGAAATCAAAAAGTTGGTGTGTGAAGTCACAGAATGGAGGTTTGTGAAGTCATAGAATGGAGGTGTGTGAAGTCAGAGAATGGATGTTTCTGAAGTAAGAATGAAGGTGTGTGAAGTCATAGAATGGAGATGTGTGAAGTCAAATTGGAGGTGTGTGAACTCATAGAATGGAGGTGTGTGAACTCATAGAATGGAGGTTTGTGAAGTCATGGAATGGCGGTGTGTGAAGTCAAAGAATGGAGGTGTGTGAAGTGAAACAATAGAGGTGTGTGAAGTCACAGAATGGAGGTGTGTGAAGTCCCAGATTGGAAGTGTGTGAAGGCAAAACGGAGGTGTGTGAAGTCACAGAATGGAGGTGTGTGACGTCACAGAATGGAGGTGTGTGAAATCAAAAAGTTGGTGTGTGAAGTCACAGAATGGAGGTGTGTGACGTCACAGAATGGAGGTGTGTGAAATCAAAAAGTTGGTGTGTGAAGTCACAGAATGGAGGTGTGTGAAGTCACAGAATGGTGGTGTGTGAAGTCATAGAATGGAGGTGTGTGAAGTCATAGAATTGAGGTGTGTGAAGTCATAGAATGGAGGTGTGTGAAGTCAGAGAATGGATGTTTCTGAAGAAAGAATAAATGTGTGTGAAGTCATAGAATGGAGGTGTGTGAAGTCAAATTGGAGGTGTGTGAACATATAGAATGGAGGTGTGTGAACTCATAGAATGGAGGTGTGTGAAGTCATGGAATGGAGGTGTGTGAAGTCAAAGAATGGAGGTGTGTGAAGTGAAACAGTAGAGGTGTGTGAAGTCACAGAATGGAGGTGTGTGAAGTCACAGAATGGAAGTGTGTGAAGTCACAGAATGGAGGTGAGTGAAGTCACAGAATGGAGGTGTGTGAAGTCAAAAAGGTGGTGTGTGAAGTCACAGAATGGAGGTGTGTGAAGTCATAGAATGGAGGT